>CM070110.1:14894551-15374551 GCA_036178185.1 Liparis tanakae | reverse complement strand
AAGCGGAGACGGGCGGAGAGCGTTTGGGTCGCTCACTCACGGCTGCCGAGATAACGTCTTATCACCACGACTTATCTCTCGCACGGTGAAACCTAAACGCCTTGTGATAACACGCATCCACGAGGAACTAGTTCTCCTCTTATCTCTCCATGTCAGACGGCGCAGGGGGGAACAAAACATAACAATAGCTGCTCATTATCGCTCTGCTCCCTGGTTTACATCTTTTAAACCAAAGAGCAGAGGCTGAAAACGTCCAATCTGTGCCGCAAATAAATGACACGTTTGACCTTCAGGCGCCAGGTGAAATCTGCTCTTCGTGCTAAAGCCAATATTTATTCAGAGTTTAAGGAGGGAGATTATTTTAGCGTTATTTACGGGGAAGCTCTGCCTCCAGTGGGAACTGGACAGGGCTGATTTACTCAGCGGTGTTTTGGTGGCAAGCAGGCGCCTTTTTAAATATAGTCCCCCACCCCCGGCATTCCTGCCAAGCAACTGTCCATAGCTCGGCCCGGTCTGTGTACTCGGAGTCCAGGGAAGTGGTGTGTCTATATTAATCCTCCGTGTTGGACACGCACTAAGAGCTCTTTTTCTTGGCTCCATTGAGCTCCGGTGCCAAGAGCGATCATGGGTGTCAGTGTATTTAATGGGAAAGGCCACTCAAATGTTAAATAACGGGGTTTAATCTTAAAAAGAATCGGCTAAAACTAAAAATAATCCCCCTCTCAATCCCAGTTTTGGCATAACAAATTGAAGTCTAGCCCTCTTTAATGTGAAACTAATGACGGAGTGCAAAGCTGCTTAAACCTGTTACGTAAAGGGCCGATAAGTCATAGCTCATCACATTTTTACTTTATGAAAATCCTCACACGACTTGTTTTTCTGACATTTGCTAATGAAGCCAGGAAAGAAACACACAGGTTTATTATTATTATTAATCATTCAGACTGTGACGTGCATCGTTTTGCTTTGATCCAACCACAGACGGGGAAGAAGTGCTCCCCGACCCAGAAAGCCGCAGAGCCCGTCCGCCTGTCCTACGGAGAATGTGCGAGCGTCCGGCTGTACCGGCCCAACTACTGCGGCGTGTGTACGGACGGACGGTGCTGCTCGCCGCGGCGCGTGCGCACCGTGCCCGTGACCTTCGTCTGCCCGGACGGCGAGCGCTTCCAGAGGTCGGCCATGTTCATCCAGTCGTGTAAATGCAGCGACGATTGCGGCCACCTCAACGAAGTGGCCCTCCCCCCACAGCAATGGATGCACGGGGACATGCACCATTTCACAGACTAGTACCAAGGAGGACTTTATTAATTATTTTTTTACTGTGATGAGGTCAATTTTCTTGATGAATGAAGACTCTTTTATGACTAGGGGTCGTTTTTCCCCTCTGGCTCCCAATGAGTGACGAGCACAGGTCGCCTGTTTTATTCTCAATCATAAAGGACACCTTATTGTGAGTGTGTGACTGGAGTGGATTGTACACAAGCCCACTCCTGTTCAAACAGACATGGGCCCTAAATCAGAGCCTGAGGCACCCCTGGACTTCCTCCACTATCGGACTGAACGCTGGTTCAAACGTGTTGGATTCATTTTGAGACCCTGAGAGGAGAAACGCTACAAGAGCAACAAAGCACTTTGTTCAGCACTAGAACCAAAGAACCAGAACTATGACGGCAGTGCACAAACACTTCACCTGCAACAACAGCCTCACACTGATGCTGGATGACTCCATGTCCCACAATGCACTGACAATTTACCGACAAGCGAAATCATCTTTTGCGACTTTGTGGAAAGAAAACGTTGCGCTTTATTAAAATGATAAGGAACACCATCTGAAATGGATGGGCGCGTTCAGCTGGACCAACGCCGATTAATTTCTTGTTTATGCATTAAATGCAGCTCAAGAGGAATGTCATACATGTATTTGAGAATTTATTTTGGATCACTATTTTCTGTAAATATTCTTTATTTGGATCCAAGTTTGTGTTGGTCACAAATATACACGTCTGTGGATTGAGACACTGGAGCGCAACTGTCCCACGTTGTTGTTGTTGGCCCATCCATGTTTGATGCAAGTTATGTTTTAACTTAAACTAAACCTGCAGTCTCAATAGTAAATAGTTTGGTAAAGCAGTGGCTATGACTCTGGCACCCTCTACTTGTGAGAACAATAAACTACAACGGTTTGTGTTTTACAGAATACTGTAATCTGAAGAGGCCTCAAGGGTAAAAAAAGATTAACACCATTAAATAAGGTATAAAAAAAAAAGTTTAATTCAGCAACCCGAACAAAATATCAATGTTTTAACAAGGAGAACACTAAAACAAGCACCCTGCAAAGAGACAAATTAAATGAACATTTTATCTCTGAACTTGCCAACATATATGGTAGGAGGGGGGAGGGGGGGGGGCTTTAAAATAGGTGTTGAGGGTCTTTTTCCTCCACCAAAGTACAGCAACTCCCAGGGTCACACTCGGTCGTCACAGGAAAGACGCTTCGGGTTCATCTGGACTGTTCAACTGCAAAGAGAAAAAGGGATGGTTTATGGATGCGAGTCATGAACTTTTTTAAGTGTTAGCCTTCAGCAGTGGGGTTAGTTTGACTAATATCCTGACATGTGATTAATTAACTTGTAAAGAGTAATCCAAACACCATTTGATTGGTGACATGTCTGCAGTAACTGAAGACCAGAGCACAAATAGCCTTGATTCAATCCATCATGTCAACAGCTGAGAGATGGTGTGTGTGTGTGTGTGTACACATTAAACTGGGAAGCGAGTGCACATGTAAGCAACAACCAAACTTACTGTAGGAGGAGATATCGATCTCCTCTGGTAGCTCTGCTACGTTGACCTCAAAGCGGTCTTGGACATCGTTCAGGGTCTTGGCGTCGGTCTCGTCAGACACAAAGGTGACGGCCAGGCCTTTGGTACCAAACCTGCCGGCACGGGCCACCTGTGGAGAAAGAAGATCAGGCTCAAACCAGGGCCTGAATTCTCAATTTGGGATTTGTAAAATACTAAATCTCTGATATAGAAACCAAATTAATATTATGGCTGTCCTGACTCTGTGAAGGTATGTGTCAGAATCCTCTGGCATGTCGTAGTTGAAGACGATGTTCACTCGCTCAATGTCCATGCCCCGACCAAACAGGTTGGTCGCAACCAGGATTCGCCGCTGGAAGTCTTTAAACTGCTGGTACCGGGATAACCTATAGGAGACACGGGCAACAACAGGAATAAATAAGATAATATTCCAAATTGAGACGTATAGACCTGGTTGTATATTTCTCACCAGTTACTTGATATTTGCCTAACATGTATAGTTCTCAAATTCAAGGCATTGAAATTAAGAGAGCTACTGTTAAATTCAATGTAATAATAAGAAGAAAAAAAAGAGTCTGGAATCAGAAGGCTCGTACCGCTCCTCCTGCGCCATGCCCCTGTGGATGGCGATGGCGGGGAAATTCTGTTCCACCAGCAGCTGGGACAGAGCAACACAGCGATGCACTGACTTGACAAAGATCACCACCTGAAGGAACCGGAAGGAAAAATGTTGCATATTTTTGCTGGGACTGGCAAAGACATCGATAAGATGAGAGACAGGTTTAAATCAACAGAAATATCTCCCTCCAGAGGAAAATACACTCTTATGAGTAGAAGGACATGGGTGCAAATGCATATTTCTTAAAAATAAGCCCCACAACAAAGACTTTAAATACAAAAACAGAACTGATTCAGAGAGCTGCCGGTTATACCTGGTTGAACTCGAGTACGTCGAGCAGGTCGAAAAGCTTTCGGTTTTTCTCGCTGTCCTTCAACTTGCAGTAATACTGCTGTAAGCCGTGGAGTGTCAGCTTGGTCTCGTCGTCCACGAACACTTCCATGGGCTACGGAGCCACACACACACACACACACACACACACACACACACACACACACACACACACACACACACACACACACACACACACACACACACACACACACACACACACACACACACACACACACACACACACACACACACACACACACACACACACACACACACACACACACACACACACACACACACACACACACACACACACACACACACACACACACACACACACACACACACACACACACACACACACACACACACACACACACACACACACACACACACACACACACACACACACACACACACACACTTAATGTAGTTTCCCAGCACCTCAGTTTAAAATAATTGTTGCACTTTGTCCCACTTTCTCCAAGGCCTGAGCAATTGAAACATTTGTTTATCAACAAAGATCGCTCAATATAGGATTAAAATGTCTTTGACATATGTCAGACATTTTAATCCTATATTGAGTGGAATGATGGACAGAGTTTGAAACATTAGTAAATCTCAATAACTCACATCCTGCATGAACTTGCGACAGACAGGGCGGATGTCCTTGCTTAGCGTTGCACTGAACATCATAACCTGTTTCTCATGAGGCGTCACCCTGAAGATCTCCTGGACGTCGCGTCTCATATCTGTCAGCAAAAAAAAAAAGAAATATACTCTTAATATTGCATTTGGATTCTTCTTTGTAAAACAGTTAACCACATTATCACAAAATGTCTCAACTTTATTTTAAAACATAATTACAGATTAAAGCTATACCCGCAACAACCCCTTTTCTACTGCCCTGTGACAATATGATGGAGAAAGATTAAAAGATACACGGTGACGCTAGACTGCTGTACATGAGATATGAATTACTCATCAACCGTCTTACATACAACCAGAGTCCTTCACCAAAGCTACACAATTCCTTAACATCGACCACTAAACACTTTTGAATACAGCTCGTACTCACCCAGCTGCTCCAGCATCCTATCACACTCGTCAAGCACGAAGTGTTTGATGTTCTTCACATTGAGGGTCTTGTTGCGGATTAGGGCCAGGGTACGTCCTGGAGTTCCCACGACAATGTGAGGGCAGTTCTTCTTGAGCACTTCCTCGTCCTTCTTGATGGCCAGGCCGCCAAAGAACACCGACACCTTGACGGTTGGCATGTACTTCGAGAATCTCTCATACTCTTTGCTGATCTGGAAGGCCAACTCCCTCGTGTGGCACATTACAAGGACAGACACCTGGCATATGGGGAAATTAGAAAATATGTCTTGTTAACTGTTGAATGCGTTTGTAATGCATGTTCTGCTTTCGTATCGACATCAACAAACAGCTGATCGCAACAAAATGTAATAGAGGATGAAAGGTTTACAAAATAGTATTTTTTACACCACCTAGTACAAAACTATGAGATATGACTATTGAGAATGAAAGACAAGCAAAACGCAATGACCAACTCACCTGACCATCCACAGGTTCTATTTGTTGCAAGGTGGCCAGTACAAACACGGCAGTCTTTCCCATCCCAGACTTTGCCTGACACAGGATATCCATGCCCAGTATAGCTTGTGGAATACACTCATGTTGGACTGAAATTGAAACAAACGGCAATTAAAAGACAATATACACATCTTCAAAAACATCTGCCGACCAAATGATAATTTACGGAGGATATTTTTAAAAATGGGAGTTTATGATGCAATGTAGGTCTTATTGTATTATACAGATGTTGCTTTAAAAGTAATATTTCTATAACGCTTTTTTGGAGAGTTTACATTAATTTACACAAAACTGTTCACCTTCTGAGGGATGCTCAAATCCACAGTCGACAATGGACCGCAGCAGCTCTGGTTTGAGGAGAAAGTCCCTGAAGCCTGAGCTGTGAATGGAAACGTAGGATCCCTTCACTTCCTTCTTATTCGCTGGGGTCACAGTATCAGGGACTCCCTGGGGCTCCTCGTCCTCCTCGTAGTCCAAAAGTTCATTATCACCATCGGTTTCAGCCATCTGTAAGAACAAGGTGAAAATCAGTCAGTCGATTTGTGGTCTAAAAAAAAAATGTCCAAAGCAAAACAAGTGGAAACGTCCTCCTTAATGTGCAAGCTTGTATTTCAAAAGGAAGCCAAGTATTCGCTCAGTTGAAACAATAATGTTTAGATTTATTTTTATTACATTTTATCGAAAATCACAAAATATTCTAAACTCCTTGTAATAGTTACTTATCGTTATTACTCGAGTCCGCAATCATGTAGTTTACCAATATAATTAAGTGAATCGTAGAATTACTGTGTCACGAATTGTATGTTAAAATAGATTTTACACAGAGCCGATGAACTAGCTTGATGCTACAATTAACAGCTAGCCCATAATATCTTAAAGTTAACACGAGGTTGGTTCGGCAAACGTTAGCAGGCCGCACATCACGCTTGACTGAAATCATTATTTTTATAAATCTATTAATTACATTGATCGAAAAAGAAGTTCAAATTAACCGTCGCATCCTGCTAACAATTGTAACTACGCTGACTGAAAAAATGGCCGACAGAGCCTTCTCTTTCATTCAACCCGGTGAGTTAGCGAGCTAACAGCTAACAGCTAACAATTGAGCGTGAGTCGCGAATTACTAGTAACCAACATTTAAGCTACGTTAACCTCTTCCGATTCAACTCTTCTGAAATAACATCACGCGTGAGTTAACGTCATGGCATTGTATAGCGAACGAATGGTGAGAAAAATAAGCAGATAACTAAAGCTAATTCGCACACTCAAAACAAAGCTAACGTTAGTGTGGCTAGCGTGTTAGCTGCCTAAGCAAACCTTTACGTCCTAACTTTAGCCACTGCTACCAAGTATTAAAACTCCTTAGCTGGGTCATAACATATACAGACAAATATGTTATTTCAAGTGTGATGTGAAAAGTACGAAAAGGCTGCGACATTACCTTGCTTTGATATCTGTATGTCCTGCCGATGTAAAAGTGCGCGTTACTACCGAGTTAGCGAGTCTTAAGAGCACAGTGAGCACACATGGATGGTGCGTTCATGTAACCCAAAGAAAAACCGTGCGCTCTCGATGGGGTCCGGATCAGTTACTATAAAAAAGAACGTAAGATCTTGTGCCTGATAAAAAAAACTATAGACTAATAACGAAATTAATCCATCCATACAATTATCAGGATTCTGTTGTTTTTATTTTCAACATCATGTGATGCAGGACAAAGCCGTGAGATGTAACAGTGCCACTCAAAACACATATACACAGTAGTATTCATATTGTAGACATAGATTTAAGATACATTAATGGCAGGGCTAATGGGGTCTTCGTTATCTGAAACATGGTAATAATAACTGTCTATGTTCCAATTATTAATTATTATAATAATAATAATTATTATTATTAATACTGTCCAAACAACACCGTGTACTTTATGATGCGATTACGTTATTTGCCATAACACCTGAATGCGTCGGTCACTAGACTGCGTTGCCTGTTCAGAAACAACGTTGTGCTAGTTTCTAAAGGCTGTGATGATGAGCCAGAATCACATAGGTCAGGGAAAGGGGCTGTAATATTTAATGGACTGCGGTTGGGCCGTAATATTTCTGGAGATTAATTATGTTATAATACGTGTAATGTGACTGAAAAAAAAATCTTCCTGCCGTTTTTGTAATACAGTACAGCCAATATTCTTTTTTTTTTTATCCCTTTTGTCTCACGATGATATCTTTTGGATGAAAGCTCTTAAATTATGAGTATTTTCATAAAGCATTTTCAGCATTTGTTCGTCACTAAGAGCATGTGAAGCTGCAGTATCTATTTAATCCACTTGATGGCAATAAAGCAAAGGTATTTGGCAAGTTGATAGATGGTATTTATTGTACCTGATAGAATGTTCACGTTTGATATGAGGGGCCTCATTACAAAGTAAGAGAATATCCCTCAAGGCTTGCCTGTGATAAAAAAAACACACACATCAGTACAGAGATCTGATCGCAACTGGATTAAAATGTGCTTTCTGGGAATCTAGCCTCAAATCCAACCATACAGCTCCATTCAGTATCAGTAGGCTACCATATTCCATTTAAGGTATAGTACAATGCTTAATACTCAAATCTAAGACTTCCTAATAAGAGAAAGTACCACAATATAAGGCCAACATGTTTGAGATGCCACCATAACACAGCTAGATCTTATGTTTTGGTTGTATGAATCCTGTACATATCTGCCGCCCTGTGCTTCACTGAAACCTGGCTCGGTGCGTACACCCCGGACAGCGTACTACATCTGCCAGGCTTCCAACTCCTCCGATTGGACCACATAACGCCATAAACCTTTGTATAGTCTGCAAACCATCTTATTCACCGCAAGAGTTTTCCTCATCCATTCTGGCCGGTGTGTTTACATCCCACCTCAGGCCTGTGTGAGTGAGGCACTCCAACATCTGGCTGAGCAGATCAATAATGGAGCACAAACAGACTCCATGCTCGTTGTTCTTGGGGATTTTAACAGAGAAAACCTCAGCAAACAACTATCAAAATATAGATAGCATATTGAGTGTAGCACCAGGGACAAACACAGACTGAAACTTTGGGACTCTATGAGTACTGCCTGGTTCATCTTCTATCGTCCTATAGGGAGAAATAGAAAATGCTGAGAAAAGCTACACTGAAAAGCTGAAAACTAGTTTTCAGCCAATGACCCCTCGTCGATTTGGAGAGGCAGTACTCACCAACTAAAGGAGATGACCCCCCCCCCCCCACACACACACACACACACACACACACACACGCACACACACACACACACACACACCACCCACTGAAGAAAATCACTGACTGGCTGACAACCTGAATTTCTTCTACTGCAGGTTTGATAAGTTGATAAGCTCCCAGCTCAGCGTGCCAGCCTCCACCTGTCGGTGGATCACAAACTTCCTGACAAACAGGACGCAGCAGGTGAAGCTGGTAAAAATCACATCTAGCACCCGGACTGTAAGAACTGGTGCCCCCCAGGCCCAGGTGGCCAAACTTGGCTAACAGTAAAGCCTGTCATTTTATAGACAGTTGGTAGCAGCAATGTGTGTGTATGACGCAACTACCGTATTGCTCAGGACCCATAGAGGCACATTGTTGAGTTTTAAATTGTTGTATGAGCGGTTCTCAAGAAAAGCTGCAGACAGTAACACCACAGGACAGCCAGGCAGTTCTGAACAGGCATCTTTTCAACAAGCACTGCACCAGTTATTAAATGAAAAGGGAGATCTGAAACTCGTATCAAGGCTGAGCATTCAACGTTCAGCTCCCTTGGACCACTGATGCAATATGCTTGCCCTTTATTACAAAATACAAACAATATGAAGTCTGAGAGAGTTGTATCCGCATTTGTGATTTTGTGTAACATATTTTCCTGTTACAACGTTTTTGGGTTACCAGTCATTACGCAGGGGTTTACCAAACAACCCCATCAGAGACGGTTTCACCTACTAAAGACGTGAAGCCATTTCCGACTGAATCTAGGGCTAAGCAGATGAACTAGAAGGTATCTCCATTTGTACATTGACAGTACACATATTTTACAATCAGACATATCTTGATTGCAAAGGTGATATGTCTTGTTAATTTCAAATGACTTACTAAAAACACGTACGCATTTGATTATTTTGCATACATGTTTGCTACATCATTTATGTTATCTTAAATCATATCTCTCTACAGTACTGTTTGCCAACTTTCTTTCGGCCATGCCAAAAGGGAAACATTGTTCTATTTACTCCGTTAAATGATTTGACAACTATAGTTATTTTCCCCATTTGTATTCACATAGATTTAACGACCCAACACTTTATAAAATATAGTTAATATACTGATTAAGCTTTCATTAATGAATCAGCATAATCATGACATTACATGTACATTACATGTCATTTAGCAAACGCTTTCATCCAAAGTGACTTACAATAAGTGCATTTCAACCTAGAGTACAAACTAAGAACAACAAGAATACAGAAAGTAACATTTCCTCAACATAGTCGACCTACAAAAGTACCACAATAAGAGCTATTCAAATGCCACTGAAGTGCGTCCAGAAGTGCGTAAGACATCCAAAATATACTTATAAACACTACTAATATACTTGTACTTTAGTAACCTTTTCCTATGTGTCCAGTGTATAGCTACATTTCCGTAAAAAGGATTAGAGGCAGTCGGTCTCTGTGCTGTGGTCAAGGTGAATTTACCCAGAACAGGTCGACTACTTTTTATCGTGGCGGTTGCCTGCTTAGGGAAACTAATGACTCTAGCAAAATATTATTCTTTTATTTTTTCAAGAAATAACTGAAAATAGCCATACCAAATACATGTGCTTGTAGTTATGACAATACTTCAGTTGGATGCTACTGTATAATCACATCATTAATCGTTTACTTGTACGAAACACAGATAATCCGCTGTGTGACACCTGCGGGTCCCGCCTTGCTGCCAAATAAAGCTCTGCGGTGATTGGCTGTCTCCGCTGCCCTTCCAAATGGGATCTCGCCGTTCGAACGGGCCATTGGCGCGTCACATGCCACTCACATCTCGTCCTGCCACCTGATTGGTGCGCCCCGCCTCGCGCTCAGCTAAAGGACGCAGGACGCCAGTCACTCGGCGCGGTTAACTCGCCATGACTGATGCTGCCGTATACATCCAATCCCCCTCGGACTGCTGCAGGCTGCATCGCACGGCTCTTACGGTTGTTTTAGCGAATCTCTCCATAAACATCCCCCTCCTCTAATTCCGCTCACGGACACACGCGCGCGCGAGCCTCTCCGACCGCGCAGAGGCTCGCGACCAGCTGTGCGACGCGGCGCTGCCTACTGGTGGAGCGGCGGCAGGACGATGGCAGTGCGCGTGGACGGGCTCTCTCCGTGTTTGTCCTCGCTGGTCTATGAAGGTTTTAATTAGCCGATAACGCACGTTTGACATTTGTGAAGGACCGATGCGGAAGCGACGATAAACGCCGCGCTCTGATTATGGAAAAGCAGCCCAGGTAGGCATTCATTGTTGTATACGTGTATTTGAGGTGTTTATTATTATCTGTATATGTATATATATAACATCAATGTTATCGCGTGGAGCCTATTACTAGCTTATTAATGTGTATCAATTCAATATAAATAAATAAATAAAAAAGCATTCCCACGCAGCAAAGCCCCGTCGGTCCCGGTTGTTGAAGCGATCATCAACAGCAGCTTCATCCGTCTGCTCCATTTCTCTCAGGGAAAATTCCACTGTTCGGCGTGCCATCGGAGACTCGGCCCATTCATGTTAGCCTCCACAAGGGATAGCATGCTCTCTGTGTGCGCGTGCTTCGTGCACGTTACACAATCGTATTGATGGTGGATGCCTTGGTGGCGCAAAGATGTGGTGGTGGTGTGGGGGGAATGATGTATCATTTCGGCCACAGATGTTGGTCCAGCCGAGCCATGAGTCTGCAGAGCATGTAGGCCCCGTAGTTCCGGCAGCAAGCAGCAGGCCGGGAGAATGAGCTGTCATGTCCAAATGAAGCACCAATAACATTAAAGGCTCTTCAAGAATGAAACCGCAGGACAAAGTGTTGAAGGAGTCACTCTCATCCTTTTGATACAGGGCTTTTTTCTCCTTCCTTTTTTATTTTGTGTGTGTAATGAGCAGTGGATGGATGGCAGAAAGGGGGCCACCATGTTGTATCCACCTGTTTATTTATATCAATATGTTACCGTCCTTGGGGATGAAAAGCACCACGGCAAAGCCACTGAGCTCGTATCGGTTTAAAAAAGTTACATTGGAATCGATCCAATCCTCTGTGTGTGAGTCTCGAGGTGTGGTTACTTTAAATCATCTCCATCAAATCAGAGAGTGGTTTAAAAGTGAACCCCCTTTTAAATGTCTGGCTATGAACACCAAAAACCTGCACGTCTCTCAAGAACTGAGAAGACCACAGCGTTATGACTGTTTACATCTGAGCCAGGTGTGCATCATTGTTACCTCCCAAGTGGAATACAAAGTAGGTAACTGACTTTTGAGGTGTGATAATAAAAGATTAAGGATATTGCTGCTGACTAACCCTCAGACACCTATCTTTCCTTTTATTTTTAAGAGTGGGTAAACTATTCAAGTAAGGAATGAATTGACTCTTGATTTGTAACTAAGGCTTGAATGTCCCATGACTAAAGCCCACGTACCACTGCCGGGAACATCACATCCTTGTGTGAGATACAGTGAGATTATTCTCAGGTTTATCAGTGACAACAACTCACCGTGCAAGAGGCGTCGCATATCGTCAAGGAAACAGGTATCTGATGCCTCACATCCTGGTGACCTTATTTTGATGTGCCGCAGCCTCGAAACTTGTGTAACTGATCCCACGATCACACACAAATGGTTGCATACTATGTCTGTGACAGGCGATCACACCCAGGCTCATCCCGGCAAACCGTTTCCTGTGCACTCATTGCTGCCGCCACATTATTCATCAGTGTTAGAGGAGCGGTAAGCTAATATGCTCTGGATAGTGGGATCGCACTGCGTGTGTGTGTGTGTTTGTGTGTAGCCTCCAGCAGCAACAGAAGGGGGGATATCTGGTGCTGTCCAGGTTTATTATCATGTGCCACCGTGTTTGGTTGTTGAACAGACACATGCAGGAGCGCCACGTGCACGTCGTAGCAAGGATGAACTCCCTGGTTTTCCCCACGCCTGAAACCAGATTTGCCTTTTGATAAGTTGTGCAAATTAGGGTAAAACTATGTCTCCCCGTCTCCCCCCTCTTACAATGAGATCCAACATTCAGTCCCCTATAGTGGCGTAAACCCAGTGAGAAAACCGTCGATGAATAATCAAAAAGGAGCATTATGTCTTTTTAATGAACCGTCGTGTGTAGCAGCAGCTGTGTCGGCAGTCATTATCACGTGGGGGGCTGTTATTCAACAGGCTCAGCGTTTGTTTGTGTGCAACCTTTTGGTTTTCCAGTGTTCCAGCTTCGCTATCGGGTCATAAAAGGTCCCAGAACCCGGGTTGATGTTTTACAAAAACAGGACAAAAACAAAAAACAGCAAATATTCACGTCTAACACATATTATTAACCTTTTTACATAAAACAAGTATTCAGTTTGCAATATTGCTTTTTTCTCGAATATACCTGTTTGACTGTTTGGCCATTGGCTTCTTATACTCACAGAATTAATTGCCTTTGCTAATTGACTCTTTTAGCTAAGTACCGCCCTGGAAACGCAGACTGGCCAATCATTGAGTGGAGTGGGCCAGCTCCAACCAGATTTCCTTAATGTTCAGGCTGCTTTTAGTGGATCTTAGCGAGTTATGGTTAAACGTTGTGTAATAGCGATAGTCGTTATCGGAGAGGTGGGAAGGAGATATGCGTTCCTAAAACGTTATGTTTCTGTTTAGCCTGTGAAGCTAACAATAGCGTATGTACAGCATGTTAGCACATCATTAACTAGCATCAGCGCTTCCATGTTACACTAGCTGCTAAATGTTTACTGAAGGTTGACACATGCTGCTTTTGCTTTTCAATGATTATAACAGTGAAGAAAGAGGAACAGTGTTGTTCCTTTATTTCATTGTCTCCAGTCTCAGTCACCAGCTGATGTGGCGCATGCTTCACTTTTACACTGTGATCTAGATCTTTTTAACTGTTTTTTTGCTACTGAATCAGTTCCACTTCCTGATATATTGTTTTCGACCCTTCTGTCTGCTTCTCTCTAAAGTCGCCTTTTCGTTTTTTCTAAAACATGTAGTCATTGAGGGCAGTTAGCGACAGTGTGAGCTCCATGGTAACGATAACGAAGCTACGACAGCTTGACGGAGTTGCAGAAGAGGGTCGCGACTTAACACGGGGTCATTAAAATAACAGCACCATGCACACAGTTTTACTAACGGTTGATCTTTAAAACTAATTATTGCCCTTTGAAAGCCTTCAGTATCAGCTGTCCTGGATCTGCTTGTCTTACTGGTTGGCTTGCTGGTTGACTGTTCTAGTGCTGGCCTGGCCCGTGTGCACTGCACTTCATTTCCTTTGCTGACACATGGAAACACGGAGCAGCGAGATGACCCGGCTCATGTGGTTCAAGCTCACTCCGACTCGTCCAGAGCTCTGCTTTCTCCCCTTTTGTTCTTGAAGACTGCCGTTGTGTAACTCTATCTGTTCAGCCCTGCAGATTGTTACAATGACTGAATTATGATCTCATTTTCACTCTCCTGGATTAATAATATAATGCAAATTATGTTGAATAATGAGGCAGACATTTGCATAGAGTCATTTAAAAAACATCACATTGTGATTATTATGACTGATATTACAATTGCAAGAGGATTTCTGATATAAGAAGAAACAATACTTATTTACATCATTATTCTCATTGAAACAAATGTAAACTAGAACGGGCACTCGGTATAGTGCATACATTCACATATTGAAAGATTGGGCATTGGATTCTGAACATTCTGGCATTAGTTGCATGCCAATTGGATAGAAATTGACCACGCTATGGTAAAAAGAAGATTTTGACCTTTTCATAACCTTGACCTTTGATCCGATCGATCCCAAAATCTAATCAATTGGTCCCTGGATATAACCAATCAGCCCACCAAATTTCATGTGATTCGGTTTAATACTTTTTTACTTATGCGAATAACACGCACACACGCACGTACATACACGGCGATCAAAACATTAACTTCCGCATTTTCAATGCGAAGGTAATAATTATGATGAGCTCATCTTTTGGACTTCTCGCTGATCTTTACTTTTAATTTGCAGCAGGAAAGCGTTAGTCGTGTAAAGCTGACGTGGTCAGTAGATTTAGGGGACCAAGTTCTAATTTGTGCTTATATTGTATTTTTTTAATCAAAGAAGACGGCATTCGTGAAAAGAATATCTCTTTGCTGGCAACGCTAACACTTCACAGACCTCTGAAACGTGACGTTTTCTCAAGGAGGCGCAAATTTTTAAAAGTTTCACACAAACAAACATTTGCTTTGGAAAAAAACCAAGAGGGAGCATGCATCCTCCGGTCCCGTCCCGTCCCGTCCCCCCTCTCCCCGGTAAACCCTGTCAGTGCTGTTGCTGTTGCTTTGCCTTGTTAAAGCTGTTGGCACCGTTAGCAGCAAGCCGCCGGCTCAGTGGTCACCATGTGGAGAGCGGTTTGGAGGGAATCCCCCTGCTCTGATTATCGAATGTAGCACCTTCCTTTGTTTGGTAAAGCTCACCTCTAAAACCCTAGCATATTAATCATTTGAATCAATACTGATGTGAAAATTCTGGTCATAATAATCACAATGATTCAACCCTAATTACACCACTGTCGCTAAGTGGCTGAACAGAGAGGACAAACACATCAGCATACTGGCACGGCTATTGTTACCAACATATCTGTGATTCACGAGATAGTCGGGTAGTCGGGTACAAACTCGTTGCTTCACTGTACAAAAGGTCGGAGCGCTTCATCAGCCAAGTCAAGGTGATGTTTAAAATGAACCCGAGGGAATGATTCACCGCAGGGCGAATGTGTGGGAGTATGATTAACGACACAGACGTGTTACTGAGTGAGAGACGTTTTGAAACCTCTGTTGTCAAAAATGGCTGTGGTCTGTTGATGAAGTCCAGTTTGCACAATCGACCTGTAACGCGACGCCTCCTGTCAGCTTTGGAGTCAACCATTTGGAAAAAGAACATTTTTATTTAGTTTTTTTAAGTTATGAAATTGGATTATTTGTTCTCATTTCCTCAGGAGGCTTAACGTTTTTTGTCAAAAACAAGCAAACCGTACATACTAATATCCTTTCTGAGATGTAGTTTTGGTGCTCGTGTTTATTTCTAATGCTAAAATGGCAGATGTTTGTAATCGGAGCTTCTGATCACGCAGCTGCTGATCGGTGTGCGTGACAGCACTGCTGGGAAATAATATAATGATTGCAGCAGGATGCCTAATGTCAGTCATTTAGCTTCACATTAAGCAGTGGCTATGTGCCTGTAGTAGCAGTGTGTGCCACATGTCGCTGTTTATCCTCCGTGGCAAACTCCATGTAATCCAGTTTTAAGATTAGTGCGTGATTAGTTGTCTGTTTAAAAATAAATAAAACATTAATCTGAGCCGTAGTAGTGCTAATGCACTATGGTGGAAAAGAGCAAAATAGTCGCCTGCACTTGAATATAATTGATGGGTTGTAGGGGATGGCTATTTCGAGACAATTTCCTCTGACAGTGTCACTCATGGGAGCCGACCAGGAGACGCATACAAACACAATTTGCAGCAGGAAAGCGTTCGTCGTGTAAAGCTAATGTGGTCAGTAGATTTAGGGCACCAAGTGGGCAGCATTTCGTCCCCAGTGTCGCTTCGATTGCCCTGAATGTGTCTCGTCTTCTTTCAAACTTAATGTTACACCTAATTCTCAATGGCCAAATCCAGGAAAACATTTGTTGCACGACACAAACGTTAGAGAGTTTCTAGCAGTGGGTACACGGTGGCTGTTTGGTAAACAAGCAGTTGGTATTGTAATGGCGATGCTGGAAAGCTGATGGCTTAAAGGCTCGATATTTCCAGTACACAGACATGAACATAAACCACTTGAGCCACCAACGCACAGTCAGATTAGGCAGCAGTCGATGTGGACCAAGAATTATGATTTTATTTCTCTATAGGAGACATATTATTCTCATTTCCAGGTTCATCCATGTATTTTAGGGTTTCTGCGAGAGCATGTTTAGATAAAAAAAACTCCATGTTTACTTCCTGTCAGCTCATGTCATTCTCACACATGGCAATGAACTGGATGTGAGGTTTAAAACTGAAATGATCACAACCGTACGGGAATCCTGACCCCTTTTACAGGCGGTGTGTATTTCTCCATGGATTGAGCATTTTCATACTTAAACAGTATTTATGTAATCGGCACTTTAATGTTCAATTCAATTCGGTTTATTTTGTATAGCCCAACAACACAAATTACAAATTTGCCTCAGAGGGCTTTACAATCTGTACACATAGACATCCCTGTCCCAGGACCTCACATCGGATCAGGAAAAACTCCCAAGAAATAGAAAAAAAAACTTTCACAGGGAAAAAAGGGGAAGAAACCTTCTGGAGAGCAACAGAGGAGGATCCCTGACAGATTGTATGAATAGTTAGTATTTGGTCACAGTGGGGCACATTTTGTACATACTGTTCTCATACAGTGCCTTTGCTTTGTAACAAAGCATCTTATTTTATAAACAGATCACATGTTTGTATATCAAATCTTTAAATGCAACCAATTACAATAGCTGTGAAATAAATGTAATGTTGACAACACCCTCTAAAACGCAGAAATACTTAAGTAAAGTCCCAAAAAATTGTAGGCTTCTCCGGTTTTTCACCTCGTCAGACAGATCCTGTACGGTCGTTGAAAAGCCTGCGTTCATCATACACCGATTGATTGGTTTTACTTAACACACCATTGCCCCTGTGCACTGTATCTGTATTGTGTTTAACGTGTCAATAGGTCTGCATCAGTGCAGCAAGGAACACATTCCATGCATTGGTTTTAGCTCATTTAAGTCCCTCTGATTCCAGTTATGGCTTTAAAAATAAAAATAGCATCCCTCCTTTACAATGAGACGCTTTGAGCAGCAGCAGTCACACGGACAGCAGATGAAGAGCATGGAAATGAACAGTCCACGTGTCAGTAACCATAACATGACATCGTGATCTGGAACAACAGTGAGGTTAGCAGCCACAGTTTAACAAAGAGGTCGCACTTAATGTAAGGGCTGAAAGGCCCCGAGGGCAAAACACACACACACACACATAGACAGGAGGGTAGGGAGGGGGGGAGACACATCAGCGAGGTTGAGACTAGCTGATTTTCTGTTTTTCTTTCATGAAATGCTGGTCAGGTTATTCAAGGAGTATTTTGGAAATAATTGACGACTCAGAATGTCTGTGTGATGATAGGTAGGAATATTACTGTTTGCTTATTTTTACCAAAAGGGCAAATATGGATGGAGCTGTTGTTGGGTGTGTTGTGAAGAGATCATAAGGGTGGGGGGACTTTAAAAGAAATGTTTTTCCCCTTCTTATTTGAATTACCAAAGGCCGCTTCAACGTCACCACGCCCAGATGGAGTTCTGAGAAAGCGCGTTCACGCCGATGAAAAGTTCCTTTTAAATCAGACGGATCATGGCGGGGCAAACATGGGTTTTCATGTTGGGGGGGGTGAACAAAAGAAAACAATGGCCCTGTTTGTTCCTGTAGACAGTGCCAGCTCGGAGATGATGCGCCCAGGCATAGAATTTACACAATACAATAATTGTGTACGGGTATAGTGATCAGTCAAGGAGGGACTGCACTGACCTTTCCTTATTCTAATCCCCAAACCCGCCTTTTCAGAACTGCTTTTAATGTGCAAGCGTGTGCTCTGTTTTTATAAAATAGCTCTTTTATGATGATTTTTAAAGTGTCTTGAGTATTATGAAAAGCGCTATATAAATCAAATGTATTATTATTTTTATTAATAAATATGAACTCTCCAAATTGTAGGACAGCAGGACTCATACACACCCATGCATGGCAACACATACCCGGCCACACCAAGCATGGAGACGTGTCAGTGCTCATGGTAAACCGTAATCTGTCACGTAGCACGCACACAAAACAAGCTTTAGAAGCGCCAATTTAACTGGATTGCAGTGAAAGCCTTTTATGTCACAGTCCTCTGCAGCTTCTTACAAGTGCACGATGACATTGGAGGCAGACTGCAGTCATACGGAGAGCAACAGCCAAGCTCTGAAATCTGGCTTGTTTTGCTTTGTCAGAACCCTTCACAATGTCCTTCCCTTAACCTTTGTGCGTGTGTGTCTGTGTGTGCTTGTGTGTACTTGTGTGTGTGTGTGTGTGTTTATGTGTGCATAAGAGAGAGAGAGAGAACAGCTCCCACTTTGGTAGCACTCTGATAAAGTCCTGGGTGACACATCTTTTCACAGTGAGGTCTGACCAGTGACACGGCTGTGTAGCAAAAGCCTCTATTCTATACTGTCATGACTAATGGGCTGATCTTTAATCTAATGAGGGCCTCTTTTCTTTTTCTTTTTTTTACAAATCCAGATTCTTCCCAGTTCTCTCTTCTTCTTTTTGCACCAAAAGTGGATTTCAATACATTTGAAACACCATTTGCTGAATGTCTTGTTGTCTATATGCTATATATTGTTGTTGTGTTCAAACCCAGCATGTATTGTAATATAGATGCACCCGGTGGAGAAAGCCTGGAAAATGACTTGTGAACATTAAGTCATAACAAAAAATTAACAAAGGGTTGAAGGGGGCTAATTATTCCTGATTTTAAAGTGAGACTGGTTTGTTGACATTGGGTTACTTGTTGGGCGTAATGCAAAGCTCGGCAGTAGGGAGAATACCATCATCTATACCGCGAATTGTGCCTCGATGATAGTGGTAAAGTAATAAAGCCCACCTCTTGCCCCATCTGATTGGCTGCCTTGGCCGAGCGTGAAATTGTTGAGCTGTGCAACTCCGTGCCTTGCGCTTAAAAGTTGAGAATATTTTAACTTTTATGCGCGCATAAAAAACACTAAAGAAATGCAACGCACCTTTCAGGCGAGCATGAAAGGATGTACCATCGCTATCAGAGGAAAACAATGGTTTTGCTAGCGACGCGTTTTTGAGAGTCGCGTCCCGTGTGATCGGCCCCTGAGAAGAGGTTTGATTTGATGTCATCCATGCTGCATTGATGCAGTCGAGTGCCGTGAAATTAATCATCATCGCTAGGGATGCACCGATCTGATCGGCGCCGATCCATATCGGCCGATATTGCCATTATCGGTTTTGATCGGCGTTCTCGAAACGGCCGATCAAACCGATCGATCAGAGGACGTCACATCTGCGAGAAATACTATCAGAGACGTTTCAATCGCCTCGCGCCGCAACGGAGACGATGCGCCGCCGAGTGCCGCAGAGTGAGAGGGCGAGCGAGCGGCACCCCGTCCCCCGAGTTGAATCTCTGGGTCAACTCACCGACACTCACATGTCTGAGCCTATAGACTGATGCTCACGGCACACGCATTCCATCAGGAGCGGGCGAGGGTTTTCATAAAGTTAGCAACTTTATGAAATCCCTCGCGCGCTCCTGATCGAATGCTAACTGTTAGCGGAAGGATTTATGTGACACAACATCCGGTTTTGCAAAGTTAGCGGAAAGAGTCACGTAATACAACATCCGTTTTTCAAAATAAGATGTCGACGAATCATACACTAACATACAAGTAAACAATTAACTGATTTTGTATCTTTATAGATCGTTTCTGAGATTTAGCTTAAATTATGCTAACATTAAAACATTTTTACTTTATAAAAATAAGTCAGACTTTTGTATGTTCAAAAAAGTCCTGTATATAGATTTCCCCAAGAGTTCCAGGAAATAAATAACGCAGATGTGTTCCATACATATCTGAAATCAATCCCCTACAATAGCAATCAAACATTTTTAATGTATCGATTAGGACAGTTTTCAAAGTAAAAGTCCAAATATTTAAAGAAATCTGTAATTTCTTTAATGTTTGAGGTGCTTTAGATGTGTGTTTCCTCATAGTCCTAGGCAATAATACTACACAATGAATAGAATGCTTGAATCAACGGCGTGATCGGTATTATGGGATCGGCAGATACTATTTCAGTGATCGGTGATCGGTGATCGGTATTATCGGTGATCGGCCCAAAAAAACTGATCGGTGCATCTCTAATCATCGCCATTGTCAGTCATCACGGTATCAGCCGTTTGACCATAGAAGGATATAAAGATCGTAAGCTCTCACAAGCAATGGAGAGATTAGTAGGGTATCTCATTATCACCACAAAGGATGTCAATTCAGATTTGCCTCTTGACCGAGGCCTCTGACCAATGCGATTGGTGTCATTGACTTGTTAATGGTTCTTTTGATTGGGCCGGTGTCTGTGCATGACAGTGGCCCATGTCTCTTCCCTGTTCAGACTGTTATTATGCTCCTCTCCTCTCCTGCAGGCTATATTTTTCCTGCTCTCTTTGCCTGCATCTGCACGTTTCTCTCGACCTTCATGGTAGATTACGCAGCCAAAATCAATCCCCCATGGCATTGACTTTTCGAATACAGACAGTTCAATATAGCATTTGTCAACCAATAAGTTGTTTGATTCATATGCCAGCTATGATCACACTAATGTTTGTGTGTGTTGGGTATTTTTTGTTATTATCCCCGCGAGTGGGTGTGCATGTCTGTGTCTGTCCCGGCACACTCCCACAACCACAACCACACCACAGCAGTGGTTGTTGCAGACACACCTGGTCACTGGCATCTGGCTTGGATTTCTCTCCTCTGCATAAGTTTGTATGCAAGTTATCATTGACTGGTCAGCTGCACAGTGTGTGTGTACATGTGTGTGTGTGTGTGTGTGTGTGTGTGTGTGTGTGTGTGTGTGTGTGTGTGTGTGTGTGTGTGTGTGTGTGGCCAAAGGAGCTGCCATCCATAATGCAGAGGAAGGAGAGTTGGGAGAGCGGACCGTAGCTAGATGAAACCCTTGGCATATGGACGGGTTCTTGGCAGTAAACCACTCGATGGGTTTTTGTTAACACCATCGACTTTGATTGTATACTCACTTTCAGAAATGAGGGTTACAAAGACGTTCTTTTGAAAAGACTGAGGTCCTACCCAGAACCGTTTGCTTTTGAAGAACACATTTCTTTGAACAAGGGAATACAAAAGAGTTCTCGGTCGAACGCCCAGTGTGGGGTTTTGTTTGCATCCTTAGGAGGTGGAATTGTTCTGGATCCAGGGAGGTTCTGGGTGGAACCAGTAGAACATAGAAGGGTTTTCTGTAGAACCTCTCATCGAGGGTTCTGGGTGGAAACGTGTACAGATGGTTCTGACTGTTACTGTTTATAGTGGGTTCCAGGTAGAACCCTGGAACCTTTGCAAAAGGTTATATCGGAAACCCAAAGTGTTTCTCCTACATAGACAAGCCAAAGAACAGTATTTTGTTCCAGTTAGCACCATTTTTCAAGAGTGTGGTCTCTCATGATGAGTGTAATACTGCTGACATGGTCGTTCTTACACTCCTTTTCCCAATGAAGAGAGAAATGCAGCGTAGTGTCACGATCCAGAGTTTGTGTCTTATTTTGAAGTCCTGTCTCTCGTGTTCTCTATTTCTCTGAATTTCCTGTCCCTGTGATTGTCTGCTCTGTTCCTGATTGTTTCCACCTGTGTCATTGCTAGCCTCCCCTCATTGTGTCCACCTGTGTCTCGTTCCCCGGTGTCAAATCACCTGCACGTTCCCTTTGTATTTAAACCCTGTTTGTCTGTCTCTCTCTGTCTCTCTCTGTCTCTCTCTGTCTCTCTCTGTCTCTCTCTGTCTGAGCAAAAGATAACCTTTTCTGTATAAAGTTGTTGGCATTTAAGTCCTATCTCTCGCTCTGACTACAACAAACATGAGACACAAATATTCTGAGTGTATCTATAGATCGTGACAGTTGATTGACACTACAGCTACAAAAAAATATTTCTTTTTCAGGCAACAATCCATCTTATAACCAGAAATAGCTCTCCGAGCATTCCTCTCTGCAGTGATGGACCGCGAGGTTCTGTCAGGATGATGCCATGACAGTGACTCAGGGCCCCTCCTTCACAGCAGTTACCTAAGCTGGGATGTGAATTGGGCATTATTAGCCTCTTAATGTGGCCAGTATGTTTACTCCATTCAGCCAAACAAGACGTCTCAATGAAAAATGCTAAGGGTTTGAATGTTTGTACATGCTTCCTATATTTGTCTGACTGTTGTCTGTTGAAGGTGGGCGCCATTCTCCAAAACAATATTGCTATAATCAGTATAATATTGAATTAAATTTTCAAGCAAAAATGTGCTTCTCAATCATGTCTTGATATAATATAAATGAAGAATCTTTGTGTTTAGACCCAAAGGAAATCTAACGATTAATTCATGATGAACATTTGTGTGTGTGGCACAGACAAAACTGTGTTCAATTATCTGTGGTCAGTCAGTCATTTTGATTGAGCCTTTTCTAAATCCATGACAGGTTGGAAGACCTCTGATCATATTGGCTCCACAGCCAGCCAGGTGGCCAATCAGGCGATAGCCTGGCTCAATGAGGAGGGAGACCCTCTTACCTCACCCACACCGCTTCACCCATCCCCCTCTACCGCCACCGCCATGTCTATACCCAGCGGCAGCCCAGAGAGAGAGGGCTTCAGTGGGGCGCCCCCTCAGCTAGAGTGCCTTTCTTCCCCTCCCGGCATGGACACAGATCCCCCGTCAACGGGCAGTCCGGTGCTCAGCCCAGACTCCTCTTCCCATGATGCATTGCTGTCGGCGCCGGCAGCCTCCCCGGCAGACTCGGAGAACTTGAGTCCGGATGAACTGGAGCTGCTGGCCAAACTGGAGGAGCAGAACAGGTGAGATCAGCAGCGGTCTTCATCAATTTGAACTGTGGGAGTGAAAATGAGACAGTTGTTATAGTTGTATAGTAGCAGGTTCAGCCAGTTAATACTGCCATTATATGAAATGGGATTAAATTCAGGGGCCTTCAATCATGAGATGGTATCACATATATTTGTATCAATTAACAAACAACTATTAAAGAAAACTTAAATATGATTTGACAGTTGTATTTCTAGGTTCTTCCAGACATTTTCTGTAACAAATAAATAAAATGGACTTCCTGGTGTTGGATCGAGGTGTGCTTGGACGTAAATGGTTAAACAGATGTGCCATGGGAGTTAAAAAGAAAAGTGCATCTTATATATAGATCATTTTATATATCGGTGTTTATAATAAACAAATCGGTGTTTAAACAAATCGGTGTCTTTCAGGACGCCCATTATTTAAATGAAATGTAATCACCTGGTTTCAAAGTCATGTTTCAGAAAGGGTGAGGTTTAATCCCTGAGTTAGATAAGGTTTAATCCCACACTACGAGGTGCACCAGATTTAACCCGAGCGAGGACTCCAACAGACAGTGACTCTCTTTCCACTGTACTCTTCCTTCAGCATCGGCTTCATGCTCTCCCAGTAACAGAAGTTTAATCAGAAGAAAATCATTTAGAGGAAATATCATTTTGCGAAATAGGCGCATATGCTTTCTGAAGTTCCATTAGCAGATCGATACCACTCTCTTATCAGTGGGTGACATACGAAGCTGGAGCCAGCGGCTGATTAGCGTAGCTTAGCACAAAGACTAAAAACAAACAAGTGACTTACTGGCTAAGATGAAAAGGCTGCAGCGTCATATTTATTGTGCAGACGTGTGTGAGAGCAGGATTGACCTTCTCGTCATGATCTCTCTAGTCCCCTGACTTACTGTTATGTAAGGGAAATACAGAGGAATTCATTCTTCAGTATAAAAAAAATATATCGTTTATCGTTTACGCCAGGGGTCACCAACGCGGTGCCCGCGGGCACCTGGTCGCCCGCAGGGACCACGTGAGTCGCCCGCACGGCATGTTCTAAAAATAATCAACATTGAGCTCTGTCATATAAAAAAAGGAAAAAAGGCCTTAATCCCCGGGCACTAGGACTTTAGGGGAGGCTGCTGCGTGGCTTTCTCACTCTGCAAGTAGCGTCTCTCAAAGAGCCAAGATGACAGCCAATGAGCTGAGCTTAAAGTAAACGATGCACCAAGTGAACTGAACATCCAGGTAATTACAGAGTGTGATAGTTGTTAATAAGTGTAATATTGGTCTCCGTTGAATGGTAAATTAGATACTGAACCAGTTCATCTTTATCTCAGTGATAGAGTCCAAAAGAGCAGAATTTCAGAGTCATAGTGATGACATATCCCTTTGACTCTGAAATTCTGTCTCCAACAGTGGATCCAGGGCTTTAAAAGAAAATGCTGCGTGCAAAAGGCCCCTCTGCTTATTAATATGAGGACCTGAGCACTGACAGTGGGGCAGAGGACCTATTGTACTTAAAATCTTTAGTATTACTACGTGTCTTCTGCACAATCTATGTTCTTTATCAGAATGTTGGGCAGAACAATCAAAGTACCGTAGTTATAAAAGCTTTAGGTTTCATCAAATCACCAGGATGTCGTGTGGCGGCTCATTATTAAAAGGTGATTCAGGCAAATTTGTTTTTTGGGAAGTTTATATGAAACAAGTAGCCCTTCGGATTATTTTGTACCCTTGAAGTAGCCCTCGGTCTCAAAAAGGTTGGTGACCCCTGGTCTACGCCCATAAAGTAAGCATTTTAATTTAAAATGTTGAGATAGGTTGAAAGATATAAAAGATTAATAAAGGGCAATGAGTTAAAGGCCAACTGCCCCCACCCCTCCCAAAATAAAGTTATTATTAGTCTGACCTTGTGCGCAAAAGCATTTTGTTGCTTTATTGGGCTCCATCTATAATCCTGATGGCCAGCTAGCTGTGTGTGTGTGATCCTCATGTGTCAGCCTCTGACTGTACTTTAAGGTAACACGCCCTGAGGCTTCTGGCGTCTCTGCAATGTCGTGCACAAACTCTCCCCATCGTCCCGAGGTCACATCAGTCTGCCGTGCCTTAGCGTCCCTCTCACTCTTGTGTGTGTGTGTGTGTGTGTGTGTGTGTGTGTGTGTGTGTGTGTGTGTGTGTGTGTGTGTGTACCTGCTCGTCTAAGACAAACAGGCCCGTGCAGTCCTGTGCCTCCCTGTCCTCATGAACGGTCTCTCCACGCAGGCTGCTGGAGGCCGATTCCAAGTCCATGCGCTCGATGAGCGGTTCGCGGCGCAACAGCGGCTCCTCGCTGGTGTCCAGCTCCTCGGCCTCCTCCAACCTGTCTCACCTGGAGGAGGACACCTGGATCTTGTGGGGCCGCATCGTCAACGAGTGGGAAGAGTGGAGACGCAAGAAGGACAAGCTCTTGAAGGTGGGGACTGGATATTGACTCATTGAACGTAATTAAAAGAGAGACAATATAAATAACACGGTTATCGGCCTCGGAGTTCGATTATCACATGTTGTTGTTTCCTGGAACCAGAGAGGGGCTGGGAATCCCTGACTCGTTGCAGCTTTTAAGCTGCGGCTTGTTGGTCATTTCTATCCGGCCGTTTTTCTTTTTTTCTTTACCTCTACGGTCACGCCGTGCGGTATTTGTAGCCACGTGTGTCAGAAACGCGGCACTCTGTGTTGTCTGAGCGCCGCTGGTTTATTTTTCACCGCGACTGAACAGAGGTGGGGAAGGAAAACCTTCTCCAACTCTGTCTAAATCTGTCGGCAGGTGTCGATACTCGTCTATTTAAATCTGATTCTACCGATGGCTTGAAGTTGCACTGCACCGACACGCCTCTCTCTCTCTTCGCAGGCGGCATAATGTGCATACAGAGCATAACTTCACAGCCTGCCTGGTGATGCCACACAGAGTTTAGCTTTATTGATGATGATGATCATGATGATGATGATGACGACGATCATGATCTTGATCATGATCATGATGAGGAAAAACACAAAGGATTGTTGTGATTCGTCATAATGCAGCTCGGGGCCGTAATTATAACATGACACTAAATTATCCTTGTAAATATATCTGTTCATTATCCCATAACTGAGTCTGCCCCCTCTTGGCTCCTCAAGAAACGCTTAAAGTTGCATCCCTCGCCACATATATATACATATATACGAATAAAGGTACATATCATATCATATCATATCATAGCGAGCAAGATCTCTCCCCCTCTTTGCCCTCCAGGAGCTGATCAGGAAGGGCATCCCTCACCATTTCCGTGCCATCGTCTGGCAGCTGCTGGGCAACGCCACCGACATGCCGGTGAAGAACCAGTACTCCGAGCTGCTGAAGATGTCGTCCCCTTGCGAGAAGCTCATCCGCCGAGACATCGCCCGCACTTACCCCGAACACGAGTTCTTCAAAGGCCAGGACAGCCTGGGGCAGGAGGTCCTCTTCAACGTGATGAAGGTGAGCGCTGCAGCTTCACAGCTCTGATCATCAGTGAGCTGAGGCTGCTGTCGGTTGGAATCGGCGCCTGGTACGTGTATCAGGCCGGGAGCACAGTTTGTTAGATGGTGGATTCATTTGGTGTGCGTTCACGCTGAGAGCAGCTTGGGGGTCGCAGCTCAGATTATGCCAATAAAAGGAAAGATAATTCCCCGACAATATCTTTGAAAGAATTCAAACGAGACCCTCATAGGTACAGAGTTATTTTCATAGCACTAAACTCAACCCCATTGGCTTTCTTTAATTATTTCTTCAATCGTTTGTGCCCATCACAAGCACCCAGAGCCAGATACGGTGCTCATTTTGTCTGACCAACAGTCCAAAAACCTTGTTCACCTTTTACACATCAGCCGTGTTTCCTGGTGGCTCAGCGGTAGGAAATGAAGTGGCCTCTGGTGACATTTTCATAAGCAAATGTTCGGTCTGGATTACAGATGTCATCTGCGCTGCGTTCTATAAATACATTGCATCGCAAATTATAATGTGTTTGTGTGTGTGTGTGTGTGTGTGTGTGTGTGTGTGTGTGTGTGTGTGTGTGTGTGTGTGTGTGTGTGTGTTGTTTCAGGCCTACTCTCTGGTGGACCGAGAGGTGGGCTACTGCCAAGGCAGCGCATTCATAGTTGGTCTGCTGCTTATGCAGGTAGGGATCACGTATTTCACCTGTAAAATGATCTATTATGAGGATACTTTGCCTGAAGGGTCAGTATAGAATGTCTCAGGTTCATCGTAAATAATAGCCACGCTAGATTGCTCTGATTTCTACAACTATAAACAGTTGATTATGCAGCGGGATTTGGAAACAGTTGCAAGCCAATTAAGTTGTCTCTAGAAGTGAAATATAAGAGTGATTGTATAATAAACTATTCAACATAAGCAATGTCCAATCCGTGTCTAATGAGGGAACTTTACTCCCCCGTTTCCCTCCTCCCAGATGCCCGAGGAGGAGGCGTTTTGTGTGTTTGTGCGCCTGATGCAGGAGTACCGTCTGAGGGAGCTGTTCAAACCCAGCATGGCCGAGCTGGGCCTCTGCATCTACCAGTTTGAGTATCTGCTACAGGTACAGAGGAAGGAAGCGAGTCCATACGCAAACACAAGACTTGTAGCGCAGCTTTCTTCCACAGGGGGGCAGCAAAGCATTCGTTTGTAGCTCCAGTGCAATGGTTCTCTTTCTTCACCCCAGGAGCAACTTCCAGAGCTGAACGTCCACTTTCGATCCCAGAGTTTCCACACGTCCATGTATGCCTCGTCCTGGTTCCTCACCCTTTTCCTCACCTTCCTCCCTCTGCCTGTCGCCACGCGCATCTTCGACATCTTCATGTATGAGGTAGGGAATATTTTAAGGCTGGAAGATGTGTTTGACTGTGTATATATTCGGTTTGCTAATCAGTACCTTCCAGTCCACTGAGCTCACGTAACACAAACGTGGGACTTGTCTGCAGGGCCTGGAGATAATCTTCCGCGTGGGCCTGGCCATCCTGCAGTACAACCAGACTGACCTCATTCAGCTTGACATGGAGGGCATGTCGCAGGTAAGCGGCTGCAGCTTTTTTTAGTTTTCAGAGTCAGAGGCTCTGCGCCCAGCCTTCTCTTTTGTATGTACGCTTCCTGAACTACAGATCTGCTCTGATAAAAAAATTAAGAGAGGCTAATCAACACACTGAAACCTGGACATGTTCAGTGGGTGATGGGGTTTTATATGAGAATAAACACTGGCGTAGTGTACATTTCTACACATTGTGAAGCAAAAACCTGAATTAGATCTTGATTTGTGCTTACAATGATCTGATTTCTAATAACAGACAGACATATAGAAACAAATCAAAGATTTTACCAGTTAGAAGTTGGTTTCAAATTATTTTTTTCTCAAAATAGGGCTGCAACTACCAATAATTATTATTGTCATTATTGATAGATCTGTCAATCATTCCCTTGAGTAATTGAACAGGTGTGTCGGTAAAATGGTCATTCTATTTATTTCTATGTAACAATCCAAACCCCAAAATATTCCCCTTCTTGTCATATATCACAAAGAAAATCTGCAAATCTTCAGAGAGGTTTTGATTGAAAGATTATTGTCTCATAGTATCTCATAGAATTATTCAGATGAGTTAATACATAATCATTATTGTCCGTAAGCCTTATCTTATCAGAACCACCGTAGTGTTAGAAATGAACGCAGGGCAGACGCTCCTCTTCAGACGCTCCTCTTCCCGTCCTGCGTTCCATCCTGCTTCTGTATGAAATATGAATGAGCATCTCCGATTGCACTCGCTAATCTTGTGTTTGGTTCCCTCTGGGTCGGCCAGCATTTCCAGAAGGTGATCCCCCACCAGTTCGACAGCTGCACAGACAAGCTGATCCTCAGGGCCTACCAGGTCAAGTACAACCCCAAGAGGATGAAGAAGTAAGAGCGCTCATTACTGAACCGGCTTTAGCGTGTATTCCCGTCTCGCTGGTGTCAAGGTTTTTGCTCTGCAATACAAATTACGATGAACCACCAAACAACAGAATGCTGCAGCCCGAGTATTCTTAAAAAAAAAACATGCACACACAATGTAAAATGTTCGGGTAACATTGCATAATCCGGTGTTGTTATCTTTTACCAGACTTGAGAAAGAATATACCGCAATCAAGAACAAAGAAATGGAGGAACAAATTGAGATCAAGGTGTGTGTCTACTCAGCTGTGTGTGCATGATGTGGATTCTACAATCAAAACAACTTTAGTAGGATTTAAAACATAATTACTTAATTATATATAGAATATAATTGTTTTTCCCCTCTCTCCCGCCTCGCTCTCTGATCAGAGGTTACGCACAGAAAACCGGCTGCTGAAGCAGAGGATTGAGACTCTGGAGAAGGTAAGAGACGGGTTCAGATCCCAGTTTATCTAAATGCTAAAATACATCATGTTGATGCGAAGCAGCCAGATTGCTCAGCGCAGGACGGATGACGTTTTGATCGGCTCTAGCTCAACACTGTCACCGGAAAGCGCCGTGGGTTTAAGTTTGTACGCTTTTTATTTTTCCGAAACACTTCTTCCCTAAGGGATCTTGCGGCTGCTTCTTTTGTCTTCACACGCTTCTCTTAATCTGTCTTTTTCGAACAATTCCTCGAACCTGTGATCCTGTTTCTTGCTCTTCCTCTCAGGCTTTGTTGTGGTTTATCCTCCCTGGTGTCCCACTGTCTTTCACTGTCTCTCTCTCTCTCTCTTCATCTCTTTATTTTTTCACCCTCTTGTTCCTCCCCGTCGCTGCGTTGTAGGAGAGTGCCGCTCTGGCAGACAGGCTGATACAGGTAGAGTACTGTGAACCCTTTTCCTACTGACCTCACTGTCCTCTGACCTACTCAAGCCTTCCTCCTCCTCCTCCTCCTCTTCCTCTTTCTGCTCTCCTGAACTGCTCGTGTCCCTCCTCTTAACATCTCCCTGCCAAAAGGGCATGAAAGGATTTTGTTTATTGGTTCAGCCCACAAAACCGTCCTGTGACCCCTGAATGCATGTAATGTTTATTTAGATTCTAATACGGTCTAATGAGGTTGTACAATCTCTGCATGTGGCTTGGGAAGGTTTATAACTATTACTACTATTATTGTGACTAATTTAAATTTTTAATACACCTTATGAAAATGTGAATAAAATACCCGACGTAGTTAGACATTTTGGAAAAAAGCGCTTATTTGTTTTGTGGCGTTTGGATTGGATTCAATTTATTGTGATTGCTAGAGTACAGGTACAGAGGCAACAAAATGGCAAGAAGTCTCTCGTGTCACAAAATATGAAGCTAATATTAGGCGAGGTTAGCTTAGCATAAAGATGGGAAACTGTAGCTGTAGCTTTGTATTTACCAGACTGTTACGAGAAAGATCAATCTCTCTACATGAAAGCAATGAAGCAAATTTGCCAAAATGTCAAACTATTCCTTTAAGACTGTATATGCAATGCACCATGCAGCACCTTTAGCATGGAAACGTTCCCTTGATGCCCAAAACAACCCTTTTCCCTTCAGCACTGGTATACTGTATAGTCTGTGTTTCTGAGTTACAACTCCGCAGCTGATCTTGACCCCCCCCTCTCTCTCTCTCTCCCCGGGCCTGCTGTTCCAGGGTCAGGTGACGAGGGCGCAGGAAGCGGAGGAGAACTATGTGATCAAGCGGGAGCTGGCGGTGGTGAGGCAGCAGTACAACACAGCCAGCGAGAGCCTGGAGAAAGCGCAGGAGACCATCAGAGAGCTGCAGCAACAGAAGGTAAACGCCAACACACAGGCTGTGCACACGCTCTGTGGGGGCAACAGAAAGGATGGCTCCAACACGGAGACCATGGTGGCGTGCGGGATGTCATTTGCCCTCACAGATCTCCAACGAGGGATTCATGTAGGAAGAATCTCTCTCCAGGCGGACACCGCTCATTAAAAGCCGTCACAAAACACAGGCTCCGCCCCCGTAACAAAACACAGGCTCCGCCCCATCACAAAATACAGGTTCCGCCTCCGTCACAAAACACAGGCTCCGCCCCCGTCACAAAAGACAGACTCCGCCCGATCACAAAATACAGGCTCCGTCACAAAACACAGGCTCCGCCACCGTAACGGAAAACAGGCTCCGCCTCCGTCACGAAGAACAAGCTCCGCCCCCGTAACAAAACACAGGCTCCGCCTCCGTCACAAAACACAGGCTCCGCCCGATCACAAAATACAGGCTCCGTCACAAAACACAGGCTCCGCCCCCGTAACGAAACACAAGCTCCGCCTCCGTCACAAAACACAGGCTCCACCTCCTTCACGAAGAACAATCTCCGCCCCGTCACAAAACACAGGCTCCGCCTCCGTCACGAAGAACAAGCTCCGCCCAGTCACAAAACACAGGCTCCGCCCCCGTAACAAAACACAGGCTCCGCCCCATCACAAAATACAGACTCCGCCTCCGTCACAAAACACAGGCTCCGCCCCCGTAACGGAAAACAGGCTCCGCCCCATAACGGAAAACAGGCTCCGCCTCTGTCACAAAACACAGGCTCCGCCCCATAACGGAAAACAGGCTCCGCCTCTGTCACAAAACACAGGCTCCGCCCCATAACGGAAAACAGGCTCCGCCTCTGTCACAAAACACAGGCTCCGCCCCATAACGGAAAACAGGCTCCGCCTCTGTCACAAAACACAGACTCCGCCTCTGTCACAAAACACAGGCTCCGCCCCCGTAACGGAAAACAGGCTCCGCCCCCATCACGAAACGCACCCTGTGTGCAGGACGTGTGGACCGACTCCTCATTAGGAATGGAGAGAAGCTCGGTTCATTTCCGACTGACAGCCATGTCCCATGGGACGCCGGAAGTTTGTCACAAAAGGACAGTTTTTAGTTTTTTAGCTGGATGATGTTGGAAGATGTTTACTAGGAATCTTATCAGGACTGAATCTTATCAGGACTGAACCAATGAACACAAGGTAACGCTGGAGATATACTCTATATTCTATATTTCTATGCATCGAGTACTTTCATTTCTGATACTTTAAGTAAATAATATTTTTTTAAAGATTGTAGTACAGTTACTTCTTAAACTATGAAACATTACATTATTTCTAATCGCTATTTGGGGGGCGACTCCTCTGGGTGCAAAAAGAAGTCTGAGAAAATTACTTCTCACTTGATTTATTAAGAAACATTGTAACCATGAGTTTATGGTCTAAATATGGTCTAGTTCCAAGTCTTCTTCAATACAGCATGATGTTCATTTAGTTTGTTTAGAGTCAAACGGACCATGAAGCAGAGTATGCTTGGGGGCGGGGCTTCCTGATATACAGTCTACACTCTACAGGTAACCTCGACAAAAAAACACACAACCAGAAGTCTTTATCAATTAATTAAAATTAAAACTCACAAAGTCATGTCAGCGAACTACACTGTCCTTTGTGACTTTGTGACAAAATTCAAACTTTGCTCTTCTCTCTTTAAAATGATAGGCACATTCACACTATATTGTTATTTATTTTGAGATCTTATCATGAGATCTTAAGAACTGTAAATGATGTCCTTCTGACAGGTGACTTCATTCCAGCTCAGGTCGTTGGCCTTCCTCCCCCACCAGAGTTCACACACCTCCAGACACTCGCTGTCCTCAACACTGAAACGCACAAAATGACAAATCAAGAGGCTTTTTACGCACGCTATGTACTCGCCATATTTCAAGCTATTTTTCCACTCAGCCTTCTCTCTGCTGCTCTTACTTTGTAGTTTAACTCTGATGTGGCAACATGAAAATGAACAGTAGCTTTCTATTTGCTGACGTCACTGACGTTTGGTTACGACAGACAATTACAAAAGTAGTGATTAAAAACTCAGCTGAGACGGTTTAAAACAGTTTGAACAGTTTAACATTTTTGACAGAAATGAGGAGTAACGCAAGAGCCCCCCCCCGTTTGTCGTTGCGGCTGCAGCGTCAAATGTATTGCTGCAAGTTTCCTGCTGCCTTCCCCGAATGTAGAACGCTTTTCTCCACTGTCACTCGAGGATCCAGGAGTGCGTGGCAGTGTGTGAATACTCAAGCAGCACCAGCGGAACAAAGGCTCAGGAAAGAAAGAGAGAGCAGCAGCTTGTGACAGAACGCACAACCACTGACGCACTGTGGGTAGACGTTGAGCTCCTAGTCGTGACTATCTGCCACTAGCCTACGTACGGCCATCGCACAAAAAGAAACGTGGTCAGTCGACCCCTCAGACCAACTTATGTTCCCAGTAGTGAGTAAATATCTGAATGCCAACACAGCACCGTGTCGGTTTTGTAACGACAGCGCTGTTTGTTTCAGTACACAGAGCCGTTCGTGAGCAATCTGCAGACCCAGCTGGAGCAGTCCAGGCTGCGCGAGGCCGAACTGCAAGGAGCCCTGAAGGAAATGCAAGACAAGGTCCTGGACCTGGAGAAGGTTACCGAACAGACACTCGTGTGTGTGTGTGTGTGTGTGTGTGTGTGTGTGTGTGTGTGTGTGTGTGTGTGTGTGTGTGTGTGTGTGTGTGTGTGTGTGTGTGTGTGTGTGTGTGTGAGAAAACAGTGTGTGAAGTGTGTGCAGCTGCGAACGTGTCAAAGAGAATCTCGGTGCCAAGTCGACGAAGGTGCTCAAGGTGGAAGTTTCTCCGAACGACGACCTCTGTGACATTTAACACTTTTGGTTTTACTTCACAAGGTGTTAAAACACAACAGCTCTGTTCCCCCCGATGATGAGTTTAGTGTCACATAGAAACTGAAAGATAGAAAAGAAAATATGCCTCTGGCATTGTTTACTTCTACAAGTTACTATAATATTTTTTATTATTATATATTTAAGAAACTGTTTTTCTGACTCTCAGTTGGTCAGTCAATGACTTTAGTTCAGACAGATATTTTAATACCTATTTTAATAAGTATTTGGTCGTCATCTGTAGTTTTGAGTCAAATCTCCCGTAAACTTATTGGATGGATCGCCATTTGATCTGATCCAGACGTTTATGTCGCCTGTTGGGATGAAATGTAAGAAAAGTGACCACTTAGAAATGTATACATTCTCATTATTCGGTAAAAAGTTTCTAGTTGGCTTAAAGTGTTCTTTGTTTAGTGCTAATTAGCAAACATTAGCTGACGCACTGACCTAAGTGGTCATATATGGTCATATTCAGCAAGTATTATACCGATTAGCATCTAGCATGGTTGTGGTTAGGTGGAGCCTCACCAAGCAGTTGGCATGTCCAGTTGGTCGTTTTTTTAAAATCGTAAACATGGTTCTCTCATCCAGAGAAGCACATGTCTGCCCGATGAGAACAACATGGCGGCTCTGCAGGAGGAGGTTAAGCAGACAAAGCTGAGGGAGCTGGAAACACTGCGCTTGTTCAAAGAGATGCAGGACACCGTCACTGAGCTCAACCAGCGCTGGCAGGTAACACACACACACACACCTGCTGTTGTGTTCATAAACTACCTATGTGTGTGTGTGCAGCGGCAGGAGAGCTACACACCTGTGATACTCCCTCTGGTTTCCGCAGCACCACATGTCCCGCGGCAGCAGCACGGGGGGCGGGGGCGGCCACTGGAAGGAGTCCCCGAAGAAGAACGCCATGAACGAGCTGCAGGACAAGCTGATGACGGTCCGCCTGAGGGAGGCCCAGGCTCAGGCCGAGCTCCGAGAGGTCAAACTCAAAGCTCTGCAGCTGGAGAGCCAGGTCAGTCCGTCTCAGAGGACACACACACACACACGCACACACACCGTGGCGGTCCTGTTGTCGGATGCACTCGGCCAGTCCAGCTTACATATGAGCAGTGATGATAAAGTTATACGGTAGAAGATTCCCGCTGTGTTTTCTTCACCTCCCTAGTGCAAAGATATATATATTTTTTTTTAATCTGAAAAAGTAGGTTTCATAACAAGGTAGTTGTCAGTGTTCAATCACATCTCATTACAAGTATTATTCTTTATGGATTGTTGATGTTGGTCAGACCACAAGTTATTACCTTCGCATTCAAAATGCGGAAGGTAATGTTTTGATCGGCGTGTATTTGTATGCGTGCGTGCGTGTTATTCGCATAAGTCAAAAAGTATTAATTATTGGGATGATTGGTTATTATCCGGGGACCATTTAATTCAATTTTGGGATCGATCGTGTCGAAAGGTCAAGGTCATGAAAAGGTCAAAATCTTTTTTAATCTTATCTAATTGGCATGCAACTAATGCCACAATGTTCATAATTCGATGCCCAATCTTGTGATATGCGAAGGTATGCGCTCTACCGAGCCCGTTCTAGTTCCAAGATGTCAGCTCAGCTTTGGTATTTTCCAAAATGTTCTTACATTTTAGAGATTACATTATACATTACTGTTATTTATCAGGATCAAAATCCAACAATTTAATGATGAAAGGAAGAACTGTGTTGGAGTCGTCCTCACCCTCCCCCGTTTGACTTCCCTCACTCCAGAACCAGATCCACAGCAAGCTGATTGGTCGCAACGATCAGGAACGCTCCGCCCTGCAGGACCGGCTCCAGATGCAGGCCAATCAGAACAAAGCTCTCCAGAACCAGATCAACGAGATGAAAAGGAAGCAGACAGAGTTCGACTGCAAGGTCCGTAAGGAGAGGAGACAGGGAGAGAGAAAGAAAAGGAGTTAGCAGGAGGGGAGAGAACACCATTTTCCATAATATCCAAATATTTACATAAGACATAAGAAATACAGCAAGGAATGAAGACAAAACAGGAGGAACGCCTATGAAGAGGGGGGAACAAGAGAGGGATGGAAAGAAGGGAGGACCAGATAGATAGAACAGAAGTAGAAAATATGTCAGGGATAATGGCAAAGAAATTAGTCTGACTTTAAATTCTGTGAGTCATATCCAGAAAAGGGTCATTGAAGAAGGCCTGGAGAGAGAGATGGAGGACAGAGGAGGAGGGAGAGAGAGAGAGTGTTGAATCCATCAATGGAATCCAACACATTGTTGTCATCTTCATGGTGTCTTCTCTCTCCCCTCGCAATGCAGAGCAAAGAGGAGGTGATGGCGGTGCGACTGAGGGAAGCAGACAGTATGGCTGCCATGGCTGAACTCAGGCAGAAGGTTGCTGATCTTGAGATACAGGTGTGTGTGTGTGTGTGTGTGTGTAGGTGTGTGTGTGTGTGTGTGTGTTTGTCTGTCTGTCTGTGTTTATGTACCTTCGTGCCTGCAAGGATTGTACATACCTCAAATGTGTGCTTGTAGACGCAGATGATCGTTTCAGCGACCTTGTAACAATAAAGAAACCGTGACTTTAACCCTCAGTGTGTGTTGTGTGTTTTCCAGAAGGAGGAAGGGCTGATCCAGGGCCAGCTGAACCACTCAGACTCCAGACAGTACATCAACGAGCTGCGGGACCAGATCGCCGAGCTCAAGAACGAGGTCGGACGCACACACCAAACGGCACCGTTTACTGGATTTTATTTTGTGATCATTTACAGCGAAACATTAAGATAAATATTAATTGAACTGCAATAGGCGTGGCTTTCTTTCAAATAATCTCTTTATACCTTTTAAACAGAATTCATCATCCGATTTGTGTTTTTTTACTTAATCTGCTTTGGTTTTACATTGCATACATATATTGAACACATTTTGTTCTCCCTGCAATCCAATCGTTCACTTGGAAACCGATTGGTTTGGTCCGCACCAGAGTACGATCAAAGCGGACCCCACCTACCGAGTTCTGATTGGTCGGTTGTTTCTCCAACCAGCAGATGCAGCGACTAAAAGTCACAACATTGTTTCATTGTTTCAGTCTGAAGTCGGACCCGGTGCCGGATGATTTAAAATGTAGTTCAGTCTCCAAATTCTTCTGATTTATTAGGGTTGAAGTGGTATAACTGACAAACGCGTAATTAACAATAATGTTGACGATATGATTTTTGTTGACTGAGTTTTGCTTCAAAATGGCTCGCCGACATAAAACGGTTTGTTGATACATGCAGCCTCGCCAGCCACCACAGAAGAATCCTGTACATCTACACACCACTTCCACCCAGACGCGCCCACTCAGTTGTGTTGGTGCCTTTCTCGTGAAGAGGAGGCCGCTGCTGCATTCTCACCGTGATTCATTCCTGAAAGATGGAAAACGTGCATGACATTCAGAAGAATGTATTTTTATGTACACAGCCGTGCAGTGGTTAACCTCCTCTGTTGCTGTCTTTTTTTTAAATTATTTCCATTTCATGGCTTGATTAAAATTGAATGACCTCTTGGTCAACACTCAGGGCTTGTTCATTCAGAGGGTTGCCATGCATGACTAGGAGGGAAGAGCTTAAACCTTTAAGTGAGGGGGCAGGATGAGACTGCCCTGCCCTTTACTGCTCCTCTTTTTTAAACCGAGACCGAAACTTGTGTGCGTACAGCCAAGGAAGCAGTGAATCCTTCAGAGAAATCTCAGTAAACCTTTTACGGTTGAGTCATAATAACAGTGATGATCCATGATGACAGATTCTACATAATGCAGATGGTTTCACGACCCGCGATACGACGCTGATATGAATTAACCTGCTTATTTTGCAAAAACTGTCTAGAAAAAGAGCGATGTTCTTTCTTTTTTACTGCAGCTTGACAAGCAGTCAAAACATTTCCATTGGTTAACCACCGTTTCCCGTCCCTTCTGCCCTGCAACCATCCAGAGTGCATACAAAAACCTCTGAGATTTGTCATGACTCACTGGTACATGCCAGGTTAACACGCAGACGGCATGCATTCATAGATAAAACTGGCGGCAGCTCTTCTGTCAGTCAAGAACAACCTCTGTAATCTGACAGCTGGGTTTCACTGTGTGTGTGTATGGGTGGGGAGGGGGTCTTTTCACACCCAGCAACCTCTTGACAAAAAGTCCCTGCACTTGACATTTAATGCTTTTGCACTCTTCTAACCGAAAAAACAGCCTGTTAAAAACACCCTGTTAAAAACACCCTGTTAAAAACAGCCTGTTAAGAACACCCTGTGTGCGCTGTAACGCTCCATCGTTGTCCATTAAAAAGACATCCGTGAGCCACACTGTCGCATCTGACAGCTTCAGCATTACAGTGAACATGGGCACTGCACTTTACTTTGACTGGATCGCACATGCATCGTCGTGCTGCGGGAAATACTGAAGCGGCAACTCTATATTAATCCTGCGCATTAACCCACATTATTCCGATTTGAGTTACATTTGCTATTTTAAAGCCCAGCGTTTTTAGGAGAAAGATACATCATTTTAATTCCGTAACATTTAGATTTTCCCAAAAGAATGAATGGGTTAAGTGCCACAGACCGGTAACGAACATGTTGTTGTTGTTGTTGTTGTTGTTGTTGTTGTTGTTGTTGTTGTTGTTGTTGTTGTTGTTGTTGTTGTTGTTCTTCTTCTTCTTCTTCTTCTTCTTCTTCTTCTTCTTCTTCTTCTTCTTCTTCTTCTTCTTCTTCTTCTTCTTCTTCTTCTTCTTCTTCTTCTTCTTCTTCTTCTTCTTCTTCTTCTTCTGCTGAAGTGAAGACAAAACCAAAAGTAAAGCCTTTCTCTTTGTGTTCAGATCAGGCAGATGCGAGGGCAGAAGGCAGCCCCCAGCCACAGGGTCAGCAGCGGAGGAGGAAGTACCAACTACCAGGACCTGTGTCTGGCCAGCCCCGCCTCCGCTGAGGGAGACTATCTGAGCTCAGACGACGACCTCCTCCCCAGCCCGCTGCCTCCAAACGCCCTTTACCCCAGCCTGTCCGGCCCGTGCCACCCGTCCGCCCGCCTCGACAGCGAAGGCAGCACGGACAGCGAGGCAGAGGAGCCGGCTCTGACGCACCCGGACCCACAGCAGCTGTATGGCGGCATGGTGTGCGCCGAGGCCCTGGACAACTGAGACCCGGAGAGGAGGGCGTGAGGGTTTCATTGGATTTGTGTGCTAGAGAGACCCTGGAGCTCTACAGGACGGGACTGCGACTGTAAACTGGGGCTGTATCATCCCATCCAGTCCTCCTCTTCCTCCTCGGCTTTTCCAGTGTTTACCTTTTAACTTGATAGCAGCATTGATTGGACCCCTGACCTCCACTCATGTTGTTTTCTCCTTGTCCCCCCACGCTGTCCCATCCTGTGTTTTTCTTTCACCGGCCAGGAGGTAACGTATAGCCTCGCCCCTCGTCCCCCTGTGTAACCGGACCAGAAACCATCCAAAAGCAAAGATGCGACACGCAACCAAACAGAAAAGCACTGACGCTGGACCAGCATGACTCTTGTTGCCTCTCGCTGCTCGGGGTCCGCGGGACCTGCTCCTGCGACTGTGATGATGAGTGAAACCCGGTTGGACAGAAGATAACTCTCCTAAAAAGTGACAGACACTTGAAACGACTCTCCTTCCTGACTGGTTCAGAGTTAAATATCCTCTCTTTTCTCTTTTCAAGCTCTCGTTAGGAAGAAACGCACAAAAAAAGACAAAAAATAACATATATCAGCTGTCCATTTACCTCTCAGTAGACCGAGTGTTGAAAAGAAAACAGGTGGTGAGTGTGAGGAGATGGAGGTGCAGTATAGGAATACATACCCATCAAACGGGAGGGATATCAGCAGATGGCATTCATTACTTTGTTACTTTAACATACTGAATATGTGAGTTAATGCAACAGATCATGTTCAAAAACATGTTCACCATAACCCAGAGAACAAGGAAGAAAGAAACTCCATGTTGCCAAATCTTTTCTTTTTTTAATTATTATTTATATGTTGTAATTTATTTTGATATTTTTTAATATATTTTATATATCTATATGAAACTATAGGAGTGTAGAGATACCGACAGAGGCCAAACTTTCTACACCGTCCTTTGTGCCAACTAGTCGCCTGTTACAGTTTTACTGTGACACACGAGTGTTTCACAGACGGAAATGTGCTGCTATGGTTTTGGATTTTCTTCTCCCATTATGTTTTTGCTCTCTGTTGTTTTGGATTTTTTTAATCTTTGTGAGGTGAACATGCAACCTGCTGTTGACTTGCCGCAGCTTGACCGGATTCGTAACCCGGAGATTCTCAACATTCAGCGGGGCTGGGGACCATTCTCTTCCAATCCGAGCATGATCATTGTTATGTGAGTTAGAGGAACAGTTTGACGTTTCAGGACTTACATTTTCTCTCCTGCTGAGAACTACATGAGAAGACCGAGACGTTTCTCCTGTCGGTCTGTTGAACATGAAGCTACAGCTGGGAGGTAGTTAGCCTAGCATAGCCGCGCACAGTGACTTCTTGTCCCGAGTCACGGAAAGAAATCCGTCATATTAACTTGTTTTTACACAATGTTTAAGGTAACTGCATTATAACCACAATTGGTATAATGGTAAATGCTATAGTTTAATTAGCATAAATAGAAAAAGGTCAGTGTGCTGACTCGATAATTTCAAGTGAGGCTGAAGCAGCTAGTAAACAAATAAAAGTTATGCACTGTAATTTGTGTACAACCCATGTAATTCATTTTTATGCCGTCCACGTAATCAGGAACCAGGAGAGGTCACGTGGTATCAAGAGCGAGAAGGTCGGGGTCGATGGCTGGGTCCAACAAGACCCAACTTTCCCCCAATGTTCGTGTCCTGTGTGAAAAAAAAACAGCAAAACCTGCGGTTATTTATTTATCATGCAACTTCTTAACTTTAGCGCCAATTCCGTATAGTTACTTTTACACAAATGTACTTGTTTCTTGTGACCGAAATCTAAGACTATTGGTTAGATATCTGACATGGATGACGATACCTTCATTATTTATTGCTCAAGATTGAACGTGTGGACGTAGCCAGGCTAGCTGTTTCCCCTTGTTTTCAGTCGTCGTGCTCAGCTAAGATAACCGTCTCCTGGCTGTAGAGCGCCGTCAGTCCTCTGTGTATTTCCAAAAAATGTCAAACGGTTCCTTTTGAATTATCGGTTCCACACTCGCCAAAAGAAACCCGGCTATCAACGCAGATCTGGAATCAACAGTTTATGCTCATATCACTTTTTGACAGCTAACAATGGAAGTGGAGGGAGCGGTTCATATCCTAAGGATGCCAACAGAGAGTGTGGGTGGAAAATATTTTACATATCAGGCATTAATATATTCTGTGTAGAAAACCAAGAGGGTGTAAAATGTATGGCGAGATATGAAATATACGATGTAACCAGAGCATAAAGTATATGGATAAGATGAAAAGCTGTATCACTGTCTTGCTGAAGCTGGGGAGTGTGTACTTTTATCAAACAGGGTGTCATACGTAGAGCAGCGATCTGCTTTTTTGCACTACAGCAAACGTGTCTGCTCATGACACTAAGCAGTGAGAGAAGGTGTGGATGAATGGATTAGTGGTGGGATCATTTCTTGTTATATTCCTTGACGTTATCGGAGTACCTCGCTCCAAGATTATCCTTCCCGGCTTTATTATTTCACAGACCGAAGTTGTAGGACGTTGTCTGAATTCTCTAAAGGCCCTCTTTCATTTCTAACATCGGTGTGCAGTACAATTGAAGGAATGCAAATGGTGAGATGTACTGCTGTCCCCTGAGAAATAAGGAAATTGGATCTTCCAGTAATGGCCATCAAAGAGCTAAAGAGGATGTCGGTTTGCCCACCGTACTGTTGCAAGTAACAGCCTTTTAGTGGTCATTGGTGGGTTTAGCAACTGAAATCTCCACCCTGTGGATATCGTCTGACCAAACGGAGTTCCTGCTCATTCTTAGTTTTTCTCCTAAAGATCATTCGAACACATTTATCAATTTGATTTGACTTTGCCTTTTCTATGCTTTGGTTTTCATTAACTGTGACGTCCGTCTTTCCCTTGAGGGATTGGAATGCTCGACAGGAAAAAGTTTCATGAGTCGGGGGGAAAACATTGTTGGGCGTGTTCTTAAAGGTGCCGGTGTACTCGGTCAGAATTGCTTGCCCTCCCAGCTCACGCTTTGTTTGGTAACCACTGAAAGCAGATCTGATCTCCGGGAGCTGTGCTATCAAAGCGTGTTTGCCATTTCCACCACTAACCACAGCCGGTGCCGGATGCACCACGTCTGAAATCTTACAGATTCTGACTTTTCAGTATGGATCTCAGTCCAAACTATTAAAATGCATAAAGTAATTGTAAGAAGGACTGGGCATCCCAAAAATTAACCTCAATCTGGATTCATACAACACGTCTGTACACTGCTGTTCAGGGATGGGGCTCTGTTCTCACCACCGTCTGAATACAACAAAATCTACTGTGACGAAATGTCTTTTATATGTTTGTTAATTACTTTGGAATATGGTACAAGCTCTCATCTTAAACATTATTTTTGTATAATTACCATCAGTACTTTGGTTCCTCCCGCTAATAGCATTATATGATGTGTGATAATGATGAAACATCGTAATGTGCCATGAAGGTCGGTAGGTTTACACACTATGCTAAACCACGTGTGTTTAACGAGGGTTTCAGCGGCGAGGCCGCCATTAAACCGCCAAGCGATAAGAAGTGAATTATGTGTGGACGGAAGAAGTCGCACTGTGTTGCTCCGGATGTACCATCTTGAAACTGGAACGTCCCCAACCCCCCCACCCTCGATTTGAAAGCGGGAAATAAGACAATGCCGTGCTAAACAGTATGTGTGTGTGTGTGTGTCACATGTGAGTTCTTCCTGGGTGGTCAGGTGTTTCATTTCTCTGATTCACGTGCCGTTTGTGACGGCTGTTCGCAGCATCGTACCCAGGAGCCCTGCCCGCCCTCTCTCTTTCTGTCTTGCAATTCAACTGATGTTATCAAATATATTAAATGACAGTAAAGATGATATAAATTCCAGTATAATGTGGGAGGGGGGGATACATTTCAGTGTTCTGTATCCCTATGAATGATACAAAATAAACTTTGACAATGCACCTTTGCAAAAGCTTGATTGCGGTGGTGTTGCTGCTTCTTACTGGGTTGATTGTATTCAGTCAACATTAGCACCTTAGTCTAACTTGGGTTTGGTTGAGTCTTTCACTAAACTGAGATTTAATCCTGACTACAAACAGGTTGCACCTCACAAACCAGTAGTTAAACCCAGGTGTAGCTAATTGTTGGTTAGCTAATTGAACTAGCTGACGGAGCTAACATTAGCTGCTAATACTTGTTTAGGCTAAATAGTAAAGTTTAATTTTCAACTGGGTAAACACGTCTGACTAGTTGGTCAAAATGCTGTTAAACAATGCTGTTTGAAGTGACATTTCACTTCAAACAACATTGCGACACCGTATTCTTTAAATTACAAAATGCTATGCTAAAAGCTTTTTAGATTAGCATTACGGGAGATTTTACACTCGTTCCAAACTGCCAGAATGCGACTGTCTGACACATTTCTCCAAGTAAGCTACGGACCTTGTATTCTTTGGCCTGAACTGTGGCCGCTCTCGCATGGCGTCATTTTGTGTTCCTGCTTCAGTTTGAGAGGGCAGTGTGATTTGCTTTGCGTCATTGTCATCCGTTACTCAAATGGTCTTGTTTTGTTCAGCATTGTTCCTAACGGAGTGAAATGGAAGCATTAAGTGGCAGCCATGATACGAGCAGGTCGACACGTCTAAATGCTCAGGAAAAGATACCTCGTTGCTTCCTTTCTTATCTCCTTCAGCATGGGGTAATTGGAACCGTCCTTAACCAAAGAAAGAAGATGAATGATGCAACACACGCTGGGCCGTTGTGAAGATTTCATCACTCAGCCGTTTTAAATTCCCAGTGACTTCCATCTGTGATTTGCAGCTTGCGTCTGTATATTTGGGTTTGTATTTTTGTACTTTTGCTTGTTCTCGGACTAGAATCATCACTGAACTATCTACTGTACTCAGCGTCTATTGTCTGTTGGCACCTCTCTCAATGCCCTCTGACTCCCCTACTCAGCCCCTTTGTTTCTCTTGAAGATGTTGACTTTTTCAAAAATCTAATCATTGTTGCATTATTTATTTTTTTAAAGCTCAGTAATCCCCAGAAACAGCTGGTTGCTGTAGTTGGCAGCAAACGTTACTCAAACGCGATACACATTGAGACCTGTTGAGTATTTTCGGCAGCAGGACAGTGTTTTGGGTCTTGACTCAATAATCTACCGGGCCCATGTTCATGTTCATGTGGCTCATGTGTCGTTTTTTTCAATAGTTTTTTCACATCAATGCCTTTATTCACAATTACTCCTGCGGTGATTTTCTTTTTTTTTGTTTGTTTAGTTTTCATCAGCCAGCTAATTTTAAACCAGACCTCAATGGTTATTTTGTAACACGAGGGTTTCGACGTAGTGTGTCCACATTTTCAGAAGAATTTTCAGCAATGTCGTCCACCACCCTCTTCCCCTCTCACCGGCTGTGTCTGTCTTCTCTAGAGCGGTGTGATGCCGTGGTTAGTTTTTTCTGTGCACCACTGCAACACATCCATCCACAATTTTCACAGAATAAAAGTGGTGTTTTTTAGTAGTTCTGGACAGATTTAGTGCAGCATTCGGGTTTGTGTGTGAGGAAGCAGTGTGGTTGTCGCCTCCGTGGTGTCACAGCTAAAACACTTCCTCGTCTTTCGTTGCTCTCATCATCCCACCGACCCGCAGAGAACATCGACGGTTTATAATCCACCTCAGCGTTCACTGACCTCCCATGTGAGACGCTGACTTCACATTGTCTCATAAGATTTTAAACTCAGTTACATTATTGGTGTGAAGTTTGTGACCTGAAGAAGAACTTGTGGGATGTAAAAATCTGGTGAGTATTTGCATATTTATTTTCTATAAAACTATATTCATACGTCAGGTTGAATCCCAACTACAAGAGTTTCAGTTTGTTAAAGAATAGAATAGAATTTTAAAAATGTAAAAACTTCTGGGCTCTGACATTTACTGTGAGAAAAAAACATTAGGTTAAAACCGACTGAGTTGAATTATTTCAAATATAATGATCAATCCTAAACCAATATATATTTTTGTTATGGATTCGGACAATAATCACCTTGTTCTGTAATTATCTCCATGATGTTCTTAGTTGTTTCAGTTCGGCAAAAAGAAGCACAAAGATCGTTTTTAAAAGGTCACTTTATGCATATTACACGTTATACATGATAATATAATGTGTATAAAATGTACTATATGTGTAAAAACAGTGAAAACGTATCAGAAAAGTCAAAATGATTGACATAAAAGCTTAGTTTCTTCATTTTTTATTCCCCATTATATATGTCATGATCCTTTCAGATTTACCTTGTGACCCTTTGAAGGGCCTGCACCCTAGGGCACCCCTGACCTAAATACAACTAAATGTATGTGAAGTTGTTTTTGAATTGATCTCCATGCACTTTAAAGTGTTACACAAGTAAAGTTAAAAAAGTTATACAGGTGAAAAGTATTTCATCCATATTAACAATCTATAATATATATTTCACAGAGATTTATTTCTCTGCAGAACGAGTTACATTACTGGTGACACAATGTTTCAATCTAGGACAATCATTTCAACATTGTTTTATTGGTTCTTTGACTTAAAGGAACATGTGTCGCGTTTAAGGGGATCTATTGGCTGAAATCGAATATAATATTTATAGGAATATTTTCATTTGTATATAATCTCCTGAATGGTTGTGTTTTTGTTAACTTTTACACTACATTATATGTCATTTAGCAGACGCTTTTATCCAAAAGCGACGATTACAATAAGTGCATTCAACCAAGAGTACAAACTAAGAACAACAAGAATACAGAAAGTAACATTTCCTCAACATAGTCAAACTACAAAAGTACCACAATAAGAGCTATTTAAGTGCTACTGAAGTGCTATTCTGTGTTTTAATCCAGATATAGTCGGAGAAGATGTGTTTTTAGTTTCCGGCGGAAGCTGTAGTGTAGAGACTTTCTGCTGTCCTGATGTCAGTGGGGAGCTTGTTCCACCACTGAGGAGCCAGGACAGCAAACAGTCTGGATTTCTGGATTGAACTTAAAATAAGTCTTTTATATCAACATATTGAGCAGATCCTCTTCACAGTGCCGACAGGTGTTATTGACTGAGTAACCTGAGGAAGCGTATAGACAACACTTATCAGACCAAATCACACATGAGAGGTTCATGAAGACATGGGCCCAAGATCACAGTTCAGCATCCAGTCTGGGAGTAGAGGAGAACCAACTGCCTGTTTAAAATCCAGATGTGCAAAGCTGCAGAGGCCGAAACAACAATCGAAACAAGAAGCTTAACTTTAACCTCAGTAATTATAGGGCCTGATGCTGAAGTAAATCACACCGTTGTTGTTGTTTAATCTATTTGATCTATTGTTTTATTCAAGCAGGAAACGCATGTTTGAATGTAATAGTTCTGCTGCCATCAGGAAGATTTAAATCGGGGAAATGTAAATGTATGAATCTGGTCGGTGTGATGACGCAGACAGTGCCAAACTGGATGATTAACCAATGAAAACTAACTATACATTTGCATGTTTTCTTAAACCTCTAGATCTATTTAATTTGTGGGTGTTTCGAGGTTCTTCCTACCAATTGAGCGATGCCTCGTTCTTTCCTGGTGAAGCGAGGAGGGCTGCACCACCTTGGGAAAAAGGCAGGGCACCGGGATACTTCCCTGGAGTACTCCACATCAGAAACACCAGATAATAACGCAGCGCAGGAGCTTCCTGCTGCCACCCAGTCTCTTGGAAGTGAGCACATTCAGCCATTCATTCTCAAATATTATGGTGGGTGACAAACTTGTTCTTTTTTTTATCACAAGCATGACTTTACAGAGACAGAAAATTCATAAAACGCCTCCGAGATCACTTCAAAAAAGCTAAATGATTTATAGTGAGCACAGACATTTTATTTTGTCCATTTCTGCATTATATTTTGTGACGTTATTTCTCCTGATGATATGACGTATGACTTTCAGTTATTCAAAAGTGTGTCAATCCAAAGTGTCACTGTTGCATCACTAGTAAACCAGTCCACCTGTGTGTCTTCCCACTCAGACTTGAGACCTGCTGAGCCTTGCAGTTCGCTCATCCCAAATACCTTTAGCGCCGTGGAGAAAGTCGAGTCTCCCCCTTCCACACCAGCGTTACGGTCCAGACCTCATGTGATCTCAGGATATCCAGACAAACTGGCTGTGGGGCTGGGAGACTTGACACAGCACGCTCACATCCCGAGGAAGACCAGGAGCAGCGGCTGCTCAAGGACCAGTGCTCCCAGGCAGGAGTGTCCACTCTGTGGCAAAGTACGCCACCCCTCCATTACAAAGTACTTCTTCGACCAACAATACCTCTGAAGCATTAAGAAACAGACCTACTTTAATTGGTCTTACCTTGAGGAGAAATTCCTTCAATAAAAAGGAAAGCTAGAAAAATAAACTTGACTTGAGGCTAATTAAACCTAATTGGGGTGAATGTGGTGCCGTTAAGTCATATCCTCATAAATGTGGACTTGCTGGCCTCAGGTTTGAGGAACATATACTAAGCTGTCTGAACTGTTGAGGACCCAGAGTTTGATATGAGTTGACTATAGCCAGGGACAGACTGGAAGTTAAAAGACATAACTCAAAACAGGGGAGAAAACAGGGGAGAGAAATGTTCAATTGCTCGTCCAAAGTGCTAAGAAATTTTCACTTTTAAACATATTTCACTAGTTTCCCAGATGACATTTTCTCTTAAGCTTGATAATGTCTTCTTTTTGCAGATATTTTCATGTCTGTCGAGTTTGAAGACTCACATATGCAAGAATCATGAAGGCCGAGAACCAGCACACGGGAGGGCCAGCAGGACAGACACTGAGCGGTCACCACGCGGGGGCAAGGTCGGCAACACATTTCTGCTCCCACATCTTGCAGCCTCAATTTGATGATGATAATAATAATAACTCTTACACACACACAAGGTTCAACACTTCTGAATCCATAACCCCAGTGCCCGTTGTTCTAGGAGAGGATGTTTGGCTGTACAGTGTGTGGGAAAGAGTTCAAGCGCTCCTCCACCCTCTCCACTCATCTGCTCATACACTCGGACACGCGGCCCTACCCCTGCCAGTACTGTGGCAAACGGTTCCACCAGAAGTCCGACATGAAGAAACACACTTTCATACACACCGGTGGGTTCACTGGCTGTTTTCAAAAGGCTGCCATCACATGACGTATATCGAATTGAACCACGGTTTTTCGTTCTCATACTGACATTCTGCTTATTGCTGACACTGGACTCGTTGTTGCCTCGTCACTTCACTCGGCCAAGAAATAGTCCCAAGCATAACTTAAGATTTTTGATTAATCAACTGAGATGTAACATATTAATTAATAGGCGCAGAGCAGGTTGGATTTGGCAACCTCGGTACTGAACCGGGCCAGCTGTCGTCATTTCCCAAAATGTCAAACTATGTGATTAAGTTAACAGCCAGCTTCTGAAATGTTTTAAAATCAAATATTGTGTCCATTGGACCAAACCAGCGATTGAATGAAATCAGGTAATACGTGGAATCATTTATAGTGCCACGCGTCACAAGGTGTGTGAGATGACCAACACAGAAAAAGTCTAAAGAGCAAAGTAGAATGGACACGGCCTGTGTGTCCTGTGCCTCCGAATGACTTGTGCTGTGTTTGTGTGCCAGGCGAGAAGCCCCACGTGTGTCAGGTATGTGGGAAGGCGTTCAGCCAGAGCTCCAACCTCATCACCCACAGCCGGAAACACACGGACGACCGGCCCCACCGCTGTCCTCGCTGCCACCACGGCTTCCAGCAACGTGGGGACCTCCGGCAGCACCAGGAGCAGCACTGCACCCGCCGCTGACTCGGACTCAACACCGAGGTGGCGTCGGCAGCCTTTTTTTTAATGTTCTTTTCATTTTTTTTAAACAACCAATGGAAACATATATTGACACCGTGTCAAGAGCAAAAAAGGACAAATGTCACCATGTGGTTGCTTTCAGAAGAATGAATGTTACTCCTAAAGCTGCTTCAGTTCTTGGGAGATTTCCCTCATTTGATGTCTGCATCCTCTCTGGATCTATCATCCAGAGTTATTATGCAAAGTTCACAGTGAGCGCAATAAACAGAGATATCATTTGTGGTTTTGTTAGGAATTATAGTTATTAAATTTCACACAGCACTCATTGCAGAGCGTTTCCTTCAGGATTTGCAGGAGGTTTCTGTTGTGGACAGATTCAGTAGCCTTCCATCGTATGGTCCCACTGCGCTCCGGCAACCAAATCAATGGAGTAGTCTCCCCCTGTTGTCTTTTCATCCACATTTACAATAAAACTGATGCTTCCATCCCCCGTATTGTAGGCCGTTATCCTTGGCAGAGGTGTTCCTCACTGTCCGAGCCACCACGTCCTGTGCGTCCGCCTACGTTTGGATTGACATCAACCTGCAGATATGGAAATTAACACTTTTGTAATGGGGGACTCTATTGAGGCGAGTAAAACAGTAGACTTTATTACAACCAGCATCAGTCTGGTACAGTAGAATAACACCAGCAGCCACCTGTTTCCTATCCGTGGACAGTGAGAGCTGTGACACGGTGTCCCTCTCTTCTCTCCTTTTCGCAAACACGCAGGATGTGACCTATTTGGACCTAGTCCGCCGTTTCTTATCAGCTTTCAGTTTCATTACATCTCGCTATTCTATGTGTCACGTGCAGAGAGAGGTGTGCCAGTGAAGTAGCAGAAATCAGGTGGTTTATAAGAAACAGCCCTCTGACTGGAACATGAGTGTTGGATGTCTACGACTACAAGTCTACATGTGTTTCATTTATATTATCTTTTAGAATTAAATGAGCTGCTTGATATTTTACAGGCCTTCCTGTTTACTCTTTAAAACTGTCCGAGTGACCGCAGTCTTAGGGCCACGCCCCCTGCAGTTGCCTCCTGCTACCTTCCACTTACCAGGAGAAAAGCAGTATGACATCATTGTAACAGATATTCAACAACACTGCACTTTGTAGACGGTGTGCACTCCTCTCATGGCCAGAGACCATCGTTACGAGACTTTACTTTGAAATGTCAGTCCCCAAGACACAAACATGTCAAAATAAAAGTCTATTCATACCAAAGGGACCCTTTAAAAGAGCCACAAGTAATTTATTCAATCAAATGCATTTTTTTTTTAAATTTGTATTTTATTAGTGTTCAAAATCTCACATACACATATTTCAATTTTTTTATCAAATACAATTTAAAAAAGAATAAAAGGCAGACGACAGTCGAGACTTGTGTTTTAATACTAATATGTCAGATGATCCCTAAACAATAGAAAGCTGAAAGTCGCCAACAGTAGCAGTAATGTGTTTCGGTATTGGAGATAAGTATATTAGCATGGAAATATACTGAAAGTTTCAAAAGCAAAAATAGCAGGAAAAATGCACCATCTATTTTATCATAATTAATAAGTCTGTTTTAATGGTTTTCATTCAAAAGTTACACCTGTAGAGCAACTAAGCTTGTCAAATTACCAATGTAGTGGAGTAAGAATAGGGAACAAAACACACCTTTATAATGAAATAGTATGAGTATAAGTAGAAAGTAGGATGAAAGTAGTTACTCAAAAGTGTGATTAAATACAGTAATTGAAAAAGATTTTCTCCTAGTAAATTATAGTGGTTTGGATGATAAATTAAAATATAACAAAAAGCAGAAACAAGCATTGTAGGCCAATTATATATTATATTGTGTTGTTTGCACTAATATAGGAGCTAATCATATGGGGCATGTTACTAATATTGCTGCTCTCTTTGTTTGAACAGTATGTATAGTAATGTGTACAATAGTGTGTGTGTGTGTGTGTGTGTGTGTGTGTGTGTGTGTGTGTGTGTGTGTGTGTGTGTGCGAGGCGACTCCCACTCTCCCCATGTCCTCCCCGGCCGACCCCAACTCCCCATGTCCCCTGAGCCTTTTTGCCAAGCGCCTATGACAAATCCCGAGCGCCTAAGGCAAAAAAGAAAAGAAAAGCTCATTAAACACTAAAGGACATATAGTTAGGATTAATATATTCCATTTCTGACCCTAAATCCTGCACATTTTGCATTATGCTTATTTCGCTGAAGTTTTAACACATGACAAAGTGATTATTGGAGATTTCTGGGGGCGGCTCCAGGTTTCAAAAGCCTCCTTGGTTTTGGTACCACTGCGCTCTGGCAACCACATCATTGGAGTAGTCTCTTCCTGTTGTATTTTCATCCACATTTTGAATGGAATGGACATTTCCATCCCCCATATTGTAGGCCGCTATCCCTCCTGCGGAGATAAACACGCATGAGAAGGTGTGAGGGGACCTGCTGCACGTTTTAATCTACTAATTCAGTCAAACAAACCTTTCAACTGCTGGTCCTGTCTCCAGCTGGGAAATTTGTTGCGGATGCGTCCGATAAAATAAACCAAGATCTCAGTGGCTTGGCAGAGGTGTTCCTCACTGTCCCAGGCTCCACGTGCAGTGTGTCCACCTCCGTTTGGATTGACATCAACCTGCAGATATGGACAACAATTGAGCATGTGTGTAATGGGGGACTCTATTAAGAGAATGCAAATAAAACAGTAGACTTTATTACAACCTGCATCAGTCCCCAGGCATTGCCGTGGTCCCCCCAGCCACCCACTAAGCAATTTCCAGCCCTGGACTCTCTGGAGATGATGGCAGCAATGAGAGCTGGAGCGATTCCATACTTTGCTCCCACTCTGTTGATTGTATACCTATATTTTTCCATTCTATCCACATCCGTCTTTGCCAACTGGTGTGATGCACTCACACCTTTTAGAAGGAAATCAAACAGAGAACAGGATTTTTATTACAGTCAACAGATATAACAATTAGTTGTGTAGCGATTTAGCGCCCTCCCAAAACAACCTTTTTTCTGCCACTCTAATGAACAGTTTCATCAGTTAAATGGCACTATTATTAACTGAAGCTATTGAATATATTATGAACTGACACAAACGCATGCTCCTTGGGTTTATTTGATAAGGGATAGTGCACATTAATAAAATTCTTTTTTTTTAAATGTGCCAGAGTTAGCCAAGAGACTATTTTTCATTCGTAGTCTGAGAGACAGATGTCACAAAGCAAACGTAAAAACTGATACGATTACATATACAAGGTTTATACATTATTGATGCTTTACAATGGGTGCACAAACAATGAATAGAGTGAGAATATTCATATACACTGTAAGAAAAGATCCTAATTTTAAGGTAAATAACTCTATCCCAGCTGACATAGGGCGAAGGCAGGGGACGCCCTGGACAGGCCGCCAGTCCATCGAGGGCAAGAACTGATAATAAATAACTGAAAGAAATTCTGACACACTAACATCTTTTTAAACACACACATGCTTACACGCACACACACACACACACACACACAAACAAACACACTATACTCTGCCAACTGACCCGTAACCTCCTAAATGTCTTTAAAATGAATTTTACATATTATATTTACCTAAATATAATACATTGACATCATGGGGTGAAATCGCCTCCAAAATCTTTACAAGAGGAAAATCCTTGAAACCAAACCATTAGTTAATTTTTCCTACTTTCAACCAACTTAGATCTTTGGATCCTCTTCAGATTCAAAGAGGAACATCTGAATCTGAATACCCTAACGTTACTGAGACTGATAGCTGCAAGTTAAGGGCCTCAAAAAAAGCTCCAAATGGTCAAATTGGGCCTTATTCTCTTATATTCGTATATCTTTTGACAAGTGCAAAATGGTCATAATCTCCTAAATATTAGTCCTGGATATCCAAGATTGAACACGGACGGGTGATGGGGTGAAATTTCCCCCAAAACACCCACAAGAGTTAATTGTCTGTCTGGAATCCAGGACTTGAAGAGGGTGTGTGGCTTTGCAAATCTGAGACCATGTTAAGAGTTTGGGCTGATTTTAGCTTCTTTTTTTCTAAACATGTCAGAGCTTAGCTTTCTTTACCAGGTTGTAACCACTCACAAATGGGGTCAACCATGTAGGCTGGCAATATCTAGCACTTAGCATCCCTGCTTGGCAGTGGTTTAAAAACGAGAAGAAAAGAAATGAACTACTTCGAAGGTTCCCAAGTCCTCAAATGTTTGTAATATGACAAATTTCTAATATCATGGGGGACTATGGGTCAGTGGGTAGCAGGTCCGTCTTTCAATCACAGGGTTGGAGGTTCAATCCCCGCCCTAGTCGATGTGTCCTTGAGCAAGACACTTAACCCTGAATTGCTCACTGTAGCTGCGTGTATGAATGTAACAGGATTTTAAGTCGCTTTAGATAAAAGCGCCAGCTAAATGACATGTAATGTAATAAAAAAATCTGTAAAATTACAGTATTTCACTGCAGAAGCTTTAGAAATATCACTTTATTGAAGGTATTTGACTGTAATATTACAGGACAAATCTGTTAAATAACAGTATTTCACTGCAACATCTTTAATGAAAATGACTGTAAATTTATGGTTTTCGTCCTTTTTTTGAAGTAAGGTATTTTACCTTAAATTTACGTTTTTTGTTTGGCAGCCATTGCTGCCAGTCATTTGACCGTTTTTTTACGGGTTTTTTTCTTACAGTGTATGTAGTATCATCATTCAGGAGACTATTAGACATTGTCAAGTATTAAAAAGACATGCAACAGAGGCTCACATATTCAACACACACAAAGCAAACTTAAATAAAGAAGAACTATGTTAAAATTGAATAGGCTTTAAAAAACATGATTGTGCTGCATTAGTATGCTGACACTGATTCATGATTTCTTTCTGCAGCTTTTTTGTTTACAATTCACAGAAACAGTAATGCTGCGTGTGTTAATGTTTCTATTTATGCTTTATTCTTTTTACATTCTGTAGTGTATATATGTAATGGCAAAATTATTGTTTACATATGATATGTAATAGCTTATATATATATTATATATATATATATATATATATATACATGCACACACACACACACACACACACAAACACACATACATATATATTCTTTACCTGAGTTGTGCAGCCTGTCCTGCTGAGCCGTTTGCATCGAGGCTCCAGTAGTTTCAATCTCCATGATATTTCCATAACCTGTTGATTATCAGTTTGTCAGATGAGTTTTCATCACAACAGACATTAGAGTACGGTATGAGGACTTGAATGCACATTTTAAAGCTGCATAACACTTCCTTACAACAACAAAGAGCCACGGTGACGTGCCTGTCAGTGGCTATGTAGAGATAGCATGTATACACAAGTACGAGAGTAAGAATAACAAACTAACAACATGAACATGGCAGGTGATCTAAACCATAGAAAGATGAAAGTTATTACCCATGTTTCTTCTTATAATGCTCCTTGAGCAGTGAAGGCTGTGACACGGTGTTCCTCTGTTCACCCACGGCGGACTATTTATGCCCAGTGCGTCTTGCTTTCAGTTTCATTATGACTCGCTAGTCTCGCTATTCTATGTGTCACGTGCAGAGGGAGGTGTGCCAGTGAAGTAGCAGAAATCAGCTGGTTTATAAGAAACAGCCCCGTGACTAGAACAGAAATGTTCATATTATAAATATGTTATGGTTATTATTTGAATGGGATCACAATGAAGAATGTCTTCAACTATGAAAGCTTCTAAGATCTTCATACTTTGAGCTAATTTCATTAAAACAAATTAAAATGTTGACATAACGTTCAACTTTTACTGTATATTTTCAGATGTTATTTTTTTCAAATTTTCAAAGGATTACTTTTTTTATGTAATAAAAAATGAATGAGTTCCTATGGAGCAAAGCTTAAAATCCGCGTTAACTTTTTCAACTTCAAAACCTTACAATATCGGCATACATTCAGCTAAACAATTATACCTGTAAGATATTGACAAAATTGTTAGCTATAACTTTATAATTCTATTTTTTTCATAGTTCTTAAAGTTATTTAACTGTCCCCGTTTTAGTCTTGTGTGTTTTTCAGCTCGTCTTCCAGTTTTCAATGAGTGTGTGTGGGGGACCAAAACAAAGATTTGTATATCGGAAATATAGGAAAAGTCTACATTTGTTTAATTTGTATTATCTTAAGGAATGCAATGAGCTGCTTGATATTTTACAAGTATATTAGATGGTATTTGTTCTTGCATATAGCCTGTTAAAAATATAAAAATACATACAGTCGTATGCAAAAGTTTAGGCACCCCTCCGAGGCTGGATGATAATTTACTCTATCTTCACCAAAAAAAGATCACAGTTGTGTAATATTCATTTTCTAGTTAACACTGAGTGCTGGGGTGTTTTCCAGACAAAGATATTTAGTGTAGCAGTATTGAGTTGTGTGAAATTAAATCAAATGTGAAAAATAGGCTGTGCAAAAGTTTGGGCACCCTTATCATTTTGTTGATTTGAATACCTGTACCTACTAAATGCTGTTTAACTGCAACACATAATTAGTCTGATTAACTCGTTAAGCCTTCAATTCCATAGAAAGGTGCATCCAGTCATTAGAAAAGGTATTTAAGGGAGCCAATGGCAAGTTGTGCTTCTCTTTGATTCTCCTCTGAACAGTGGCAACATGGGGGCATCAAAACAGCTATCGAATGATCTAAAAACAAAGAGTGTCCAGCAGGATGGTTTAGGGGAAGGCTACAACACGTGACCCCGGAGGTTTCAGCTATCAATTTCCACTGTGAGGAATGTTATTAAGAAATGGAAGGCAGCGGGCACAGTTCTTGGTAAGGCCAAAAGTGGCAGGCCAATGTTGAGGATGGACATGAACACACCTGGACGGACATCACTGGAAGAAAACAGCGGTAGACTTTTACTTTAAATCTATAAAGCGTTTAATTAGAAAATCATGATACAGTTAGACAGACATGCATGACGTCTCCATCATGACGAGTGACGTCTCCATCTATTTCATCCAATCACACTTGCTCTTAAAGATTATAGAAAGTCATGTTCTCCTTGAGAACGTCAGTCTGTTATGGAACGATGCTTTAAGCTGACTTCATTCAGACCCATGCTGCACGTTAAATACTTTGTGTCGTTTGGACCTTTTGTTGTACCACACTGGATTAAATCCACTTTGTTTTGAATTTTACTTTGCTGTTCTGGTCATCTTTTCCCAACTTTCGACAAGCCTTTCCTAAACACTATTATTTGAATCTAAATATAACACACAGCCTAACCACCAGGAACCTGCAGATGGTGCTGAAGTCCTGTTTGCCTCCTATAAAGGCTTATGACTGAAATATTATAAACCACAGTCCATACTGGTGTTTAGACTTGATGGCTCAGTTTATGAGCCAAATACTAATAATGACTGTCTCAGCATCCTCACTGTGAAGCTTTGTCTGCTTGTCTATAGTATACTTTTCATTTCATCTTCATTTGCTAAAACTTCCCATTGTAAGATGACCTGATGACCTCTGTTGTGAAGCAGCCAAAATAAGCTGGTTTATAAGAAACAACACTCTGACTGGAAAAGGCTCGCAGTCTGTTTTGCTCAGTCGACAGCATGTTTAATAACTTTGTGCATTTTATGAGTATATTCTTTTTCAGGAATGTTAAGATTTGCACACAAGTCTGCATCAATTTTATTCCTTTCTATAATGTATTAGATTTATATTTAGCAGGTTAGGTACTGAAGTCTGCTTTAGTCTTTTACCCTGAACATTGAGATTCATTGTGTTCTCGTTCCCTTTCAGAATGACATGTCACTAGTCTTGAACTCGTTTTTGTCACAGTTCAGTTCCCCACCCTCCTCGTTCTATGTTCAGTCACTCCCACCTCGTCAGTCTCATTCTCTTCACCTGGTCCTCATGCCCGTCTCACCTGTTGCCCATTCCCTCATTATCAAGGGCGTAGGTTTGGTCCCAGCATTGGTTGGGACACTGCCTCCCTCTCCCCCTCCCATAGAAAAAAAATTGTTGATATTATGTTGAACGGACAAACTTTACTAAAATATATAAAGATTTGTGTAACTTGGAACTGATCAGAAACACATTAGTTATACAAAACAGTATTCTGCACTCAATAATGAATTATTGTAAATTATTAGTTGGGTGTGAACTGTTGTTTTCTCCAGTGCATCGATTATAACAGCTTGATGGTGTGCTTTACTCGCTTGATGGCAATTAAAGCTTTCTATAGCATTTTCCTAATTAAAAACATTCAAGCATGAGTTGGGGTCATTTTGTTCCAGAGTGGTCTTTTTGATGCTTTGACACACTCAAAACAAAATACCTTTTCAATGTAGGGCTATAATGCAGCCACAGTAACTGACTGTACCACTTTACCTGAAACCGTAACCTATTGCTACTCACTTTGCACTTCAGACCAAATAAAAAGTACCGTTAACTTTAATGTTCATGTTCTAATGATGCAGTCAAGCTCACTGAACGGGTTTTTCCATCCTGACTGACCTCAATAAACCTGTAGCACCTTTAAGACACCTCTGTAACTGTCTTCAGATCAGATCAAAAAGCTGTAAACAGATATCTTATTAATTTCAGTATATCTTTAATACTTGAGAAAGCAATGTTTCCAACATGCAGTTCACAGGTAGATTATTTGATGCAGTTGTTTCCATGATTAAACAAACAAGTAAAACCACAGAGACATGATAATACAAGGTGTGGCTCACTCAAAAACTGAGAAGGTTACATAAATGTAAACAACTTGAGAAAAAGCCAATTAAAGTTTCAGGTCATTGAACACTGAAGGATAGAGAGTTGCGATTATTATATTCCTCCCCAGCGCCACCATTCTGCAGCCAAGCCTAAACACCCCCCGCTGCCACAATTAATATATTGAATTTCTGGCCCCAAATCCTGCATTTTTCACATTAAGCTTATTTTCTCAAGTTTTAACACATGACAGAGTGATTATTTGCAGGAGATTTCTGGGGACGTCTCCAGGATTCAAAAGCCTCCTTGGCTTTGGTACCACTGAGCTCTGGCAGACACATCATGGGAGTAGTCTCCCCCTGTTGAGCCTACATCCATATTTTCAATGGAACGGACGTTTCCATCCCCCATATTGTAGGCCGCTATCCCTCCTGTAAAGACAAACACAAATGAGAAGGTGTGACGAGACCTGCTGCACCTTTTAATCTACAGTCAAACAAACCTTTCAGCTGCTGCCACGCTGTCCAATTTGGAGATTTGTTGCGGATCCGCCCGATAAAATGAACCAAGATCTCGGTGGCTTGGCAGAGGTGTTCCTCACTGTCCCAGGCACCTTGTGCAGTGTGTCCACCCCCGTTTGGATTGACATCAACCTGCGGATATGGAAAATAATTGAGTACTTTTGTAATGGGGGACTCTATTAAGAGAATGCCAGTAAAACAATAGACTTTATTACAACCTGCATCAGTCCCCAGCCATTGCCATTGTCTCCCCAGCCATCCTTTAAGGCATGTCCAGCCCTGGACTCTCTGGAGATGATGGCAGCAATGAGAGCTGGAGCGATTTCATATTTTGCTCCCACTTTGTTGATTATACTCTTATATTTTTCCATCCTAGCCGCATCCGTCTTTGCCATCTGGTGTGATGCACTCACACCTTTTAGATGGAAATCAAACAGAGAACAGGATTATGGTCTCGGAGCAACACATTTCCCTGTCAGTCCTTTTTTTGAGCTGTATTCCTATATTTCTGTGTTTGTACAATGAGAGCAAAAACAAATCAACTTCCTGGTATGTAAACTCATAACTAAGTGGCCATTAAGATTATGACACACACACACACACACACACACACACGTAGATCTTTACCTGAGTTTTTTAGCCCGTCCTGCTTAGCCGTTTGCGCCGAGGCTCCAGTAGTTTCAATGTCCATGATATTTCCGTAACCTGTTGATGATCGGTTTGTCACATGAGTTTTCATCACAACACACATCAACATTAGGGTACGGAATGAGGACTTGAATGCATCTTCCAGCTGCATAACACTTCTTTACAACAACGAGCCACGGTGACGTGCCTGTGAGTGGCTATACATAGATAGCATGTATAGTGAGCGGGCTACACAAGTACAGAGAGTAAGAATAACAAACCAACAATATGAACATTGCAGGTGGTCTAAACCAGTGGTTCTTAAATGGGGGTACGCGTACACCTGGTGTACGTGAAAGCACTGCAGGGGTTACTCAAGATGTAAAAAAAAAAAAAGATATTAATTTAAACAATTCTTAAAAAATAGTTATCTAATAAATAATCATCAATACAACATAATTGCATAATGTGCTATTGAGCTTTTTCTGATTGACTGTTGTGTGTAGCCCATTTCTTCTTTTTGATTGGCTGATAAGTGGCATCTCACGGCGGAACTCCAGGCGCTTGATTACTCCACAGTGAGAGCGGCTCATGTCTACGAGCAGCGGCACATTAAAACATTAAAAAGCCGAGAGTTTTTTTAAGCGTGAGAAATACGATGTGTGGCGGCGTGAGTTAAGACCGAAATGCATGAGTCTCACGCTCAATGCGTGAGGCTTGAGAGCCCTGCTAACAACTACATGTCCCTCCCATACAAGGATGGTTTAACCCAACCTGGCACCCTGCCATCACCTGTCAATCACTGCTGCCTTGAAAACATAAACAATGGAGTCGTTGTTGAAGCGGAGCGGCGATGCCGCTAAAAACAACCCGGAGAGACGAGCCAAAGAAGGCGGGTCCGTGTACGTGTTGTTAGTTTGTATTTTTGTGCATCACCTTGTCGCCTAAGCGCTGAATCAAACAAACTGTAACGTCTCGGACGTAAGGACACTTATGACACGGAGACGGGACGACATTATCAACTGGTACTTTATTGGGCCTCCACCCTCACAGACAGACAGCTCCTCTCAACAGCTCTAACATCAACAAAGGTTCCCGTCAACTACCCCTAACTCCCGTTTCCTGACAGGTTAACCCCGCCTCCCCTCTGCTCCGCCAATCACAGACACGCCCCTCGACCAGCACGCACACTGCCACGGCTTGTATCTACAACTACACAGACACTTTACAGGGTCGCTACAAAACAAACATTTTGTTTGTTTGTTTCATTAAAAATACGTAAATTACGTGGTTTCTTCGTTTTCCGTTTAAAACCAAAAACGGAACTACGGAAAATCACTTCCGTTTTCCGTTTGTCGTCTAAATCCAAAAACGAGATAACTGAAGTGCTTAAAATTAAAGTCAAAATAAAAGCCAGGGATAGATATTTGTTGTGGCAGCTGTGGGGGTGTGGCTCGGGGACAGGTGCCAAAAATGGGCCGAATTGGCCAAGATGTGGGGTGTGTGCCTTGATTGGCCCTCAGCCATATGCAGTAAGCTGGAGGGGATATGGCGAGAGTAAAGGGTGAGCAGAGCCGAAGCACAGTCTGCCGAAATAAAGTATCATCCGAAAGAAAACCTTGGTGTTGGCTAATCCGTTGCTGCTTATGGGGGAAACCTACGGGTGGCAGCATGAATACTGCTACATTCATATTTACATTCCAATGACGCAAACATATAGCAGGGTAACGTTGGAAGAAAATTAATTAATCAATATAAATAAATAATCCTGTATGCAAAGCAAGAATCAACTTAATTGTCACTTAATCGTTGCATTGTTTAATGCAACACAAATCTTAATATAGATTAATCAAAGTAATGTGACTTGCTTTTATTTTGACCATCGTTTTAAGCTTTTCCGTTTTTGGATTCAGACAATAGAAACAGAATTTTCCGTTTCAAACGGAAAACAGAAGTGGTTTTCCGTTTCAAACGGTAAAAGAAATCAACCACGTTACTTCCCTATTTTGAAGGAAAAGAAGAAGAAAAAAAGTACACAGAGCCGACAAAATCCTGTCAGTTTTCAAACTACTATATTTTAATTTGTTTTACTTCCACGAGTTGCAACCCCCCCCCCCCCCCTTTCTGTGGAGAAAAGTTAGCCATCAGCAGCATGAAGCCAGCACACCTTGAGCGGCATCTCAAGACCAAACATGTAAATCATGCTGGTAAGCCACCTGAGATTTTTTAAGAGGAACATTTCTGAATTCAGGTCATCTCAGGACATGATGCGTAAAGTCCTGACGGCATGAGCTGGACATCCTGCAGCGACATCTGCAAGGACTCGGAGAGCGCATTAAAACCAGAAAACCCCGACGTGAAGTGGTCTCACTCGGATCATTAGAGCCCTGTGTTACATGACGTTTTGAACGACAGCATCAAGTTCATACAGTCAAGGCCACGCAATGCACCTCGGTGAACACATCGGATGGGCACACACACACACACACACACATCAATGCAATCTTCAGTTTCTATAGCTTTCTCAAGTTTTTTTCAATATCTGTACTCAAAACAGTGACACCCCATTCCAAATTCATTTTATTAAGTGCCAATACTGAGCAGGTCGTCTGTCAGATATTAGCCTTGCTTAGGGCTGCATACTAATGACCTTTTTTATTATTACTGATGACATTGCAATGTTGATGATTATCTCAATTAATAACCAATTGCTTTGTCATTTGAAAATGTGAGAAGAAATAGTCCAAACAGTCCAAAATATTCATCCTCATGTTGTAGAAGCAAAATGTTTGGGAATTCCGCTCTAAAAATTATGAATGGATGAGCGAAACAGAGTCAAATCAAATAATTGTAAGAAGTTGCTTTTCACATTTTGACAACACAATTGCATTAATTAACCTTTTAAAATAATTAACATCTACAATAGTCTAAAATTAGTCAGTTTCTGAATGTATAATAACATTTGTAACTGATGAGACGGTTACACATCGATGAATGATACCGTTTCATTTCAATACAACAGTGCAATCTTCAGTTTCTATAGTATAATAAATCAAACACTAATGACACGGCTCTATGTATTACTTCTTCTTTTTTTTACCCAAAGTGATTAGCGCTGGTTAAATGTTACTTTGCTGGAAACAAATTTCACAAGGGGTACACCAGTGAAAAAAGGTTGAGAAACACTGATCTAAAAAATAGAAAGCTGACAGTTATTACCCATGTTTCCTCTTCTGATGATCTCCTTGAGCAGTGAAGGCTGTGATACGGTGTTCCTCTGTTCACTCCGACCGCCTATATAGCCCAGTGCGTCTCGCTCGTCCTGCCTCCTATTCTATGTGTCACCCTCACAGGGAGGTGTGCCAGTGAAGCACCAGAAGTCAGCTGGTTTATAAAAAACAGCTCTCTGACTGGAACAGGAGTGTTGCATGTCTACATCCGTTTCATTTGTATTATCTTATATTAAATATAATATAAAATATAATTAAATGAGCTGCTAAACATTGTACAGGTCTATTATCTGGTGTTTCTTTTTGCTGGTTCATAATAAACAAACCCTCTACTGGGAGAGTTCTGCTCAGTCGGCAGCATATTTAATAATTTTGCGTATTTCCTGTGTCACGGGTTGTCACAGGTTTTAATGGGGTGAGGCTCAGGTGCCAAAAAGAGAAAAGCTGGACTTAAATAGAAACAAAAACTTGTTTTACTTGAGAGAAAGTTTAACAAGGAAGCTCAAATGTGTAGGCAACGAAACACGAGAAAAACACACTGGGGATTAAAGACAAGAATTACAATGGTACAAAAAGACAACAATGCAACAGCGGACAAGGGAAGGACTGGGAGAATGTATAGGGAGGAAAAACACAGGCGTAGGGCATGAGGGATTAGGGAGGCAAGGGAGTGGCTGAGGGCAGGTGACGGGAATGAACTGGCAAGACACAGGAGTAGACACAGGTGTGGCTGAGGGAATTAAGAATCAAGACAGGAGTGGCTGAAGCGAGGTGAAAGGAATGAACAATCAACAAGTCACACTAGGGAAACACAGAAGAGGGCGTTACATCCAGACTGACCACAATGAACTTGCAACGGCCAGACTTCAGATGACGCCTCTGTAACCGTCTTCAGATTATTACATTACACATCACTTAGCTGATGTTTTTAATCCAAAGCGACGGGAATTGAACCGCCAACCCCCTGAGTGAAAGACTGACCTGCTAACCACTGACCCACAGTTGCCTATTAGATCAGATCAAAAAGCTGTAAATGGATATCTTCTATTAATTTCAGTCTTTTTTTAATACTTGAAGATGATGTGATGATGTTGTTTCCATAATTAAACAAACAAGTGAGACATGATAATACATTTCAACAAGTTGAGAAAAGCCAATGAAAGTTGCAGGTCATTAAAGGACATAGAGTTATGATTATTATATTCCATTTCTGCCCCTAAATCCTGCAATCAAAACAAATGAAACAGATATCCCTACAATTATAGTATGGTTGTACAAATAGTTGTAATAAATATGTGTAAATGTTTTCTGGTACATCATTAGCTAGATCAGTGGTTCTCAAACCTTTTCTGTCGCGCCCCACTTCAAAGGAAGACAGATATCCGTGCCCCACCGCCTCAACAACATTTTAACTAAATGGTCTATCTATGCTGAATATTTATTGAATTAACAACGTTTTGTGACTCCTCACACACTAAATATCTTTTTAAAACAATAACGTGTAACCGGTGCAGATATGTGAGAGCCATCAAGCTGTATCAGTGTTAGTTCAAATTCATTTAGATTCTCAAAGTAATCAATATTCCCTTGATGGAGTCTCCTGACCCACATCTGCAGCCTGAGTGCAATCTGATGTGGTCAGCAGCTGAGGGGCTGGTCTCTGCCTCAAGATGAAGAGTTAATTTATTCAGCTTTCCAAATATGTCACTCAGATTTACACCAATTTCATCAGAAATTATTCATCAGCCAACTTGCCTGCAAATTAATAATTAGAATTGAATGAATATATATTAACTCCAAAAAGTACATGTTTTTGTAACATTACAAAGATAAAACAAATGATTAACTGAGTCCACATCTTCTTTGCAGAATAATATGTGTACATTTATTTCAATTGTAATGCACTGAAATATGACACGTCATCATATGATGTTTAATGTCTCTGAGCTCAAAGACTCGCGACAACACGTTTCCTTGTGAGAGTCAGAGAGTTTCATGGGAACAGCTGAAGGCTCCCGTCTCCTTACAGTGAACACCGTGGTGCTTTCAGGGACCTTGTTTTTATGAAATTGGCCACGCTGATAGCACCGGTCAAAACCTTGTGTAGTTTAGGGCACATTTAGCTCTTCTCTGTGTCAGTGTGTCCATTGCACATTTAATGAGAACCACTTTGTCAGCGCCAACAAGCTCTTCATTTCCCCGCCATGGTCTGCGCATCATCTGCGCAGAAATACACACCCCTCTCCCGTCTCAGCCCGTGTTGTCAGGTAACTGTCCATCAAGTGCCCGGGAGTCTTTTTTAATGTGTTGGGCTTTGTACTGCCCGCTGCCTCACTGTTCAAACATGAATCACAGGCTGGTTGATTTTCTTTCCCCTCCTGCCAAATGTCTCTTCGTTTTGCCCACTGCTAAGCTACACGCTACTGAGGTGCACGTGAGTCGCAAAGGAGTTTGGACGTCGTGATCGCGCATGCGCAAGCGTAACCCGTTAAAGCCGTAACCGTAACGTAAACATGTGCACGTACTTTTGGAATATGTGAGGTTATCCGCACTGCCTCCGCGACCCACCTGCACAGGGCTCTCAAGTTTTGAAGACAGGCAAGCGTGACGTGAGACATATCCATCAGCAGAACTCCAGGGAGCGCTTGATTCCTCCATGGGGAGGGCAGCGCGGCCAGCTCATGTTTGCACGCTGTGGCACATTAAAACATTAAATAGCCGTTTTTTTCAGAGTGAGAAATACGATGTGTAGCGGGAGTGCGGGAGTTAAGACCGAAATGTGTGAGTCTCGCGCTCAATGCGTGACACTTGAGGGCCCTGGACTAAATACACTGGGGAGACGAGACACAGGTGGAAATAATCAGGGCGTGGCTGGAAACCATCAGCCCCCCCCCGTCTCTCTCCCAGGACCAGTGTAATAACTCTGGCGCCGTTACCCGTTGCTGCCACAAACGGGGAACTAGGGGACCGGACTCAGGAGATGAGACATTGGGGACTGAAGCCGGACAGGACGGGTCACGGGGAACCGAGGCTGGACGGAACAGGGGTCCCGTGTCCCGTTGCCGCCCCAGCTCCATTTACCCGTGCCCTGTTACCGCCCCAGCTTCCTTTACCCGTGCCCTGTTGCCGTACCGGACGGCTTTAGTTCCCCGTGCCCCGTCGCCATCACGGCTTTAGTCCCTCAATCCCCGAATCCAGTTCCCCATGCCCCATCACCGTCCCGGTCGGCTCCAGTTACCCGTGCCCCGTCGCCGCCACAGCTCCATTTACTGGTGCCCTGTTGCCGTACCGGCCGGCTTTAGTTCCCAGTTTACCGTCGCCATCCCGGCTTTAGTTCCCGGTGCCCCGTTGCCGCTCCAGCTCCAATTACCGGTGCCCTGTTGCCGTACCGGCCGGCTTTAGTTCCCTGTGCCCTGACGCCGTACCGACCGGCTCCAATTTCCCGTGCCCCGTTACCGCCCCAGCTCCATTTACCCGTGCCCCGTTACAGCCCCAGCTCCCTTTACCCATGCCCCGTTGCCGTACCTGACGGCTTTAGTTCCCCATGCCCCGTCGCCATCACGGCTTTAGTCCCTCAATCCCCGAATCCAGTTCCCCATGCCCCATCACCGTCCCGGTCGGCTCCAGTTACCCGTGCCCCGTCGCCGCCACAGCTCCATTTACCGGTGCCCTGTTGCCGTACCGGCCGGCTTTAGTTCTCAGTCGCCATCCCAGCTTTAGTTCATCCAGGCTTTAGTTCCTCAATCACCGAATCCAGTACCCCGTTCGCCGTCCCGGACGGCTTTAGTTCCCCGTGCCCCGTCGCCATCCCGGCCGGCTCCAGTTTCCCGTGCCCCGTCGCCATCCCGGCTTTAGTCCCTCAATCCCCAAATCCAGTACCCTGTGTGCCTTCGCCGTCCCGGATGGCTCCAGTTTCCCGTCGCCATCCCGGCTTTAGTTCCCGGGGGCCCCGTTGCCGTACCTGCCGGCTTTAGTTCCCGGGGGCCCCGTTGCCGTACCTGCCGGCTTTAGTTCCCGGTGCCCCGTTGCCGTACCTGCCAGCTCCAGTTCTCCGTGCCCCATCACCTCCAGTTACCAGTGCCCGCTCCATTTACGGTGCTCTGTAGCTGTACCTGATGGATCCAGTTCTCGCCACAGCTCCATTTACTGGTGCCCTGTTGCCGGCTTTAGTTCCCAGTTTACCGTCGCCATCCCGGCTTTAGTTCGGTGCCCGTTGCCAGCTCCAGGTGCCCTGTTGCCCCGGCTTTAGTTCCCTGTGCCCTGACGCGCCCCAGCTCCATTTACCCGTGCCCGTTACAGCCCCAGCTCCCTTTACCCATGCCCCGTTGCCGTACCTGACGGCTTTAGTTCCCCATGCCCCGTCGCCATCACGGCTTTAGTCCCTCAATCCCCGAATCCAGTTCCCCATGCCCCATCACCGTCCCGGTCGGCTCCAGTTACCCGTGCCCCGTCGCCGCCACAGCTCCATTTACCGGTGCCCTGTTGCCGTACCGGCCGGCTTTAGTTCTCAGTCGCCATCCCAGCTTTAGTTCCAGGCTTTAGTTCCTCAATCACCGAATCCAGTACCCCGTTCGCCGTCCCGGACGGCTTTAGTTCCCCGTGCCCCGTCGCCATCCCGGCCGGCTCCAGTTTCCCGTGCCCCGTCGCCATCCCGGCTTTAGTCCCTCAATCCCCAAATCCAGTACCCTGTGTGCCTTCGCCGTCCCGGATGGCTCCAGTTTCCCGTCGCCATCCCGGCTTTAGTTCCCGGGGGCCCCGTTGCCGTACCTGCCGGCTTTAGTTCCCGGGGGCCCCGTTGCCGTACCTGCCGGCTTTAGTTCCCGGTGCCCCGTTGCCGTACCTGCCAGCTCCAGTTCTCCGTGCCCCATCACCGTCCCGGTCGGCTCCAGTTACCAGTGCCCCGTTGCCGCTCCGGCTCCATTTACCGGTGCTCTGTAGCTGTACCTGATGGATCCAGTTCTCCGTGCCCCATCGTCGTCCCGGCCTGGTCCAGTTTCACGTGCCCCGTTGCCGTACCTGACGACTTCAGTTCTCCGTGCCCCGTCGCCATCCAGGCTTTAGTTCCTCAATCCCGGAAACCAGTTCTTCATGCCCCTTCGCCGTACCGGACGGCTCCAGTTTCACGTGCCCCGTTGCCGTACCTGACGGCTTCAGTTCTCCGTGCCCCATCACCGTCCCGGTCGGCTCCAGTTACCAGTGCCCCGTTGCCGCCCCGGCTCCATTTACCGGTGCCCTGTTGCCGTACCTGACGGCTCCAGTTCTCCGTGCCCTGTTGCCGTACCTGACAGCTCCAGTTCTCCGTGCCCCATCGTCGTCCCGTCCGGCTCCAGTTTCACGTGCCCCATTGCCGTACCTGACGACTTCAGTTCGCCGTGCCCCGTTGCCATCCAGGCTTTAGTTCCTCAATCCCGGAATCCAGTTCTTCATGCCCCTTCGCCGTACCGGACGGCTCCAGTTTCACGTGCCCAGTTGCCGTACCTGCCAGCTTCAGTTCTCCGTGCCCCGTCGCCATCCAGGCTTAGGTTTCTCAATCCCGGAATCCAGACTCGGTCCTGTAGACTTTTATTTTGCTGCTCCATGGACTCTTTTTCTTTCTCGCTATCCAGGTTCAGTTTCTTTATCGAATCGTGCAAAATATTTTTCTATATTTCAGTTTTGGATGAGCCGCACCTGCTGCAATGCATTTTTGATCTTAATACTCGCTTAAATGCCTTCATTTGGATGCGATACCTCTCGTTTTCAATTTGAAGTGTCTTTTTTCTCTGGTTCCTGGAGTACATACATGTTGTTTTAAAGTCCTCAAGTTCATTACGGAGATCCTGATTCTCTCCCTGGAGGTATATGTTCCTTGCCTCATTCTCTGATACCATTGTGTCATAGCGACATTTCAAATCGTTGACATCTTGCAGATCACTTTTAGACCACTCTTGTACCTCTTGTTGCCAAGCTAAAGCATCACATCTTCTGGCCTCCTCTCCATCACTCAATTGTTTGATTAGCTCTTTGACTTTTTCTTCAAGCGCTTCATTTCTTTCATGTAGCAACTCCTTTTCTTGAGTCACCTCATTATGTATTTTTTCCATGTCTTTGACTCGGTCTTGCAGACTTTTATCTTGCTTCCAAACTTTGACTTTCTTGCTATCCAGGTTCAGCTCTTTTATTGAATCGTGCAAAGTATTCTTCTCCATTTCAGCTTTGGATAGAGCCTCATCCGTAGCATTGCATTTTTTATCTGAATACTCGCTTACATGCCTTCTGGACTGCTTTCCATCACTCAATTGTTTGATTAGCTCCTGGACTTTTTGTTCCAGGGCTTTATTTTGTTCATGTAGTGACTCCTTTTCTTGAGTCACCTGATCATGAATTAGTTCCATTTCTTTGATGCGGTCCTGCAGACTTTTATCTTGCTGCATAACTTGTTTTTGCAGAATCTTGTATTGCTCCTCCATGGACTCTTTTTCTTTCTCGCTATTCAGATTCAGCTCTTTTATCGAATCGCCTTTGCACCGTAAATCCTTGATTTGGATGCGATACATCTCGTTATCAATTTGAAGTCTCTTTTTTCTCAGGTTCCTGGAGTACATAAATGTTGTTTTAAAGTCCTCAAGTTCATTACGGAGATCCTGATTCTCTGCCTGGAGGTATATGTTCCTTGCCTCATTCTCTGATACCATTGTGTCATAGCGGCATTTCAAATCGTTGACATCTTGCAGATCACTTTTACGCCACTCTTGTACCTCTTGTTGCCAAGCTAAAGCATCACATCTTCTGGCCTCCTCTACGTCACTCAATTGTTTGATTAGCTCCTTGACTTTTTCTTCAAGCGCTTCATTTCTTTCATGTAGCAACTCCTTTTCTGGAGTCACCTCATTATGTATTTTTTCCATGCCTTTGACTCGGTCCTGCAGACTTTTATCTTGCTTCCAAACTTTGACTTTCTTGCTATCCAGGTTCAGCTCTTTTATAAAATCGTGCAACGTATTGTTCTCAATTTCAATTTTGGATAGAGCCTCACGCGCAGCATTGAATTTTAGCTCTGTGTACTCACTTTCACCCCGTAAATCCTTGATTTGGATGCGATACGTCTCGTTATCAATTTGAAGCCTCTTTTTTCTCAGGTTCCTGGAGTACCTAAATCTTGTTTGAAATTCCTCAAGTTCATTACGGAGGCCCTGATTCTCTCCCTGGAGGTATGCGTTCCTTGTGTAGAGGATGTCCTTGTCTCGACGTAAGTCAACAATTTTAACTCTCAGAGCCTGGAGAGTGGTACCCTGCTCCAAATGAGATGTCATTTCTGGTTCTTCCTGTCAACACAATATGTCTATATTCACAAATAACAGTTGTTGTTCTCAAATGCTAATATGCAAATAATGTGGAGCTAATATGATTAATATTAGCTGTATTACAATTCTTGTTGTCAATACTCATACCGTGTTTACAGAGTAAAAGGTTGAGCGTGTGCTTGGTATTAAGCACTTTCTACTGCGCTTTGATCCTTGATGTCTTGATGTCACACGTGATGACACGTGCGACGCAATGGAATCCGTTCGACCACGCCCCCTACTCTCCGAGCGCCAGTGTGCGAAACTGTTTTTTGAGTTGAGTCAGGACCCGTCTCGACTAACTTGGAAATGCACATTTCCATCGCTTAGCCTCTCTGTCACGTTCTTTTGATGTAACGCTAATGTGTTAAAGAGTAAACACGGATGACTTTGCTGTAACACGCCATACCTGTTCGGGAGGCTGTCGTTGAGGCGCCGAGGACAAGGCACGAGGACAAAGTAGGTTACGCTGCTGATGCCTGTTCAATATACTACTAACTTAAATAAATACTTGACAAAATGCTCTTGTTGTCAGTCTGATATTTTTGTCACACGTCTTTATCTGACGGCAAGTCGATTTGAGACCAGTTTACTCTTCATACAGTGTGACATATAAGCATTTAGCCCGTTGTTTACACCCAGCTTGCCCACCGCTGTCAGCGGTTGGAAACTGATCGACTACGATTAAATTGTGATACAACACTGCAGTGCTGTCTTACATGATGGTATTACTAAGTCAAAGAAGACCGTATCTTACTTGCAGCTGTGGGCATAGTGAGAGAGTTGTTGGATCAATCCGCAATCACACTCAAAACTATAAAAAGACACTTGTCAGCAGTACATCGCGATGTACTTACATTATTCTTTTTACGACATAGATCGTTTGGTGCGTTTATTCTGAAATGCCTCACCGGAAGCCTCCTCTGTGCTGTAGGATTGCTGCAGACTGAACCGATAATATATTCCCCTCCAGAAGAAAAGCACCTCAGTGTAGGTATAACCAAGTAGTGTGTGGACGTCTCGGACAGCAGCCTTGATGATATGAGTTTGTATTCGGGTTTAAGAGTTAGTTGAAGACATGTATCGCTCGTGAACCACATCCGGCTCCGGAACCGACCCATTTGACAAGAGGAGCTAATAGTTATCGTAATCTGCGCATTCCTGGCTGGAGTTGACTGGCTGTCGAATTGGCAGAGGTAACGTAACGTTAGCTAGCTGCCCGCGGCTCGCTGCTCAACACTGACGTCCATTCATCGCTGCTTGTGTGTAGTCCGCTCTGTCTCCGTCAGCGGAGGGAGCGCTCCTCTCCTGCTGCTGTTTGTGCGTAAACGTTACACGGCGCGCGCTCACACTCCGCCGACGTGAACCAACCAAAGTGCAACTTATCTGTGAGGAAGGCTCCGTGCGGATGAAAGGCTCTTTATTCTCCACCAGGCTGCGACGGAGCGGCTGGTGCTGTGGCGAAACACTGCTCTAACGGGGAGACTCGAGGGCCAGGAGGTCTGAGAGACCCAAACCCAGCCGAACTTTTCTATTGGTAACATAGTACCGACAGAAAAGTTACGCTGGGTCAGTCTGGAGGCTACTTTTGAACGATGAGACACTTTTAGCACATGGAAATGAAATAAATGTACATGCTGCAACTAATTAATACTTTTATTAGCAACGAAGCTGCCAGTTGAAATTTGTTTTAATATATATATATATACGTGTATACTGTTGTAAAACATTAAGTAAAAGTATATTGTAAAGTGACTTTCCCAATGGTATTTAGGAACGTCAGAAGTTTCTCTTCTCTAATGCGTCATGGTTTCTTCTCTCGATTCTCTCCTCTCTACATTTGCAGATGTTTCAGATAAAGAGGATCTGCTGCATTGGTGCTGGGTACGTAGGGGGCCCCACATGCAGCATCATCGCCCACATGTGTCCGGAGATCACGGTGACCGTGGTGGACATCAACGAGTCCCGCATCAAAGCCTCACAGGCCGAGTTAACGCAAGTCCAGTCTCTTCTCGTGTAGTAGATACATGGACACTTTTACCTGAAACGTCGTTCTCCTCCTCGATGAGTTGGGGCTCTTTGTGTAAACCAGAGTGCTGTGTCCTGTGTCTGTGGCAGTCAGGATAAGCCTGTCCAATAATTTAATTCAAATTCAACCTGCCTTTGGGTATTCTACCTGTGCACTCATTGTTGTTACTGGTGTCCACCACGAGCTGCTAGCCTCACAGCTGGGGGTCCTAACGGGAGCCATGTTGGTCGTGTGCCTTCAGGAAGGCCTGAAGGGGACTGGTTCTACACTGGGTGTGGTTTCACGTTTGGATCTTCAAAAGAAAAAAGTATACATAGCTGTCTCTTGCTGGTTTCTCCAAAAGTTGCTGATGCCCGTTCAAACGTTGACTCAGCCTCTGGCTGTAAACAACCAAATGGACATTTGCTGATGTCTTGTGTGTCCACATTTGAAGCTAACCTATTCTTGTTTATCATTGTAATTATTGTCATGTTATACATTGTATAATTACAGGATGTCTCTATTCTTAAGACTCAATATTTGCTTGTCTGGTTTTGCAGAGCGCTGGAAGAGAGCCTCCAGCACCACCTATCGACTAGCAGCAGAGAACACCAGCACTCACCCACCTGCTCTGACTGGAGCTGCAGTCAGCCAGCGACTGTGACTAAGGGACGGAGCCATCTACACTTCCTTCAGTTCTCTCTTGCTTTTCTCCTGTTTTATTACCTTCGCATTGAAAATGCAGAAGGTAATGTTTTCGCCGGCGTTTGTGAATATGTCCGTCCGTCCGTCAGTTATTCGTCTAAATCAGACAAAACTGAGCCGATTCTTATGAAACTTGGTGGGATGATTGGTCATGACCCAAGGAACAATCGATTAGTTTTTGGGAGTGATTGGGTCAAAGGTCAAGGTCACGAAAAGGTGAAAACCGTAAATTTGCGATATCTCGGTTAATTGGCATCCGATTTGCGTGAAACTAGTGCCAAATTGTTCATAATTCAATCTTGTGATATGCGAAGGTATGCGCTCTACCGAGTGCCCATTCTAGTTGCAACTGTGTTTTGGGGGTAGATTTTCTGCGATTCCTGTCACTGGAGCCCAACGGATACCGGATTGATGAGGCCAGTACGGATATGATATTACAGTCATAAAAAAAAAAGTTGATATTGATCAACAAATGTAAGAGAACATACACAAACAACATTAACGGTTTGGGCATTGGATATATAAAAATGCCATGAAAATATGTTAACGAGGCATAAAGACAAACTTGTTCACAAACTTGAATTCAGAGAAATAAGAGCTAACGTTGTTGTTTTGTTGTTTTGTATCATCTGCAGACACAGATAATATCGTCCGACAGCATCAGTGTGTTAATATATCGGTTGGGCTCTGGGCATTCGCCGAGTCTTTAATCAGAAGGCGGCGTTGTTCTGAGTCGGTTCATGATCTCAGCTCTGGTGTTGACTGTGCTGAAGATGAAGGAATGCTTCACGTGTGTTGGTGGATATAGGAGGAGGGGGGGGGGGGGTGTTAAATGGTTACATGCTTGCTGAGTGGCGAAGGGTGGCGGGTCTACAGACTCAATGAAACATTCCTCTCTTTCCACTTCAAAGTCACAACTCTATAAACAGTGCCAGTAATGATGTCATAGCAAGTCATGTTCTAATAGCACATTTAAACCAGCATAATCCAGCTTTTATCTCTGCAATAACGAAAAACTTAAACGACCCTAAGAAATTTTGGAAAGTGATCAAATCTATCTCAGCCACTGATAATCATAGTGAATTCCCACCCTGTATTGTTAATGATACTACCACTGTAACTGACAGGGCTAGTATACTTGATTGTTTTAATACTAATTTTTCTACCTCTGGTTCCTTATTCTCTCGGTCTTCTTCCACGACTGCTATGCCTGCCCCTAATATTGCGTCTTCTTCCTCAGATGTTGGAAACATGTCTCCGGGCCATATCTCTGTTGGTCAACCTTCCTTTGTTTTTAGGTTGTTCTCAGTGGAAGAGGTCCATAGAGCTCTTTGCTCTCTTGATATTAGTAAATCCTCAGGCCCAGATCACTTGGAACCATATTTCTTAAAGTTAGCAGCTGATTTTATTGCCAAACCACTCCAATATCTTTTTAACCTCACTATCACCACGAATTGTATTCCTGAAATTTGGAAAGTCGCTTACGTCCTTCCCCTTCTGAAAGGGTCCCGATTCTGTTTGTTATTTATGTCAATACATTGGGCAGTAATGTCCCAAATGCCAAATTTCACTTTTATGCTGATGACACAGTTATATATTGTTGTGGCACCACTCTTGCTGAGGCCCTTGGCAACTTACAAATTGCTTTTAACCTTGTGGAAAACCAGCTCATAGAACTAAGACTTGTCTTGAATGCTGCCAAAACCAAACTGATGATATTTTCCAATGGCAGGAAAGTGCCTGTGTCTTCACTCAGCATGTTGTCATTGCAAGGGTATGCAATTGAACTTGTAAACTGTTACAAGTATCTTGGCATTTTAATTGATGATCGGCTTTCTTTTAAACCACATGTAGAAAATCTGGTAAAAAAATGAAGAGTGAAACTGGGATTCTTTTTTCGTCACAAATCTTGTTTTTCTTTTTTAACCAGAAAAAAGTTGATTGCTACCACTTTCCTCCCTGTACTTGATTACAGTGATCTCTTATATATGAATGCCCCAGCAAACTGTCTGCGTTCTCTAGACACGGTGTATCATGGAGCCTTAAGGTTTGTCACTGGCTGTAAAGCTCTCACTCACCGCTGCATCTTATATGCTCGAGTTGAGTGGCCATCTCTGGCAGCACGCTGCCTTATACATTGGCATATTTTTGTTTATAAAGCTATCTTGGGTCTGCTCCCCCACTATTTATGTAACTACATTTTTAAATCCCAGAGCAGTTACTGCTTACGTTCCAACGAGTTTTATTTATTTATTATGCCCAAAGTTCACTCTGAATTTGGTAAGCACTGTTTTAAATTCGCTGCACCTGCTGCTTGGAATACACTCCAAAAAACTCTAAAGTTAAAGGAGCTCATCAATTTTGAAACTTTTAAGACTCGTGTAAGAGAAATGGAGCGGCTTCATACCGCACTTGTTCTTGTTTGGTGTACATCCAGAGCTTTAGTCCCTTTGCCTTATCTTTTTTAATGTATTTTATTTGTGTTATGCGTTTTCTGTTGTGTCTTGTGACTGTTGCAATTGTTCTATGCTGCTGTCTTGGCCAGGCTTCCCTTGAAAAAGAGGTCATTGTGTCTCAATGGGACCGACCTGGTTAAATAAAGGCAAAAAAAATAAAAAAAATAATCATTGACGTAATATATGTACATGTATGTATGTATGTATGTATATGTATATATATTTTCTGTGTGTGTGTGTATTACGATTACATTCTCCAAGCAAATAGTCCCGCCTTTTCTATGAACTACAGCTCTGGAAAGGTCTCTGTCCCCTGAGGCGACCGTTGGTTTTGTGACTGTCGTGTAAGTAAGTGGGACCACAGCGACTGAGCTTGGACGATCGGTTGATATGAGCTGAGCTGCAGGTGTGCAGACGGGGTGCAGTGAGTGGTCGGCACCCTCTGCACTAGCATTTCCAGATGATTCCATGTACTTGTCTTGTGGTTAAAAGATTAAACTAATCTGAATTGTATACTCACTCGTTGGTAGCAGAGAATCATATTTTTGATATCGTGGTGTGTTGTGGTGGAGGCGAGGGCCTGAAGCCTGTGATTGGTTGGAGCCCTGAAAGTCAGGACCTAAATATGATCTGAAAGAGCTTTTCTTAGTTTCTACATCAGCAAATGATGTCCTATATATTTATTTATTTTAAATGGAAATGTCTTTCCCCCTCTACTGCATTTTGTGGATATTGTTTTAGATTTTAAATTTAAACAAAATATTGTAATCTATAAATCAAGTGTCTGCTGCTTACCCAATACTGCACTATCCTAGAATATAAAATGGTTCAGACTTACAGGTGTGTGTGTGTGTGTGTGTGTGTGTGTGTGTGTGTGTGTGTGTGTGTGTGTGTGTGTGTGTGTGTGTGTGTGTGTGTGTGTGTGTGTGTGTGTGTGTGTGTGTGTGTGTGTGTGTGTGTGTGTGTGTGTGTGTGTGTGTGTGTGTGTGTGTGTGTGTGTGTGAAAATGTAGTTTGTAAACCTGAGCATGCGCAGGGTAACCGAACTGTCCTCCACGTTTCCCGGGGTAACCGTCAACAAATGAGCTAAGTCCGTGTGCCTTTCGGCTTCACCGAGTATGAGGAGCCTCCAGGTTTCAATAGCCTCTTCGTTTTTGGTAATGACAACCACATCATTGGAGTAGTCTCTTCCTGTTGTATTTTCATCCACATTTTCAATGGAATGGACGTTTCCATCCCCCATATTGTAGGCCGTTATCCCTCCTGCAGAGACAAAGACGAATGAGAAGGTGTGACGAGACCTGCTGCACGTTTTAAAGGGGACATATTATAAAAATTCCAATACTTTTTTAGTGCTTCTATGTGTTAATTTGGGTATCTGGCATGTCTCCCAACACAAAAACGCTGGAAAAAAACAACTCACGCGGCTTGTGATTCCTTTATGTCAGAAACGATATGCTTGATTGCTTTGAATGGGATCACCACCAACGTCTAGGTAGATTTTGGCATTGGAACCCCCCCACCACCACCACTCAACCCACCCAGTATAAAAACGGTTCGGTGACCTGGCGCCATAAGTCAGGGTGACCAGACGTCCGGTTTTCCCCGGACATGTCCTGTTTTTGAGACCTAAAAAATGCGTCTGGGATTTTGCTTTGTCGGTATATTTGTGTTTCTCTGGGTTTTCACAAACTAGTATTTACCCCTTACAGGTTTTGGAAATGGTATCTCCCGAGCTCTGGCGGGAGGTCTGACGGTCATTGGTAAATCGATCTCAGGGTTGCCAGATACAAGATAATTATCCTCCAAATAATACAACCATTTTGAGTCTTTGGTACGATACTTCACCATTTCCGATCTGGCAACACTGAGCACCTCACCCACTCAAAAAAACAGGTCAATTTGTGGGGAGGTGTTATTCACAGGGTGAAAAGTGTGCTGTTTGAAATGATTCTATATGTTACAAACATTACATTAAGACCCAAAGGAACCAGATCAACTTGTGGAAAAATGGGCATAATATGTCCCCTCTAATCTACTAATTCAGTCAAACAAACCTTTCAGCTGCTGGTCCTGTCTCCAGCTGGGAAATTTGTTGCGGATGCGCTTGATAAAATAAACCAAGATCTCAGTGGCTTGGCAGAGGTGTTCCTCACTGTCCCAGGCTCCACGTGCAGTGTGTCCACCTCCGTTTGGATTGACATCAACCTGCAGATATGGACAACAATTGAGCATGTGTGTAATGGGGGACTCTATTAAGAGAATGCAAATAAAACAGTAGACTTTATTACAACCTGCATCAGTCCCCAGGCATTGCCGTGGTCTCCCCAGCCACCCACTAAGCCCTTTCCAGCCCTGGACTCTCTGGAGATGATGGCAGCAATGAGAGATGGAGCAATTCCATACTTTGCTCCCATTCTGTTGATTGTATACCTATATGTTTCCATTTCGTCCACATCCGTCTTTGCCATCTTGTGTGATGCACTCACACCCTTTAGAGGGAAATCGAACAGAGAACAGGATTATTATTACAGTCAACAGATATCAAAATTGTGGTGTAGCGATTTAGCGCCCTCCCCAAAACAACCTTTCTTCTGTCACTCTGATGAACAGTTTAATCAGTTAAATGGCCCTATTATTAATTGGAATTATTGAATATACTATGAACTGACACAAACACATGCTCCGTAGTCTGAGAAACAGACCTCACAAAACAAACCTAAAAACAGAGATACGATTACATATACAAGGTTTATACATTATTGATGCTTTACAATGGGTGCACAAACAATGAATAGAGTGAGAATATTCATATACGTAGTATCATCATTCAGGAGACTCTTAGACATTGTCAAGTACTAACAAGACATGCAACAGAGGCTGACATATTCAACACACACAAAGCTAAATGGAATAAGGAACAACTATGTTAAAATGGAATAGGCTTTAAAAAACAATCTTCTTTACCTGGTTTTTCTATCCCGTCCTGCTGAGGCTCCAGTAGTTTCAATCTCTATGATATTTTCATAACCTGTTGATTATCAGTTTGTCACATGACTTTTCATCACAACACACGTCAACATTAGGGTACGGTATGAGGACTTGAATGCACCTTTTAGCTGCATAACACTTCCTTACAACAACAAAGAGCCACGGTGACGTGCCTGTGAGTGGCTATGTAGAGATAGCATGTATACACAAGTACGAGAGTAAGAATAACAAACTAACAACATGAACATGGCAGGTGATCTAAACCATAGAAAGCTGAACATTGTTACCCATTGTTCTTCTTCTGATGGTCCTTGAGCAGTGAAGGCTGTGACACGGTGTTCCTGTCACACTGTGGTGAAGTTTGTCTTGTTTTGGGTTTTTGTCTTGTAACTTCCTGTTTTATTTTGAAGTCTAACTCTCCTCTCGTTTCAGATCACTTGCCCTTCCTCTTGTGTCACCGGTCTGATTGTCTTCCCTGATCCTTGATTGTTTCCACCTGTTCCTCATTACCTTCATGTGGTTATAGTCTGCGTCTCCCCTCGGTCCTGTGCCAAAGTGTTTCGTCTAAACGACATTTTCACCCAAGCCAGCTTCATGTTGAAAGCCACAGAACCTTTTTTTGTAAGTTTTGAATCTACCTCGAAAGAGCGCCTTTTGTTGTAGTTTTTTTTATAGCCCAGACTTTTGTTTATTTTGTGCTTTGTTTTGCCTCCACCGCTTAGGAGTGTTTTTTTGTTTAACGAAATAAAGCCGACTCACTGTCACCTCCGCGCTTGAGTCCTGACCTGAATCCCGGCCTGACAGTTCCTCTGTTCACCCACGGCGGACTATGTATGCCCTGTGCGTCTTGCTCTCAGTTTTATTACGTCTCACTCGTCTTATCTCCTATTCTATATGTGTGAATTACAGAGGGAGGTGTGCCAGTGAAGTAGCAGAAATCAGCTGGTTTATAAGAAACAGCCCTCTGACCGGAACATGAGTGTTGGATGTCTACAAGTCTACGTGTGTTTCATTTGGATTATCTTATAGAATTAAATGAGCTGCTTGATATTTTACAGGTTTATTATATGGTATTTATTCTTGCATATAGCCTTTTCTAAACATTTTATTATTTGAATCTAAACATAGTACATAAATTCACAACCTCACCACCAGGAACCTGCAGATGGTGCTGAAGTCCTGTTTGCCTCCTATAAAGGCTTATGACTGAAATAGTATAAACCACAGTCCATACTGGTATTTAGGCTTGATGGCTCAGTTTATGAGCCAAATACTAATAATGACTTAATCGTCTCAGCATCCTCACTGTGAAGCTTTGTCTCCTTGTCTATAGTATACTTTTCATTTTACCTTAATTTACTGCAGCTTCCCATTGTACGATGACCTCTGTTGTGAAGCAGCTGAAATCAGCTGGTTTATAAGAAACAACACTCTGACTGGAAAAGGCTCGCAGTCTGTTTTGCTCAGTCGACAGCATGTTTAATAACTTTGTGCATTTTATGAGTATATTCTTTTTCAGGAATGTTAAGATTTGCACACAAGTCTGCATCAATTTTATTCCTTGCTATAATGTATTAGATTTATATTTAGTAGGTTAGGTACTGAAGTCTGCTTTAGTCTTTTACCCTGAACATTGAGATTCATTGTGTTCTCGTTCCCTTTCAGAATGACATGTCACTAGTCTTGAACTCGTTTTTGTCACAGTTCAGTTCCCCACCCTCCTCGTTCTATGTTCAGTCACTCCCACCTCGTCAGTCTCATTCTCTTCACCTGGTCCTCATGCCCGTCTCACCTGTTGCCCATTCCCTCATTATCAAGGGCGTAGGCATTGGTTGGGACACTGCCTCCCCCTCCCCCTCCCACAGAAAAATAAATAGTTTATATTATGTTGAATGGGCAAACTTTACTAAAATATATAAAGATGTGTGTAACTTGGAACTGATTTAAACACAACAGTAATAAAACCTTAGTTTAAATACAAAACAGTATTCTGCACTAAATAATAATGAATTATTGTAAATTATTAGTTGGGTGTGAACTGTTGTTTTCTCCAATGCATCGGTTATAACAGCTTGATGGTGTGCTTTACTCGCTTGATGGCGACAAAAGCTGTCAATAGCATTTTTCCAATTACTACAAAAATGTAAGCATGAGTCTGGGTGATTTTGTTCCAGAGAGGTATTTTTGATGCTTTGACACACTCAAAACAAAGTACCTTTTCAATGTAGGGCTATAATGCAGCCACAGTTACTGACAGTACTACTTTACTTGAAACTGTTACTTATTGTGCTGGAGTTGCTGTAATCTGATACATTTTGGATCAGGCTGGTACGGTTCATTCCTCATGTCCAGGTCATTGCTACACACACGTTATGACGTCACTGTCACTCAAACTAATCCCTAAAAATCAAAGAAAGCTTAGCCTTGTCTGCAGGCACATGCACAGACATTTTGGGGGGCAGGTGCTCAAACCCCCAAAAAAGGGCACCCGTCGGCAAAATGATTTTGATGTTGATCGCTGTAACTTGAAGTTAGCGAGTTATTAAAACACATTGTGTCGTGAGAAGACATGAGAGCTAAACAAAATGAAGTGTTTTCTATTAACAATTACAATTAGTCTTTATTTACAAAATGATAGGAGCGAAAAATGCCTATAGTAAACAACTTACTAACCTCGACCGCTCGGTCATGCCGGGAAATATAAAACATCTGTAACAAAGTTATAAAGCCTCAGTCTGATATTTACCGGCATGACCTCACTCTGGGTTAGTAAGTAGTTTTTACAAGTGTTGTTTTTTCTTGCGTTTACTCTCTTCACCCTCTGCAATGCTCGGACAAGATTGAGCTTTGTAAAACTGGAACAGACCAAACAAAGAGAAACATACCACATACAACAAGGTGGTACAAGGATAGCAATCATAGTTTAGCTGCAATTTTCTAGCTGTGAATTCTTGTGACATTTATACAATGAATTAATAAGTTCAACATATTTTCGGAATTGTTTCAATAGCATTTATACAACACAAATAAGATGCCTGTCTCTCTCTGTTCATTAAACATGACGTCAGTAAATAGCCGGACAAGGCTGTGAAACCACGGATTTCGTGAGTTTTTTGTTTATTTTTGTAGGAAACATCAGACCAGTTGCGCCGTCATGTTTTCAGCAGCGCTAATGTCGACGTGGTTAATTTACCACCAAACAATGTCAGGGGCCAAACACCGTCATGACCTGTGTGCCTGATGCTGCGGGTCAGAGGAGAAGGAGGCTGACCCGTTTAGCGTGGCGAAAGAAAAAGGGGCTCCAGCAGAAAGGGCAATTTTCTCATCCAGGGCAAATGGGCTGGTGATTGAGCACCACTAGGGGTCCATGAATGTTTTAACATAATAATAATTAACTTAAAACAGGTATACAATGTTTACACTGTCAGCCATGGTAATACACCTCAACACACAATCCATGTCGACCTCACCTGAAGCGCTGAAGTCCAGCTGCTGCTTCCTCAACCTTCACTACGTCTACTCTGTTTCCAGAATGCATTTAAAAATAATGCCGTAAATAAATATAAACTTTATACAAAGATTATATGTATTTATTTTGAAAGCAATTTAGAATACTTAGCTAGGTAATAGGTTAAGGTTTTATGGAACAACATTGTTTTTTTTTATTTAACATCACATAATTCACAAACCTAAAGTGCTGACATAGCCTACGGTCAGATTCCCCAAACGTCCTTCAGTTCTATTGCTAATGATTGGTAATTATTAACAAAATGCTATAAGTAGGACCTCACCCGAAGCCCTGATTTTCCAGCTGCTGCTTCCTCAAACTGCACTACATCTGCACCTGATTCTGTGTTTCCTGAATGCATTTAAAAATACTGCAGGTTTGCACTGTGTAGGTAGTTTGCTTGCTAACGTTACTAGCTAACGTTACTACTAGCTAACGTTAACTAATAACAACCTGGGCTTTTTGATAGTTAATAACCTCTGGGTAGTAAAAAAGCTTCAGATATCTTTTTTGATGGCATTTTCTGATACACAAAGGACAACAGGGTCAACAATATCAATGCGGAGACCAAACTAAATACCTATATGAGGCTTTATTAATTCCTGGCGTATTTAGTAGCTTACCAGGACTATTGCCAGCTCTCTCTCTGCAAGTTACGATTCACCTAGTTTCTGACTCTGCCACTTCAGACAATTTAATGACAGCATTTTGTCTCACAGGCTCGAGGGCGCATTGGAAAACGTGGAAATGTATTTTTCTTCTGATTGTTGAGCGTAGTATAGATAATAATCACAATGAGTTTGCTAATATATTGTGCAAAATAATGTTTCTGACAACCAATTCAAATTAATTAAATATTGGTGTGGACAATTGTGTATTTCCCAAACTTTGGTTGTGACTTGTTTCTAGCGACCATATGCAGACCTACACCCTTGCTCATTAGTCCCTCAATACGTAGGTCCCCTCACTTGCACTTGTCCTCTGCCAGATTGTCCGACCAAGCCCTCCAGCGTTCTATATTGTGTTTCCTTATTTCCGCCTGTTTTGTTCCTGCCGGTATTCTGAGTAAAGAATCATTATTTGCAGTTCTGTCACCTTTTGGGTTCATGGTAATCGCTCCGTGTTATTACAATCTGGCAAGTTATGGTCCCAGCACAACCTCCTGCGGCAAGCCGGTTCGAGAGGATCGAAGACAAACGTTTTCAGGTAGCTAGCTAGCTTGAGCCAGCAACTTTCATCCAGAAACGCAACTGAGGAGGCTCGACTTTCATCACTGGCGTGCATGGCCATCAGAAGGAGCTTTTAGTAGACTTAAAGCCCCATTATGTAGTTTTTCCCTTGGAGCGCCCCCTTCAGGTATTTAACGTTTACTTCAGTGTCGTAAATACCCAGTTACGACAGATCAGGTGTCGTGAACCTCTGGCTCGCGAGCCATATGTGGCTCTTCCAGTGACGACATATGGCTCTTTTGAGTTTGAGTTAAAAAAAAAAAAAATAATAATCTCCGCCCACAACTCTGTAATTTTCTCTATCGCACCAGATTACAGCAGAAGTAATGTCAGGTCCCTTTCTTAAAGACGTTTTTATTCTTTTATTAAACAAAACGTCTATTATTGATCGTCTCCACAGCAGCATGTCTCTCTGTCTCTACGCATCGGAGCAAATAAAAAGTCACCTGCGAGCGTGGACTAGCACTATGTGACATTGCGTAATCACTGCCAGAAGCAGGTCGAAGTACCGGGCGGCTACAAAATCTTACATAGTGAAGTTTTCTCTCCACAGACCCCCGATGGCAGTGGCGGAGACGCAAATCGCCATATTAAAAGTCATTGTAGCGGCACAATTCTTTTCAAGCTGTTATTTTAAGGTACAATTGTTACATAGTATTGCTTTAAAGCTCGATGACAAACTCTACGACCGTGTCATTGAGTTGTTTGTTGTCAAAGAGAGGAGAGTGGACTTTAATTTTAAGTGAGTGAGCTGCTTGTTGTGTTCATTTGTCTCTGTTGTTTTTATTATATTGTTATTTCTGATTCTATTGCATGTGAGGCATTTTAGTGCCACAGTTCTGTCTGATTGTTTTGTCATGTTATATATAAATGTGGTTGGTTCTTGTAAATGTGTTCTTGTCATTGTGTTTATTACGGTGGTGTGGGCTACACGCATTCTCCGTTAATGATGCAGCATCCCGTCATGCACGTTTTTATGTGTCTGCACTCTGTGGGTATGTATTTGTAGGTGATGCGCTTCATGTAACATTTGATTTCACTTGTTGCAGTGTCATGTAAATACGACTAACAACCCACAACTCGCTTTTTGTCTGCTCCTTCACAATAAAAGCCCCGGACCGGAACACTGGTAAACTAATCTCTTACATTAGGTTGTTCAGCTGTAGTAAGACGGCATTGAAGTCCAAGGTAGAAGATGCACGGCCCGCCACTGGGTTACATGAACGTGACAACAACTTGAGGAAAGTCAATAGTTGTAGTGGCCATTTGTCGTACGAAATTAAACAAAACTATAAATCAAACCGCCACTGATGCACCGTGGGTTTCGGTGTTGACGCATGCAAAAGAAAGTAATGACCATTTCCGCCTGTTATTATTCTGATAATTTATTTCTTAAATCAACAAAAAAGAACAAACAAAATGTTGACACTTCCTCTCTGTGCTGTGTTAAAAAAACTAAATATATTAAACTAAACTATAACTATCATAGGAAACAACTAACATATCAAAATATAACCTAAATAACCAATAAATAATCAATATTACTTTATAATAAAACTTAAATACAAATGTCAAATTAAATAGCTCCAACAATAGTTATGATTATTAGATTCCATGTATGCCCTTAAATCATGTAAATTTCACTTTATGCTTATTTTTCTAAAATTGTAACACATTACAAAGTGATTATTAACAGGAGATTTCTGTTGGGTACAGCTTCAGTTTTCAAAAGCCTCCTTGGTTTTGGTACCACTGCACTCTGGCAACCACATCATTGGAGTAGTCTCCCCCTGTTGTCTTTACATCCATATCTTCAATGGAATGGACGTTTTCATCCCCAATATTGTAGGCCGCTATCCCTCCTGCGGAGACAAACACGCATGAGAAGGTGTGACAAGAGCTGCTGCACCTTTTAATCAACAAATTCAGTCTAACAAACCTTTCAGCTGCTGCTCCGCGCTCCAGCTGGGAAATTTGTTGCGGATGCGTCCGATAAAATAAACCAAGATCTCAGTTGCTTTGCAGAGGTGTTCCTCACTGTCCCAGGTGTCACCTGCAGTTTGTCTGCCTCCGGATGGATTGACACCAACCTGCAGATATGGAAATTAATTGAGCATTTTTGTCATGGGGGACTCTATTAAGAGAATGCCAGTGAAACAGTAGACTTTATTACAACCTGCATCAGTCCCCAGACATTGCCACTTTGGGAATCGCTGTTGTAGACATTCAACACCCATGTTCCAGTCAGAAGGCTGTTTCTTATAAATAAGCTGATTTATATTGCTTAATTGGCACACCTCCCTGTAAAGGTGACATAAGAAGATAAGACGAGTCAGATATAATGAAACTAAAAGCAAGACGCACTGGGCATAAATAGGCCGTTGTGGGTGAACAGAGGAACACCGTGCCACAGTCTTCACTGCTCAACCAGACCATCAGAAGAGGAAACATGGGTAATAACTTTCAGCTTTCTATTATATAGATCGCCTGCAGGGTTCATATGGTTAATTTGTTATTCTTAATTTCTGTACTTGTGTAACCCGCTCACTATACATGCTATCTATGTATATGCACTCACAGGCACGTCACCGTGGCTCTGTAAATGCTTGCTATTCACCATAAATATCATGTAAAAACAAAAATGTTAATAAAAATAAATAATAAAAGAAGTGTTATGCAGCTGGAAGCTGCATTCAAGTCCTCATACCGTACCCCAATGTTGACATGCGTTGTGATGAAAACTCATGTGACAAACTGATCATCAACAGGTTACGGAAATATCATGGAGATTGAAACTACTGGAGCCTCGATGCAAACGGCTCAGCAGGACGGGCTGCAAAACTCAGGTAAAGAAGATTGTTTTTTAAAGCTTATTCCATTTTAACATAGTTCTTCTTTATTCATTTTAGCTTTGTCTCTTTTTTTAGGTTTGTTTCTGAAATCTGCCTCTCGGACAACAGACGAAGAATAGCATCTTGGCTAACTCTGGCGCATTTACAAAAATGTTTTTATTAATGTGCACTATCCCTTATCAAATAAACCAACTCTGGTCTCTGGTCTGGTCTCTGGTCTTTAATGCCGTCTTATTACAGCTGAACAACCTAATGTAAGATTAGTTCACCAGTGTTCTGGTGCGGGGCTTTTATTGTGAAGGAGCAGACAGAAAAAGATAAAGTTGCCGTGTTTCTTGCGTTATTATTATTTATATACTATCGATACCGGTGTTTAGGCTATTTATATACTATCGATACCGGTGTTTAGGCTTGATGGCTTAGTTTATGAGCCAAATACTAATAATGACTTATCCGTCTCAGCATCCTCACTGTGAAGCTTTGTCTCGTCGTCTATAGTATACTTTTCATTTCATCTTCATTTACTGCAGCTTCCCATTGTACGATGGCCTCTGATGACCTCTGCAAAGTAAACAGTCTGTTAGTTCAGCAGCACGACTTGGGTCATTTAGTGTCAGTGAGGAAAAGTGGGTCACGTAAAAGTGCAAAAAGTGTTGGAGAACATTGGGGTCTGCTGACTTATCTGTTAACAACATAACAAAAATAATCACTTGCCGCACTTTGCTGGGCCTTTCATTGGGTCTCTCAGCGGATTGAAGAATATGGCCACTTTGACATATTAGTTGTAACTCAACTGAAACTTGTGTGACTCATTTCTGTGTGTGTGTGTGTGTGTGTGTGTGTGTGTGTGTGTGTGTGTGTATTTAAAGGCTCTGTTTACTTAGATGGCTCGTACTTACTGTGTAAAACTGTGACTTGTTTCCGATTAGTGAGAAGTAGACACAGAAGACTCTAACTAACCTTCCTGTTTTCACTTAAACCCAATTTCTTTATTTCTTTATTTCTTTCACTGTGTGTTATCTTCATCTTCACGGCTGGTCATCACTGTAATCACAGGTATACCTCACAGGTTAACACACTGGTTCTGCTCTCCAGGTAGCAGCTTTATCCACTAAACTTCCTTTGTTCTTCAGGAAGTAATGGTAGTATTGTTCGGCACAAAAGAAAAAAGATGATTGGATTGAGATTCTTAAAAGCGCTTTTCTTTTTTCAACTCTGTCCCACTGACATGGGTCAAAATCAAAGCATTAGTATTCATATTCATACCAGCCTGGCAATATTCATGCATTACCAGTGTCAATGATCAGAGTTGAATATAATTAGAAATATATTTATTCATGCTTTATTTGCCCTAGAAAACTCTATCATACTGATTACTCTGATAAAAAATGGTGTCATACTGTGAACATCTGCCAACTAAGGGGAATATATTCAAAGATATTAACAAGACGCTTCACTGCACATGACATCATGGTGACCTTTGTGTCTGGTGTACGCTGGGTCAAAGTATATTGATAGTGTTAGTTGTGAAGCCCTTTCAGAGGACCCACACCTGAATGAGCTCTCTATTAAACCCATGGTAAAACTAAACTATTCCACGGTCATCCAAGAACAATACAACTCGTTGAAAGAATTAAGAAAAAGAAAAAAACACAGCTATGGCAGTTATCATACCCTGACGAGCCATTAATGATGTTTGAGAATATCAAACTGGCAGTGAGGGTCCAGTCATTCCCCAAAGTGTTCCCAGCCACTTATTTCTGAGAAGAGGGCGTCTCCAGGGCAGGAGGTGTAGGTCGCCGCCTGTCTGTGGCCTTGGATAGTGAAATTGGCCACCAGCCATCCTCCTTCCACTGCACATCGGACGAGACGATGGCGCAGCAGGTCCAAGGTATGGCGAGACGGAATGGCGGCAGTGTAGTTACCAATGATTGACACGCCGTACCCGATGGCATTGTGCTCTTTGGTGTGTGTCCCGAGGTGTTTCCAACCTCTGCCTTCATAGACGTAGCCGTCAGAGCCCATCACGAAGCTGAGGGCACAAACTTGGTTGATGTTGAGATCATAATAGGGTCCGATATTTTAGGCTATTTTTGTAGCGTGTAAAAACAAACAAGATGCAATGTGTTGATTTTCTGACCTATGAATGGGCTGGCAGGCTGTTTTTTTATTTTAAGATTGAGCCAAGCCTGCATTTTCCCATAGTTTTTAATCTTCATGCTAAGCTAGGCTAAACCCGATCTGTCTTAAGCGGTATCGAACTTCTGATCGAACTGTTGGCAACAACAAAATAAGCAAATCCTACCAAGATGTCGGACGAGGGGGCGGTTACCTGTATCCGATGTCGCTCCAACCACGATCTTCCTGGTGGAAACGCTGCATGCTTCTCATGTCGCGAGAGCAGTTTTGGAAGGATAAACAGGGAGAGGAAGGCTGATAGGTGTGGTGAACATAGAGAAATTGGAGGGGCAGAGACAGAGGGATAGGGGTACCCTGGTGGGCTTTTGCCCCCCACTGACAGCGAGCGATGATTTGAGGGCAGTCTGGCGAGAGGAGAAAGGATGAGAGTTAGGATACTAAAACCACCACTGCCGACGAGACACTGCCTGACCAATATGAGCTTATCTCAGGTGTACCAGTATGTATTGGCTGCAGATATATTTGCTTTATTTGAGAAAGAATTATGTCGTTAACATATAGTTGTTGTTTTTTCTGATTTTTTTTTAACCTGCTCGTCAATGTAAGCCCAATAATTTCTCTCTTCTTCTTCCTTTAAATTCTCACCTTGCTGCTATGGCGTAGAAGTGTACACCTGGGTGTGCCAGTACATCCTGACATCACTTTTTAAGCCTGGTGGGATTTTTAAATATAATGTTTTCATGTCAAATAAAGATTTTTTTTAAATGAACATTGGCTGGTCTGATTTTTTACACTTACAAAATGAAATATTTTATTGGGATTATATATGCAAAATTGTTAATACTTTCCAATAGTCAGACTATACCCACAATAACACTAAAGACAAGAGGGTTCTTTCACCATCCTAAGGGCTAACTTTGGTGCCAGAATATATCAGCAACAAATATTATATATATCATATATTTTAGTTTTCCTATTTTAGTTTTCATACTGTGACAGTCAACAACAATGAGTTTTTTACTTTTTGGTCGTACAAAACAAGACATTTTAAAAAGAGGCCATGGGATTTGGGGACTTGTTGTGGATATCGTTCATATTTTAACAGACCATTTGATCGAACCAGAAATACAGTCAGAAGGATAATGAAAATAAAGGTTAGTTGCAGCCACTTGTACCTTCGTGCACTTTGTTGATCATTTCATAGCTCACCCCAGTACTTGTGCACAAATGCCTGTAGTCCATCCATCACCGCCTTCCCCACTTCGGTGTCCAGAGCAATCCATTCTGTCTTCTCCAACTTCCAGACTAAGGCTAGTGTCTCCATCACTTGGCTGTAAAGATCGAGTGGCTCCAGAGTAGATCGGGAGATCTCCCTTCGCCTCGCGCTGACATGGCTGGTCACAGCATCAAGACCCTGCCCCTCCTGCAGAATGAAACTATAGTATCCTTTCAAAACCTCACTGAGGGCATGCGGCTCCTCTGATGCCGGCAGGTTGCTGAAGTCCATGCCCAGTATAGCTCCGTCCATGCCGCCATTAATAACAGCGTCCGTGGCCAGCGTGGCAGGCCGAGACAGCTTGAACAACTTAGGGCGGTCCACATTGTCCCAGCACCCGTTAGGCCCCAGGCGAAAAGATGGCGGGAAATCCTTGAGGCTGAGGAAGGACAAGCCCAGTGTCCTGCCTAAAGTGAGAGGGAAGAGGCCAACAGCTGGCGTCCCCTCCATTTTGGCTTTGAGTCCCGATTCGATTCCCAGCAGTAAGGGTGCAAGTGCTAACGTGGTCCCATCTGGAGCGAGAACCACCCCACGTTCCTCTCCGTAATCGGTTACAATGTGGTGGATGGCCTTGTCAAAGAAGCTGAAGGATGAGGCATTGAGAATGGCTGTCTCCAGAACCTCCGCATCAGTGAGATTATACGAGGCACCCAAAAAATGGACGGTCATCACGTCATCGTTGCCGGCGGTCCTCCGCAGGGCCCGGACCAGAGCCAGGGGGGACAGACCGGGGTTGGAGTCCTCCACCTGCTCCACGGCTCGGATGAAGCTGTCAATGTTGCGCAGGTAGGCACCTGACAACAATGCACACGGAAAACAAAAGAAGTGAAGGATGATCAATGCAGTACGAGTCGGTGAAGGAACTAGGGTTTCCTGAATGACATCACAAAAGATAATTTCTCAAAATCTTTCACCTTATAGGAAAAAGGGCGAACAAGATTAAATTGGGCAAGACGCATCATAGTTAACGATACTGACAGGCCCGTATTTTCAGATCACAGCTACGTTCGGGGTGGATTAGTATTTTATTTGATATTAAACGTATATGTATATGTATAACTTAAAACAGAATGAAGTGCTACAATGCTACACTGGCTACAATAAAATAGCCAAATAGCAGTCTGGTGTCCAGAGACAGTGCTGGGTCTAACAGCCTTCCCCCACTGTCACTCTCTCTCTCTCACACACACACACACACACACACACACACACACAAACAAACACATACTCCAAATAATTGTCATACAGTCTCCTAACCGTGTGTGGTATATGGAAAGCAGTGGTGGAATCTGATTCTATTCATATTGAAAATGATTACACAAACATCTCATTGATACATTGATAAGTTAGGAATACAACTCTACCAGAATGTTTTCAAAGATCAGACTCCCCTTTGTCTCATTGTTAATTCTCCATAAGTGTGTATAATGTGAAAAGTTTTTTATCTTGCTGTAGGCTTTTGACTTTTTATTTGGTAATTATCCGTGGGGCCAGATAGACATTTGATAATATCTGTGTGTATTAAGTTAATCTGTAAAATAGTTGGTTGATTTATTTCAGAAAATGCAGAAAACAGTGAAAGCGTTGTAAAGAAAATAGATATCATGGAATTGGTAAACCACAACATGACAGGTCGTAAATACTCTTTATCAGCATACAAAAAAGAAACTAGAATGGGCACTCGGTAGAGCGCATACCTTCGCATATCACAAGATTGAATTATGAACAATTTGGCAGTAGTTTCACGCAAATCGGATGCCAATTAACCGAGATATCGCAAATTTACGTTTTTCACCTTTTTGTGACCTTGACCTTTGACCCAATCACTCCCAAAAACCAATCGATTGTTCCTTGGGTCATGACCAATCATCCCACCAAGTTTCATAAGAATCGGCTCAGTTTTGTCTGATTTAGACGAATAACAAGTTTTTCCACCTTTTCGTGACCTTGACCTTTGACCCAATCACTCCCAAAAACTAATCGATTGTTCCTTGGGTCATGACCAATCATCCCACCAAGTTTCATAAGAATCGGCTCAGTTTTGTCTGATTTAGACGAATAACGGACGGACAAACGGACAAACGGACGGACATATTCCCAAATAAATACACGCCGGCCAAAACATTACCTTCTGCATTTTCAATGCGAAGGTAACAACGTAGCCTCATGAAGATTATAACTCAAGATAACACAAATATCGACATATTTTGAATAACTGAACTTACCTTTCGGCCTGCTATGGACAGTGAAGAAGCTGCATGAAGCCAGAATAAAAAACGACAGTCCAATTAAAGTCATGTTGCATCTCCTGCTTGTTGCTTTAACAAAAAAAATGTTCTGTTCGACCGAAAACTGAATTAGGGTTTCTCCAGACTACATGAACCAAACACAACGGGCAAGTACACTGAAAAGCACAGTTGAGGACAACTTCTGAGAGGAGTCGTGTAGTAGTGTTTGTGTAGGTGTACGTATGACTGCAGGGTTGTGTCCTGATAGGGGAAAGTACTCTTTGTACACTGATGCCTCCAAATATTGATTCAGCCTACAGTTAGTCGAAGTGTGTCATGAGCAAAACAAAATTGTGGCCCCACAGTTAGGTTTATTACACAAGTTTCAAATACGTGAATTTTTTGAATGATATTGGGTTGTGTTACTCTTCACTGTCTCGCAGCCTCGTGAGAAAGACTATGAACGATAAAGTAGATTTTATGATTAACCATTACCCCGGCATGTGATGTTATAACGTGTTGTGCACTCACCAGGGCCAGGAAACATTTTGATAAACTGTTATGTCGCATGATCTTTTAATTCCTGCTAACTATGGAAGAAAAGAAAATATGACTGTCTAGTTGTTGTTTGTAATATTATGAAGTTTAGTACATTTTAGGATGTTAAATCGTGAAACAATTTAAACTCAAAGCATTCAATATGAGTGTGTGTCAATATGAACCCACAAAGATAAATCAATGAATATATGTTTATAACAATCAAAGTAAAAATCTATTGAAGCACATCTCTGCCGGTAAAGAACAAAATTATACAAATCTATTGAGACTTGCAAGAAACTTGGAACAGTTGATTCATCTTAATAAGGTTCTTCTTTTTTTCCACTGATGCCAAAACATTTCTGAGCCACGCAGCTGATGGAAAGTCGACCACATCCCCATGGTACCGTATATGAGTCAGAGAAAACCTGTGCCTGCATCTGTGTTGACCGGCCGCCGCTACCCTCTTGGCCTGTCCACACATGTCTGTATTGTAGAATCACCACAATGCGGAAGTATTGCAGCTGTACTTATGTGTCTGTATGCAAATATGTATACTTGTCTTTTGCTCTGATCATTTGTAAATAAATACATGAAGGTATGTTTCTTTATTTGATATTCATCTTCAATCTCTGAGTGTGGCCTTGTTTGTTGATGTATTAAAAAATCTGGTATTTTACAATTCTGGATGCTGCAACGGGAAAGTTAAGTGTTGAGAAAGAAATAAAGGGAGGGAGGGTGAATCATTGGTCGAGAGGACAAATAGAGACTTTTCACTCTGCTAGTTATTCGACTACTATCGAAGTTAGAATCAGTTGCAAGACATGGACTTTTTTTTGCATTTACCGTCAAAACACGACAGTCAGTATACGACATCTTTAATGAATACAAAATTGACCGTCTCTATACTGTGCTGTGAAAATAACTTGGTATGTTGAGCAGCAATAGCCTTTTCACTGAGTCAACAGACAAAGAAAACCAACTGTAGGTAAGTACGTCAGTAAATTGTATTTATATTGCACTTATCACAGGCAAAGTGTCACAAAAAGTAGTACAATAGTAAATTAAAAACAGAATTGTCAATAACAGGGGCCAAAACATATCAACAGTTAAAAGAGCAAAGTACAATGCACAGTAAAAGATGGTGCAATAAAATAAATAAACAAACAGAGAAGATAAAAAGCAGGTCATAGAATATTAAAATCAACCAAATGCCAGTGTAAACAGGTACATTTTTTAGATCAAGTATAAATTATACTAATCTGAAAACCTTCCGGGTGCAGGCAGAGCGTTCCACTGCTTTGGTGCTACTGCCTCAAAAGCTTGGTCATCACGAGTTTTAAGGCGAGTATGAGGGACTGATGGAAGGTTTTGGTGGTTGGATCTGAGATGGTGGGCTGTTGAATATGGCCGAAGTAATTCAGCCATGTGAAGGAGTCTGTATGTGAGAGTGAGGATTTTAAATTTGATATTATGATCTACAGGGAGCCAGTGAAGGGAATTGAGTATCGAGGCGATATGAGACCGTCTATTTGTCTTTGCCAGTATTCTGGCAGCAGCATTCTGTATTACCTGCAACCGGATTATCGTAGATTTATCGCCAGAGGAGAAAAGTGCATTACAGTAATCAATACGAGAAGGGATAAAAGCATGTGTGATCATCTCCAATTCAGCTGCAGATAAAACAGATCACAATGTGCTGATCATGTTTCTTAAGCTAAGTGGAAGAAGCATGATCTAGATTCTAGAGCTGCTTGACATGGTCGTCAAATAACAAGGATCTATAAAAACAAGGATGTCATGAAGGATATCTGCATTAAACTTGTTCTAAACTGCAGTCACTGTGTTAAAATTATAGCTTTAGAAAATAACCTGTCTATCACCTCATTTACATGAAATAATAGATATGCTTACGCAAAGGTTGCTATTATTTATCATTTTGATAACAAACTATATTTAATAAAACGTTTTTTATTTGCATCTGGATGTGTCTTCAATTCAGTAAATTACAAATTGAGAGAAGAATAACTATAAAGCTGGTTTAAAAAAAGGATTTATTCCAACATCAGACCCCCGAGTTATGATCATTGACATGTATGATGTTGTTCAGGTTACCTCATCATGTATGAGATGTGATACACATTGTTGTTGTTGTTTTATTTGGGAGTGGGCTAACATCAGCTCACACTAAACCACGGTGGATATGTTTAAGGGCGTGTCGTTCTGCTGCACGGTGAGTCACGCCTCGCGCAAGAATCAACCGCGACCACCCAAAACGTGCTGTGCATCTGCGGCCTGCTAGCTCCTCGGCTCGCAGCTATGTGGTCACGTGGCGCCGGTCACATGACCTGCGAGAGCGAGAGAGGAAGTGAGGAAGAGAGCTTTCTGGCCCCGGCTGCTGTTTCGGCGCCGCTGTGAGAGAACTGTGCGCTGTTGTTGGTACAGTGAACACACTCTGAGCTTTAGAGGTATTATTGACCTATTTATTGTTCATTCAAATGGATAACCACATGGCTGCGACGAAACCGGAGGACCCCTCAGGTAACGAATGCAGCGCCGACATTTAACTTTAAAATCAAGTCAGCCGTCACTCACGACTCATTTGTCTTTTTACAGGCACAGCTTGTTATGCTTATTAATACGCAGCGCTGCTGTGTCACTCTAGTTTATAAGATAGTTTTGGAGCGTCGTTGTCCTCGTCGTCGTTGTTGTTGTTGTTCTTGTTGTTGTTGTTGTGGTTGTGGTTGTGGTTGTGGTTGTGGTTGTTGTTGAGACATCCACATCAATGAGGCCACCTTAGTCGTGACAGCTCAGGGCATTTTCATCCGGCGTGTTTACAACAAACAGTCGACGTGTCTCCTGTGTCTTTGTTGACAAAGTGGGGTTCTCCTCTCCTCTCCTCTCGAGTGGTGTCTTCATCCAGAAAGCCCCTCTGTTGATGCGACTGGAACACAATAACAGACCAACACCAAAGGAGACTAATAGAGGTGTGAGGTATTGTTATATTTATCCTGAGAGTTAGTCTTTTGGTGGAACATGTGCACTTCATTATAATTCTCTATGACTATTGCGTTTTAATTAAACTGTTTGTCTAACTTTGTATTTATCGATTTATCGACCTTAGCGGCTCGTCCTAGTTTTTCAGGTCATAGAATGCATCTTTAAATTGAATGTGCCGACTTAACATAACTACTGAAGTGGAAAAGGTGTAAAAAAACAGGGTGTCATGTACTTGCCTCAGTAGCAGAGGGTGTAGGGACTGAAGGTATTCTTGGCAAACACACACTGTTGGTGTTAAGACCCAGATGCTGCACCACAACCACAACCACATATGTTCTGATCACAATCAGAGGTTATTAATATCTTTAAGTTCATTGTGTTCAAAACCTAGAATCACTTTAAAGGCCACCTCGGTTACTCGGGATAATCCACAGACTGCCAACATTGGAACTACTTTTTGGTAATGAATTATGAACTCCGCTCTCCTAATGCTTTGTTTGTGTTGAGCAACTCTGGGCATCGTATCGAGAAAGACAATTTGCTGTTGTGTTCAAAACCATCTCCACGGCCATCGTAATTGGGGTAGAGGCTCCATTTGATGCATGGTTATCATGTTTTTTTTTCTTTCTTCCTCTGATAATAAATCCAATATATTGCAGCAAAAGAACATTTCAGTTTGTAAAAAGTATCACATCATACCTACACAAATACACAGTTATCATTGTGTCATCTTTCTTTTGGATTACATTTTTTTCCTTTTAACTCGGGTAGAAGTGGAAGTTGTGGCCTCCCGGCCTGTGGCGGGCCTCTCACTGCCCGGTCTAAGCTTAGATTCCAAGGTGTTGACAGAGTCTCAGCTACAGTCAGGATTTAGAACTGGAGAGCCAGATATCTTTACCGATTTATCCATCTTGTGCCGATCGACACAGTCCTCTGGTCAAAGATGTGTCTGCACCCATTGTCTTTCACCTGTTGGAGCCAGGGGGCATTTGTGGGTAATAAAAATGTCACTTTTTGTAGAGCTCATCTGGAAGGTTTTTATTTTGCTTCAGCAGCTGAAAGTTTGGAAACGGGTGGGCCTGGTTCTGGAAACTACATGTGGTTGTGATACTACCATATATATATATATATATATATATATATATATATATTAGTATTCCTCTGTATGTTTAATATTGTTTATTGTATTTTTTTTATTTTTTTTTGCTACTGCTCTAATGTGCACCCACTGCTGTGATCCTGCAATTCCCCCACTGTGGGACCATTAAATGAATATCTTATCTTATCTCATACAATCTCCGGTTATCATTTGTTTCCTACGGTGAGCCAGTAAACGTTTTAGTCAGACGTCAAGCACAAAACTTGGGATTTATTTTACTTACGTCTGGGCAAGCTAAATGATTACATCAAATGCCTCCTGGTTTTAAACATATTTAAAACTATATAACTATATTTTGTGACTGCAGTGGAAGCCAAATGAAATCTGAAACATTGCGTGACGTAGGCACAAGGTTTAGACAAGGAAGAATGAATGAAACAAAAAACATGAACCTCTATTCACAACTGTCCATCGTGAGTCACCCGAGTGTACTCCTGCATTAGTGAGGTACTCTTTTAAGCCAGTTTAAAGATTAGAAGTCTACATTTTTTTACACTAATATTCTGAATACAAGCCTGTGTTCCTTCTTTGTTTAGAAATATCAACAGATTTCCTGCGATCAGTCCCCAATAGACTGACTTTCCTTGTAAAACACATCAGAAACACAATAAGAAAAAGCTCATATTAAAAAATCCCCTGGCATCCTTATGAGCATCAGATAACATACATGACTTCAATGTATTGTTGTGTGTTGTAATTTGGTTGCGGCGCAACCAGGAAACAAATGTCTAACAAGCGTTTGGAGTTCCCAAATTCCTTTCTTTGTCATCTCGTCGGTGGTTAGCGCTGTCTCGTGTTGAATGCCGGGGGTTTATTCGTCCTGTTTCACTTCTCATTCTCATCAGGAAACTCTTCTCTGCCGGTGGGGTTCTCGTCTGACTTATTGTACATCTTGAGTTTGGATTCATCCAGACCCTGCAGTTCATCTGACCGAGCACGTGCCGACTCGTCATGTCCTGAATGTAAAACTGAGTGAATCAACAAAGAGACCCGATTCTTCTTCTTCTTCTCTTTCTTGGAAGCAGCCAAACCCAGCCAGCATGTGACAATTATTAGGCGTGATTAGCCGACTGAGCTGTAGCGTTCCTACAAAGACGACACCGTCGACTGTCTGCTCTTTTGAGACGGCTCTGATGTTGTATCACTTCCACCTTATTTAATCAGGTCGTCTCATTGAGAGTGAGATGTCTTTTTCAATTAAGACATGAGAACGAGACATATTTATTATTCAGACAACCAGCGTTTAAAAACAACACTCATGAGGCCAGACCACCACAACTGATGAGGAATGTGTTTTTACACTTTTGAAGTACCGTTGAAATTTGACCAAACTAATAATTTGTATTCCGTCTCCATCATCCAACATATCCCGAGAGACGAAGACAAGTTGTCAGGCGGAGGTGGAAGCTGGAGACAGACTGTTCACGCTCGGGCATGTCTGGTGCTGACGGGATGCTGTCAGGGATTAAGGAGTTACATTACATTACATTACATGTCATTTAGCAGACGCTTTCATCCAAAGCGACTTACAATAAGTGCATTTCAACCTAGAGTACAAACTAAGAACAACAAGAATACAGAAAGTAACATTTCCTCAACATAGTTAAACTACAAAAGTACCATAATAAGAGCTATTTAAGAGCCACTGAAGTGCTAATCTGTGTTTTAATCCAGATATGGTCGGATAGTTCCCCTGTCACTGAGTGGAAGTCAAGTCTGGCATGAACAGAAGAGGTTTGGTTGCCAAGTAGGTTGTTGACATACAAGCATCTTTCCTTGGTGTTTGGTGCGTACGATATTCAAGAGACATATTGGGGAAATACAAATAATAGAATGGCTAAATTCCCGTGATGGGTGCAGTTTGTCACAACAGGATCTCTCGTCCAGGTGCTTTGCATCCGCTTTATTGCCACGGACATTCAATTTAAGTCTCTTTAGTGTCCCAGTCTTGTGATCTAGCTCCCTTTTTATTCAAGCCTCGTGTACTGAGGTATTGTTTTACAGCAGACTTAGCGCCACTCCTAACGGAACAGCGAGCAGCTCCTCCGACGCGGCCAAACGAGACCAAAAGCCACGCCAGCCACCTCCTTAGAGGCACGGCTTAAACACTCAGCAAAGAGACTACGACAATGAAAGCTCCTTCTTTGTTCCTCCTTCAGAACGAGACGGTCTGTCCAGCTCGGGGACTCGCTACGGCTCCACGGACGGCAGCGGGGAGCACGACCATCATGACTGCAACCACCGGCTTCCCACGCCGCCGGCAGGCCGTTGGGTCGGGGCCGATCAGGAAGAGGAGGCCATTCGCAGGAAGCTGAAGTACTTCTTCATGAGCCCCTGTGATAAATATGACGCCAAGGGCCGCAAGCCTTACAAGCTGATCCTGCAGCTGCTCAAGATCATTATTGTCACGGCTCAGGTGCGTCTCGTGCTACGTCTCAATCCCACGTTGCTCTTCTTTTTTTTACGAACCACACGCTTGTTTTCCATCGGGCCTCTCTGTATTTCCAATATGTCTTTTTTTGTACACATTCTGTCCTGCCCAAATTGGTCCCCAAGTCTTATTTTTTTTTAGGTGACTATATATACAGTTGAACTTGAATTAACTAACCAAGACTATTTAATGTCATTTAAGTGTTAATTCTTTCACACCGACTCAGATAACTGTTTCCTGGTGTGTGTTGTCCCTGTGACCAGGTTCTCTCTATTACCCATCATATAAACTCTGTTTATAAGTCTGACATTTTTGTTGTAAAAGGTTGTAACAAATACAGGAAAAGACTTGGAAGAAATAGTATTTGAGTGAATTTATATGTAAACAAATGTGTGTGCCTTTTTCCGTGAATGTCTTTGTATACCTTAAAATAACTCAAATATAATATAAAACAGTCTGCAGCTGAGGTGCACCTCCGTTTCTTCTTTAATGCCTCACTCTCGCCTCTCTCTCTGCTGCAGTTGGTGCTGTTTGGCCTCAGTAACCAGGTGGTGGTGACCTTCAAGGAGGAGAACACTATGACCTTCAAGAACCTCTTCCTCAAAGACTACGATGAGTCCTCAGACGTCTCCTTGGCTGTTTACACGCGGAAGGACGTCTACGACTGCATGTTCTACGCCGTGGATCAGGTGAGCCGGGGGAAATCAGGAAAGCTTGTGGCCACTACTTTGGCTGCTCGTGGAGAAGGAGGGCTCGCTAAAGACGGCTCGCAGGTTCATCGATGAATGTGCAAATGCAAAAGTGCCGACAGAGCGAACAGTGTTTTCAGTGTAGAGCGGCGGATGACAGTTGCTTGGGACATTTCACTTGGAACCAAAAGTGGCAGTGGTCACACCGAAAAGGCCAGGCGGTCACTTAAAACAATACTATGTAACAATTGTACCTTCAAATAACGGCTTGAAAAAAATTGTGCCACTACAATTACTTTTAATATGTTGATTTGCGCCTCCGCCACTGCCATCGGGGCTCTGTGGCCAGAAAACTGCTGAATGTAAGATTTTGTAGCCGCCCGGTCGCGGGCGGATGTACTTCGACCTGCTTTCTGGCAGTGATTACGCAATGTCACATAGTGCTGGTCCACGCTCGCAGGTGACTTTTCATTTGCTCCGCTACGCGATGCGTAGAGACAGAGTGACATGCTGCTGTGGAGACGATCAATAACAGACGTTTAGTTTAATAAAAGAACAAAGACGTCTTTAAGAAAGGGACCTGACATTACTTCTGCTGTAATCTGGAGGATAGAGAAAGTTACAGGGGGGCGGGCGGAGATTTTTTTTCTTTTTTTTCAAACTCAAAACGAGCCATATGCCGTCACCGGAAGAGCCATATGTGGCTCGAGAGCCAGAGGTTTCCGACCCCTGATCTATCGTAACTGGGTATTTACGACACTGAAGTAAACGTTAAATACCTGAAGGGGGCGCTACAAGGGAAAAACTACATAATGGGGCTTTAAGGTAGACTGAGATCCATTGTCTCGCACAACAATGAATGTCCGCGCTACATTATCTGCCACATCATCCAACAGTCGTTGAGTTATTTCAGCTTGAACCAGATAGGTGCACCAACTGACGGTGTCATCCCCTGATGAAGTTGGATGATGAAGTTGTTGCTTTAGTAAGGGTGTAATAAAGTAAATAGGACTATTTTCTTTGAAATTGGTGTTAGAGAGCTGGTTGGCCTTGCTCCTCAAAATAATGACTGAGTACCTATCGTCTCCTCCTCTCCACAGTACCTGGCCTTAACAGAGACCACGGTGGGTCGCTATGCGTACGTCTACGGGGAGAACGGCAGTGCGCTCTCCCTCTGCCAACAGTACTTCAAGAAGGGAAGCATCGACCCGGCCAATGACACCTTCATCATAGACCCGCGCGTCATGACAGGTACATGAACCTTGCTGTACAATGTGGCGGAGGAGACATTGACGGTCAGTTATTCCACAAGCGTTGCCAACAGTGCTAGGAGGCTGTGTTCGACTGTCTCTGGGACATTGTTGGTTCTTTGAATCGATGGTTTGAATTTAAGGATGGGGGCTTTAATGGGTATGAATGGCACCATTTAAAATCCATATTTCTGTCAGAATTTAAAGCTGAAGTAGACCGGGAGCATTTGCGCTCGCTGCATGTTAACCAGAGCAGCTGAAAAAAGTGCAAAAAGTTCACTTAAGATACTATAACAACTGCACCAATCACAAGAATTGAGCCAATACTTGATTCTATTATCTTTATTCCCGAATCAGAATGAGAAACTTTTATTGGCATTTATGTTTTCACATACACAGAATATATCATGGTGGGTGGTGCAACGATAGACAATAACATTAACAACACTCAATGACAGTGCGAGAATTAAGAATATAAATGTAAGATGAAGTGTTTTGTGTTTGGTTCATGAGGGTTTTTCCCTAATATGTCTACCATGTTCAAGACATCGGGAGAGATGGAAATCACAGAGTAACGTAAATGTTATAATAAGATTATAAGTATTATTATTGTCTCTAAGTTCTGAAAGCAGAGTCTGTGCTCCTGCAGGAGCAGCAGAAAACAAACCGGCTACAAAGTCATGCATCGTCATTGCATCCCAGTGTTGATAAGACATGCAGACCAGTGTGATTATGAACATTTACAGTGGCAGTATAGTTTATTGCCACATCTGCCAATCGGTTGTGTAACATGTGATCTGGTAATCATGAGGTAGCGAGTCACTACTATGAGATGCTAATTCTGATTTCATACTTGTTTTTCAAATGTTTTACTCACAGAGAAGAACAGCCAAATGCCAGAAATTCAAAAGAGAGAAGATTGCCCCCCCCCCTTCCCTGTTTTCCCTTCAGTGTCAGTATTCACTCAACATGACTGTTCTCTGTCTGACCTCCACTAACCTCAGAGTGCGTTGGTGTGGACCCGCCGGCGGTCCCTCAAGCTGCGCTCTCCAGAAACTACAGGAACTTCACACTCAAATTCCACAAGTAAGGCTTCATTTTGCACAAATTACACACACACACACACACACACACACACACACACACACACACACACACACACACACACACAGGTATGAATGCTTCCCTCTGAATCATCATCTGTTTGTGTTTTCTTTCTCCAAGGCTCATTAACGTCACCATAGAGTTCAAGTTGAAAGCGATCAATATACAGACTATAATCTACAATGAGATCCCAGACTGCTACACTTTCCACATAAAGGTGAGGAAACCTCTTTATGGGAATGTTCACATGACAATACATATGAGGAAGTTTCATTTTTGAGCTCAAGAAGGAAGATTGTGTTTTGTATCTTCCAGGTGACAAACATTTTCTGCGAGTGAAGGAAGCTGAGCAGTTAGATGCCGTGTTTTAGACATGTTCCTTTATCTTTAAAATAAGTATTTTAAAGATTCAGTCTGTCCTCTGGTTCATTCTCGTTATTTAGAATTTAGGGATTTTTATTTTTATTTGGCACACACATCAAATTAGGTTTAAGAAACTCATTAAAACTGTTACATTCCAAAATAAGTTTTAGATTTTTTTGACCAAACCTCGAGAGTTGCTCATATGCTCATTTTGATAACTGCACACAAATGCCTAATATGTTAAAATCATGAAGTGATGACATGGATAGACATGGATGCAAACTGCAACATTCAACCGTGAAGCGACATGTCTTTTAAAAATAGTCAGTCGAAAGAAAAAATCTAAATCCTCTTTTTTTTTCTTTTTTCTAAATATGTGTGTTATTGCATACTGTAAGCTCCTCTTCATGTCATTAAGCCTAACATTAAATATTCCATGTATTCTCTGTTTGCTCTCGATGGTGGCTGTGGCCTTACATTTGAGACGTAATAACTTCTCCGTCTCTATTTCATGACAAACTTTATCTTCTGAAATACTCCCGTTAACCGGTTCTGAAGTGTCTGCCGGTCGCCTCTCTCCTGCAGATGGTCCTGGACAACAAGGCTCACAGCGGCAAGGTGAAGATCCGGTTGGAGAACCAGGCAACAATAAAGGAGTGCAAAGACCCGAGCGTCTCTGGACACGGTGAGGCCACCGAGTGGACGGGCGGGACTGACGTGGGACTGGTAGCACCCGTGGAAATACAACAACGGTCTTATCGAGTGAAAGATGATGATGGACCGGTGGCAAACTAGCAACGGTGTTCAAAGAAAATGCTTTCAGTTACTCGTACATGAAGTACCAATGTGAAAAGTTCTAACTCAGTACTTAGCAGCTAACCGCTCCGCTTCCCCCCTGTTTATTCAAAACCTCTAGCTGAGAATTACGCGCGTGTGGCGTTCGACGTCGCCGTGGCTCTGGTGTGCACGCTGTCCTTGCTGCTGTGTGGCCGCTCCATACTGCGAGGCATCTCGCTGCAACGGGTACGCACACGTCTGCGGGAAAAAACGAAGCGAGCTCTCGAGTTGACCGCGAGCGTCCGGCTAGTGGCCGGCCTCGCGCTTCAAGGGGACCCCTCTCTCTCTCTTTGTGCGTTCATCAGGAGTACGTGCAGTTCTTCAGGGACACCTTGGGTCGCAAAGTGTGCTGCGCGGACCGGATGGAGTTCATCAACGGATGGTACATCCTCCTCATCATCAGCGACATCTTCACCATCACCGGCAGCATCATCAAAATCGGCATTGAGTCCAAGGTGTGTCCCGCGCTTGACCGGCAATAACCGCCGTTCTTTTTCTCCATTAGTTAGTTAGTTATTACCTGATGATGCCAGTGAGCACTGTGGTGAGCTGTCTTTTCGATGTCTCTCCTTATCTCCTGACAGAATATGTCCTCGTATGACGTGTGCGGCATCCTGTTGGGGACCTCCACGCTCTTGGTGTGGGTCGGAGTGATTCGCTACCTCACATTCTTCCAGAAGTACAACGTAAGACACCGACGCACACTGGTGTTCACAGTTGGTGACGTTGTCACGGGCCTTGTTGATTTAATAACTTGTCAAAAGATGATAACAAATTAAATAAAAAATCACTTTCCTGATTAGTTTGATGTTGGGTATTACATCCTGGGAACCAGGTGCTCTCCCGCTGTAATGCCATCCAACGTCTCGGCTCCTCCCGTAGATCCTGATCGTGACGCTTCGAGCGGCGTTCCCCAACGTGATTCGGTTCTGCTGCTGCGTGGCCGTCATCTATCTCGGCTACTGCTTCTGCGGCTGGATCGTCTTGGGGCCGTACCACGTCAAGGTGAGCGCAACTCCAACGCTTGTAGACATTCAGTTTGGGAAATGTCGACTGGTTTGGCATGCAAATGGGGGAAAATGGCATTTAATCGGCATAAAACAGAACAGTGTGTTTGTCATTGCCTAATAAGTATTTTGGTGTGTAATTCTTTTGGCTGTCGTTTGAAAAGTTTGCAGAAGCCTGACTGCTGTTCTGCGTCCCTCAGTTTCGTTCTCTGTCCATGGTGTCCGAGTGCCTCTTCTCCCTCATCAACGGGGACGACATGTTTGTGACGTTCGCGGAGATGCAAGAGAGCAGCACCCTGGTGTGGCTGTTCAGCCAAGTGTACCTGTACACCTTCATCTCCCTCTTCATCTACATGGTGCTGTCGCTGTTCATCGCTCTCATCACCGGAGCTTACGAGACCATCAAGGTAGGAAAGGATGGAGCGATTGACCTCCAAAATTGATGGACGCACAGGGTGCGGGGGGGAAATACTAACGTCTACTCGTCGACTTCCACAGCACCAAACACAAGAAGCCATCCACATCACAGACCTGCATGCCTTCATAGCAGAGTGTACGGACGCACCCACCTCTGGAAAGTTCAGAGTTCTGGAGACCTCGCCATGCTCCTTTTTCTGCTGCTGTGACAGGTGAGGAGGACGGGGCCCAAGATCGATGAAGACTAAAGCATCGTCTATTGTTAATTATTATTCGTTATTTGTGAGGAATTATGACTCGTCAGCAGATAATTAATTAATAACAGTAGTAAATATTTTGAATTCGTATGAACACAGTGAACATCACATTCGAAAAATATTTGTACTATTTTACCCTTTTCCGTTCCAACATCACTTTAAGTTAAAGGTACACAATTTGATACTCAGCATTAATGTAGCAGCAAATACAAATGTGCAATGTGAAGATCTAGTGGAGTAATGTCTTCCTGACACTGAAGTCGCTCTCCCTCTGCACGTGTCGTTATCGTGTTGTTAAGCCTGTTGCTGGTGTTTGCACTGTTCTCACTGTTCACTGGAGGCAGTGACTCAATCACAGATATGCTCTGAATTTGGAATTTCAAGTTTGTGTCTGTAAATATAACCACTGCATGAAAAGAGTATATAATGATGATGTGAGATCATTTCATCTTCCTTTGATTTCCCCCAGAACAACGACATACGAGGACGTCCTGCTGGTGAACTGAAGTTGACCTCGGTGACCTCAGAAACCTCACTACCGCCCCCTGCTGACCACGGGGGTACACTGCACACTCCTGCCGCCCATAGTTTCCGTACCAACCTGCTGTATTTCTGGTCAAAACTCAGAGTCACCATCCACTGGACCAGCATGCTGTAGAAGGGATGTGTAGCAACCATCTTCTGATTGGACCTTTCCTGTCCAGGAGGAAGACGAGATGGGACAGGACGGGGAAGCATCAAGGATGAATAATGAACAGGCACTTCTCTGTTCCCTTTTCGTTTTTAAATGAAAAACAGTCTCTTTTCTAATGTATTTAATGCACGTTGCTGGAGCGGGAGCGGGAGCCTATTGTCAGGATACTCTGTGGGCCATGATGGGCCTGTCTTTTTATTTTTATGTGTGTGTTTTTTAAATTGTAGTATTTAAAATGAGGTTACCTCTCAAGGACCAGGCATTCAAAACAAATTTGGAGTGATACGGAACCCACAGCGGCAGATGTCACTTTGCACAACATGAGGGGAGAAGCCAGCTGGTCGTAGTCTGTCTTTTTTGAGACAATCAAGATGACTTCCTTTCAAAAAAATGTCGGAGCACGGGACCACCTGCAGAAGTGCGGTTTCAGGCGTTTCATTTCATTTTGTTTTCCTTTCCCGTGAGCCTTCAGTGTAAAATTAACTTTATCTGCGGTTGTACTGCCCAAGCATCATGTTGCCTTCAAATGTCAATCCTCGTGAACTGCTGTAGCAGCAGAGTGTGTATGTGATGACTTTGGCATTTATCTGAGTAACGATCAATATAATGTCGCTAATGAAGCACTCGACCTTGCCTGTGGTTACCTCCCCTCCAGACTTGTACACGTGTCTCTTTAATGGTGGTAAAGAAGAAGAAGAGGGGCAGAGCGCCGATTCAGTCCTCAAACCGTATCTGACGTGTTCTGAAAAGAAGCATGACTTGAATCCCCTGACAGAGAGGAGCAGGGTTTAGGCAGAGATATGTTCGCATCTCCGTAATAGTGTCCTGTCGCACTGAATCATGCTTTTTAGTCCGTCTGTTATATTCAATGTCTCTATCTCAGTGGGAATCTCTGTTTCTTTGTAATGCACAATATCAAAAAGGAGTCTCACAGAAAACAGTTGCTTATATGAAGGAGAGATGATCTCTTGCCTGAGCATTAACACGTTCATAGATGTAGGATGATATCGAATAAACTAGTAGTTTCCTCGTTGAAACTCAGATATGCTGTTGGGTTTTAAATCTAGATTACAGACATGTGCCACACACATCAACGGCCTTAACTTTGAGTTATATGTCATGCACGTTGATAATATCTTGGATTACCTAGATGCACTTTTCCTATAGTGTGATGTTTTAGTTTTCAATGATCTGCATTTGATCAAATGGATGCAAAGTTGTCCTGAAGTCGTCTACTTGATGTCATATGTATCGCCAATCTACTAGTTTAAGTTTCCCGGACCATCTTTAATATTAAAACGTCAATTTGTTTAATTTTTTGTCATGATCTGTTTTCATCTACAGAAGTCACATAACTATGGTGTGAGATCATTACGCCTTCCTTTGATTTCCCCTAGAAAAACGACATGAAGATGTACTGCTGGTGAACGGAAGTTGACCTTGGTCACCTCAGAAGCCTTACTTCCTCTTGTTGGTTCATCGCCAAATAAAGAGTTTGTAACCATAGTTTGTACATGAAACTGCTCACAACGACATCTGTGGATTACCTTGTTTAACCGGGTTGTGGCTTCTAGAGACGAAAGAGACGTTGCTGTTGATGTACTTTTTGTCACTTTGAGCACCACAAGCGGCGTGCCATATAGTACCATCGTACTGGAAAGGAATTAGGGCCAATAGCTCCCAAATTAGGCAACACACACCAATATTTAATCGGTATATAATAGCACAAGAGGAAGAGATTTGTATTTTTAAGGTGATATATCCCTTTAAAGCACGCAGGCCAAATACTTTGTCAGTGAAAATAAATGTGAATTTTTTTTATTGTACTTTTAATGTCAGAAATTGCACATTGTCTTCATTAAAAGTGTGCATACAAAAATATAAGTATCTGATGGAGGTTTGAAAGAAGCTCTTTGAAATGTAACCTAAGCTTTTAAAAATGAGATGCAGTAAAAAAAAAAAAAGAAGTCTGATTCATAAAGACCTGGCTAAATTAATAGGTCCGTTAAATAGAAAATAAATTATGTCAAATAATGTTTAATCAGATAAATGTCACCCTGATATAGTCACATGACTTCTGGTGAAGTTCCTCTGATTGTCAGAAGAGGGAGCTCACGTGTCTGCAGACTGATCCGTGCATCCCCACGTGGGAGGGGAGGGGGGGGGGGGGAGCACTTTGACTGAGGTAGATTCTTGAGTTAGCCAAATAAATCCTTAAATCTGACACACAGCCAAACCCAGATGCTGTGAGTACTCAGTTGAGACGCTGCAGCACCGAGCTCTCAGAGATAGCAACTCTGGGCTTTTCTTATTCCCCCCAGAACAGTCCGATACGATGAGCTCATTTCCTGGTTATTGAATATTCTCAAGTGAGGCCTGGCCTGCCTCCTGCCCACTTAGCCGAACATCTCCGTTCATTCTGCACTGCTCTAACCACGCCTGGGTATGAGAGGGAAGTCGTTGGAGTTGAACGCACCTCAGAGACACGTTTCATCCATTCGGGATTGTCGTTTGGTCGTGTGACGCGTGCACATGCTGGACTACTTTTACTCTTTGATGCACACTCGCAGCCCTGCAGGAGTGTCTCTGTCCAGAGGCTGCTGGTCCATCCGCTGTCGTTTTGGTGTGCCCGGATGCCGGAAGTGGTGCTCTGTGGACGCCAGTTTGATCTCAGCTTGAATTGAAATCCAGTCACTTGTGGCTCGCTGTTTGAAGTCCGGGGCCTTGTATATATCCGGAAGCGCTTCCCTTTCCTGTTTTACAGCTTTAATACTGAGAGTCACTGAATCATCAGCCTCCTGAGTCTGCGTTTGGCGTACTCGTCTGCGCGTGAGCCTGCAGAGCGGTGTTTATGCCACAGTGCCTGCAGCTGTCTGCGATAGAAGTGTTCGGGCAGGCCCCACCAAAGAAAGAGACGTGTGGATAAAAGCTGCCTAGATTATCAGTCCATCCTAATTATGTTAAGGATTTCTTCCAGTGCTGAGCCACACCCTTGTGAAACACCATTATGAGGCCATCTGAAATGGAAGGGCAGGATGCGAGGGGATTAAGTAGCCTTTTCAGCTCTGTGATATAACGATGGAGCATATAATCAGTGTTCAGAGTTTAGTCAAATAAAAGAAGGAGCCTATGGAATGGTTCTACTGGTGGATCCACACCCAAAGAGGCCCCTTTCTGCGGCAGGAACTTGGTTTCCTGATTTGCATTTGCATGAATGTTGACATTGTTTGTGTCGTGTTCAACCTGCTCAATACTAACTATGAGTTTAAGTTGAAGATTTTGTGAAACTTTAGGGAGTTTTGTGGTTTCCCTCCTCCCTCAGGGCCGCTCGCCGATTGGAAAGGCTGACATGCTGCTGATGAAACGGGAACGGAGACGCAGAGCTGAGACATGACTAACACACTTTCCCTTCTCATTGAAGCACACCTCCGAATGTGTTCCCTGATTGATGATTTCTAGTTAGCCTTCATTCCTCCTTCCACTCCTCCAGCCCCCCCCCCCTAAATATCTCCATTCTTTCTCCTCGTCGCTGAGCTTTAAGAGAAAAAACAACAGTTAATGTCAGATATCTTTAGTCATTCGCTCTTTCTTCTCTCTGTGAGTCGCAATAGTCTTTGTGTGTCTTCTCCCTTTTCATTAATTTCCATTGTGGAGACTGCAGCTGCAGCTCAAAAAAAGAAGAAGAAAAGCATTCAACTCTCAGCTATTGTGAGCCTGTACCAAAGGGAAGTGGACACAGTGCTCAACTACAAGCACGGATAATGAAACTTCTGTAAGAATTAGTTGAATTTAGTTGGACTCTGATAATCAAAATTTCAGGAAACTGAAAACTGTCATGCTGCGTTGTGAATATTGGCAACGCTTTTGGTGTGAATGCAGCATAAGTGTATGTGGAGGAAGAAGAATACTAATTGTAGCGGCAATCTTGTCTCTGTCCGGTAATCCCTATTACCACTACTGTTACAGTCTGAGTGTGGGCAGTGAGCTTGACGCGTAATGAATCTTCAGAGACAGTAACTCCATTTCAAGAAGGTTTACTTAACAAATTTAGAGATACAAGAATCATTCAGTGCTTAGCTTAGCACAACGGTCAAAAAACTGTCTTGCTCCGCAGACTGATTAACCTCAACTGAGGGACTATAGGCTCTGACGTAGTCAGTAACGTAACTTAAAGGAGCCGTTCAACACACTTCTATAAATCATTAAACACATCCTATTAAAGTCTGTTATGGCTCTTACACTAATCAAGCAAATTGGTGTGTCAAATTTGATTGTACACAGAATAAACACCTGGGTGGAAGTAAAAAGCAATACGTGTATGTGGAGTGTAAGAGCTATATTCCTCAAACAGAGATTTTTTTAACCTGTTTGATCAAATTGCATTGCTCCTTTTACTTTTTTGGCAACACAACAGTGAAAACAATGAAGTCTCATTGCAAATACATCCACAACGTTAAATATAGCTGATTTCCATGTGATTTAAGTACACTTGAAAAACACTTAACACTTAAATAAAATAATGTTAAGATGAAAATAGAAAGAGACAAAAGCACTGTGTGCATGCCATTGTCTCGTGTTTGATCATTTGAGATGTTTGTTTTTGTTGCTGAATATAACTTATAACTACTGGATCATAAATCCAGATAGTAGCAGACTGAAATTAAAACAAATACAATAAAACAAACAAATAATCAGGGGTCATCTTAACTAGAGCTTTGAGGCTAACATGTTGCCGACAGGGAGTTTAAAAGACATGCATTTCCTGGATTAGTTGCATTATGGGAAATGCAGGACATTGTTGATGTGTCTCCTGTGAGACACACTTACACAACTAAATTGCTCTAATCCTCCTCGCTGGTTTGCTGTTTGGACACTTGAGCGTGAGGATATTTTGCTCGTCGAGGAGCTAAATTATTTAGGGGCTCTTTCTATTTAAAGATACCAGATTGTAACCATGCACGCTTCTCGTGTTCTTTCTCATCTTCTTCTCTTTTGTGTGAGAGGTACAACGATAACAACGCTGTGCATGCATTCATCTTGTTTAATATATTTGTGAAAAGGCGTTTTTCTGACCTCAATTTTTGAACACTTGAGTAATCTTCCTCGCGCCCCATAGGCCCGGAGCCCAGAGCTCAGAGCTTGGTTTGAATGTGACGTCACTCCTGCTTTGCATAACCACCGGTCTCGCGCTGTTGATTGGACCGTTTGCGGGATTTAATCTGCATCCTCTTTCATGACCACCGCCTTCGGTCGTCTTCAATCTGCTGCGGGGCTCCTCGGTCACTCCCCCCCGCCCGAGTCCATCCTTCATGAAGGGGAGCAGCCCGCCGCGCAAACGTGGAGGGAAAGACACGCAGAGGGACGCTCGCCGCTCGCCGCTCGCCGCTCGCCGCGCGGGGTTATTGTTGGTCCCGTTGAGATTCACGGCTCCGCCGACACGTTGAGCGCGTTTCGCCTCAGTGCTGGACCGAAAGGGAGGGCTGTTCTCCGGGAGTCTTCAGGAACGGAGCCGGTAAATTACAAGGTACGGAGACATTACAACGTTCCTTGCGCGAGCGACGATATTTAAGTTATCGGCGCCGCATTGTCGTGTCTTTGTGCTGTCGCCAACTGACGTTCCCTAAAGAGAGGACTCTTTTGCTCAGATTAACTCTCTCTCTTTCTCTTTTTCTCTCCCTCTCGCTTTTCTTATTTCTTGGGGGGGGGGCGGAGGGTGAATCCACCTTGTGTAAACCGTTTGTTGTGAAGGCGGCCGCCCTCGTTGCAGCGTGGAGTGTGCGGCAGGCTGCGAGGAGGGATGACGGCGAGCAGGGCTCGGTTGGGCGGTGACAGTCTGAGCTTTCTACGAGCGGGTGACTCTCAAAAAAACGTCATTTATTGTGGCCGGCACGAGGCTCGGCGGACCGGGTCTTGGGCTCGTGGGTTCTGTTCATTCACCCGGCTTTGTGTGCGCCTCCTCCTCCTCCTCCTCCGCAGCACCGTGTCCCGCTATTGTTCTGCGAGGCTACACCGAGCCTTCTGCTAAAACTGGGAGGATTCAGCGTGCTTGTTCTCGGAGACAAACGGCATTATTAAAAGACCCACTTGAGGCTGGAAATAGAAACAATTGTCTCTAAGTGGGGTCCTGGGACCACCTAAGGGTCCTTGACAGGCGCCCTAGCAACTCGAGGAACTGTTAATAATGTTGGACGTTTGTGGTCTGGGGAATAAAATCTACGAAGAGAAGCCCATGTGTTTGACAGGAACTCCTTTTTAATGCACAACTCATCTCAGCTGGGCTTTTAGTTTATTTGTGGGCCTGAAGTCTTTGTTTATCATTTGAGATTTGGTTTGAAATAAATAGCAAAACACTTCCTCAATACATGTGTGAAAGTGATTTTGAGGAAGCTCCCACTCTGTTTCATGCCTGTGGACCTAATTTATTTCAGTGGCTTCTCAGTTGTCTCTAGCCAAGATAACCAACATCTCTGTTTTCATATTCGCATCCCTGCATATGGAGTGATTTTCTTTCTCTGACTAGAGAGGAGCAGAGAGCGAAGAGGCAGACCATCAGATGGCATCTTCTGCAGATCTACGTGATTGAAGGGATTACGTTTATCATCCAGGTTTTGGCTCAGGCTACATTACATAAACGGGGTGTTTTGGGGCTTTCTGGGTGTGGTCAGCAGGGGTTGGGTGTGGGAGCAGTGACTCTTTGAATTTAGAAAGTTATTTGACATGCAGCAGACACTCTGGAGTGTGTTGCTTCCTGAAACCCCGTGCTAATGCTGCTGCCACGGTGTGTGTTGCTGAGGCGTTTGTCACACAAGTGTGAATGACACATGCACTTCTTCTGACTTTCTGTCTACGCTCCAAGAGCTCGTTGCATGGTCACTGATTCTGTGTTGGCCTGCATTTGAAGGAGTGGTGTGTTTGATGCACTCAGCTTTTCACTAGTCTAATGGTGCTGGGATAAGTTGTGTAATATTATGTTATATTTATCAGGAATTTGCACTTAGGTGGTTGTCAGACACTGTTTGCCATGTGGTGGTTGCCAGTCAACCACCACATGTTCAAGTGAAATCGTTGGCATACTCTTAGACTTTAGTTTTGCTTTTCTTAACCCGAAATGTGGTGTTGGTAACTTTGGGCCTTTTGCTGATGTCATGTTTTATATATTGCATGGCTACAAGAAGAAATATAGTACTTGCGTTTGGCAAAATGTAATTTACAGACACAGCCGTGCACATGGCGCATTTTTTATATGGAGTTATTTTGGGCCCCAGACAAGTCCAACTTCCTGTTATGGGATTTGAGAGAGGACGTGCTAAGAAATAAGTACTATCAACACAAATAGAGCACATGAACATCCATTGGTTGCTGGTGTTTAAGGCACCCTAAACTGAAGTTAATGAAATGTGTGATGAGTTCTTCTTCTTCTTCTTCTTCCGGTCTCTTCCTTTAGCCAGAGCAATCTAGAAGGGGAGCTCAACATTGTCTCATTTCACTGCATTGTGAGAAGTCTCAAGGGATCAGATTATTTATCCTTTTCTTTTTTTTAAACGGGGAAACGGCAAGCATTATGCGAAGACGACTGTTTAATCATGATAAGTTTGCATTTGCTAAAACACAAACGGTCATTCCTTTTAAAAAAGGTATTGTCTCTTTCCATCTAGTAAACTTTAATTTGCCTACTTGTGTGGTTATGTCTGGTGTCTCATGGGGTGGCTGCAGGTTTTTTTCCCCCAGGCATTTGGGGACATGATGCAGTTGGTTGACATTGCAACATTTGTGATGGTGTGACTAGTCAAAAAGTTGATTTTGATCTGAGCTGAAATACCTGTGAACAAAAACTTGACTAGCTGCTACCATCAGTAGTCTCAGCTCTGCCCTGTTAACTGTTGGGATCTGCTGTTGGATTAATACGTCTACGGGCTGATGATGGATTAATGCGTCTAAGGGCTGATGATTTGGGCTGTTTATTCAGCTTGGTGTGGGTTCATGTGCAACAGCCATGAGGTTACAATAGTTGTGGATGCTGAGGTCAAGGGTTCAAATCTATTCTCCGACAGACTGTACAGATTACTCTCTGCCTCAAGCATCGGTGTTTAGGTCTTTTTAGAGTCATTATGGAGACAATCTTAAAGAATGTTATCAGTTCATCTGCTGATTTGATCTATTTACTAATTGTCTGGTCCATTTAAAATTGCAGAATCAATGTTAACCTGAAACTGATCCGTCATGACTTGGCCGTGGCTCGACTGCAGATGGAGGTCTCTGAATGGGAAGTACAGATTAACCTGTGACAGACTAGCAATCCTGTTTGCCTGAAATCATCCACTGCAAGTGGAACCATCCATTGACTAGTTAATCTATTAAGTAAAAAAATTCAGATTTAGGCCATTTAAATGTATTTTTAACCAAAAAAGCAAAGCTTCGCAGAGAAGCCGGAACCAATATATGGTTGTACTTAAAATAAAGAAAAACACCTAAATTGATTATTGTTACTGGTTGACTAATCGTCGTAGCTCATGTTCGGTGAAGTGACTTTTTTGTAAAAGCTATCCTCTGTAGCACAGGAGCATTGGCACTTTTCAACTGGCTCAAAAATCCAGGCAGCTGAATGTAGAGCATAAATCTTGTCGAGGACACGGATATTTGCATCTGCTTGGAAGTCAGCTGCTCTGTCCGGCCACGTCAGACTCGGGGCCCACACCCATGGAAATTCAATCCAAACTCCTGCCTCCTACTGCGGGGATATTTCGGGTCAAACTACATTTCATTGTTCAGTCTTAGGGTTTCCTTTGCATCTCCTGAGTCGCTCTTGGCTTTCCGGCCGCGAGGCGGCGCGGCGCTTTGACTCTCGCCACTGTGGTTTGGAAGCTGGCGCTCTCCGACCCATTAGGATGAAGTGATGGATGCTGGCGTTGCACTTTTGGCCACTCGGTCTGTCTGGGACTGAAGCTGGGCTCGGTGCACTGTAATTATCTTAAGAGTAATTCAGCACTTTCATAGTCTGTTAGCTCACTTTGCTCGCCTTGAACGCCGTGTATACGGCATGTTGCTGCATTATCTACATCGGATATATTTACAGCCAATGAGAGGAATAGATGCAAATAAAACCTGTGCATGTGTAAAAAGAAAAGGTGGGGGGCTTAAGTATATTGTACAAAGACGATGATTTCTCGAGCCCCTTTTGCCGCGTGTAGCAGCTGTCTGCTGAAGCAGAGCTGTTTACTTTGATCGGTTTAGTTATTGATCGAGGTTTGCCTTGCGGTGAGGGTGTGTTTGCTCGTGTTGAGCCTGCTGACCATATCATGTAATGATCCTCTGCCCATATGATATGCAAGATAATTGTGTGTGTGTATGTTACACAGTGCAGGGGGTGTGGCTGTTTTTTAGAGAGGCAGGCGGGCAAAGTGTGGGATCACTGTCCAGCTGAATCTGCCCAGTCAGAGGCCCGGTAACTGATCTGGCCCTCTGTGCTCCCCGGCATTATATCGACTATCTGCCTGCCTGTCTGGCCAGTTGGCTGGCGCACAGCAGAGTAGACCGGCCGAATAAGAGGCGCTAAACTGATGTTAGCGCTGGCGTTTCTACAGCCGATCGTCAATAACGGAATCTCTTGAATTGTTTTGCTTTTTCATGATTCATTCAAATGAAGGAAAATGTCAAAAGCTCTCCATACAAAATAATGATGCGATGTTGGGTAGCTTTTATTTTCTTCTCCAGCCCCACCCACAATCCCTCTAATTTTATTGACATTGGAAAGCAACAGCAGAGAGGGAAGGAGATGCCGTGGCCCAACGGTCCTTGGCTGGATGCTGGTAGGAGTTTTACTGCAGCATGCTTGGTCCACATCTAATTTATAGCCAAACCATCATCCTATAACTCCTTCCCTACTTTTTATAGCAACCATTCTGCTCATTTCTACTACGCACCCTATTTACATGAGGTTATACTTGATTTTTGTGAACTTTTGTAACTGACTTGATTGTAAGCAAAATCCAGCCGGACCCGAAACTGATGCTTTATTTCACAGCATGAAATGTGTACTTTTATTTTTATTTTTTAAAGATTTTTTTTAAATCCCAATTATTTGAGGTGAGTGATGTGGGCCTTTATCTGCAGATGTAGACCAATGATCCTGATGGATAAAAGTTGAATGTGACGCACATGTGTGTGTCATCCATCCGTCCCTTTCACATTGCAGCCTAGTCAATACCCCTGGGCTCTTTTGGGTGAAGTTACCCGCACCAGCTGCTCCCCCGTCCCGTTGCACCAGTTAATCCACTCAACACCACCCTCCCGTGCACCATGCCTGAGCGAGTTGCATGTGGAAGACAATAGGGCTGGTCCACCCCCCCCCTCCATGGTACCCTAATGTTGTTCTCTGTTATGCACGCAAACACTTGCGTTGATCATGGCGGGTTGTTGTTGTTGTTGTTGTTGTTGTTTTTGATCTGATTACGTACGTGCTTCCCTCCCCGGATGATGACACCTTATTGACTTTACCCTCCGTCAGCCGGCCCCGGTGGCAGCAGGGCCTGGCCCGGTGCTTTCTGAAAGCGTGCCAGGTTTGTAACAGATTGTCACGCTGCAGCCTTTCCGAGCACTCAGCTGCCGGCCGCCTCCAGTCCTTCCCGTTCTGACTGCCACTCCCTTAAAGGCCCGCTGGTCCAGTCCATTTAGCTTGTAGTCACACTTAACCACCTGCTCCTAACGGCCTTATCGAGTAGCTTACAGTCACTTAGCACATGTTAGTGTCCCGTGTGGAATTGATTAGAATAAGCTGCATGCTTAACGTCAACCCCCCCCCCCCCCCTCCCCCACTGATGAAAGTGTTTTTTTTCTCCTGCTGAGGGCATTGGTTGTGTTGTCAATAACAGCTTGTTTTGTCAGTCCTGTCTCTCTCTTTTTTCCTGAATATATTTATTCGTATCTGTGCCATGAATGGAAGATTATAATACTGTTCACTTCTATGGAACTCTAATTTCCTCCACTAATCTAATTCTAGCCCCTTATGAATCTTAATGAACATGTTCATGTATTAACATACGTGGATCGTTGACTACGGATCCTAAATGTGCCAAAATGTCATCTATTCATGCAGGGATTGATGACGGTGTCATTTGTAGATGACAAGTCATCTTCAGTCCTGGAATGAAATGCTTGTCAACTCTTGCACACTTTATTGTTGTTCTAACAGATGAAAGAAGACGGTCGGTAAAATCATGCATCGAGTGCCATTCATCTTCTTGATGGGTTTTCTCCAAAGGGGGGAGGAGCCTCTGTAGACAGACCGACCCTCCACACAAACGCTATATGAACTCTTCTGAAAGCGGTAGCATAGTGCACGTTTAAAAATTAATCTGGACAAAATGCTCTGAGGTAGGAAGCAGAGCCGCAGTAGCGCCCGTTGTTCTCATCTCCACCTTAGAGCATTTACGCTATGAGATCTTTAGTCAATAGATCGTGCCGACGGCGTGCGTTTCTGCAAGTTTGTTTTAATGTGACAGTGCTGACAGAGAATGAATAACAGTCTCCTTACTTCATCATCCCACAGCGGCCCTAAAGTAATCAGGTTGTTGTTGTTTCTCTCTGTGTCAGGCAGCCTGCTGAGGAATGCATCTAGAGTGTAATAATAGGTGTTGTAATGTTGACGGTCGTCTCCCGTTCACGCACCTCGGCCCCGTGTCATCTCTGTAGTGCAACAGGTGCAAGCTGTCGGCATCATTTTAGGATTATGTTTGATCAAGTTACGAGAGAAGACAGACTGAGCTTTTGAAGATAAACTTCTATTGTTCACACTTCACCAAATGAAGGCTAAGTACTTTATTATTCAATGAATCATTTTATTATATTTTCTCATTTTATTGCAATTAGAAGGAAATAAATTCAAGTATGAATAGTGACTTTTATATATTTTTTTATAAAAAGACACCAATATAGTGGCAGGACGGGGTTGAGTAAAGACTGCAGTCTGATCTCAGATTTGAATCCAATTTAACAATCTACTGTCATTTTATCTTTGTACTGACATTACCGTTGGCCTAACTTTGATATTGTTTTTCTTGTTTACATTTCTGGACCTGGGTAAACAACATAAAATGACAGGAACAGGGAATGCTGCCTGTAAGGAGAGCGGATTGTAATCCCGCCCGACGAAGTTTAGTTCATAAAACTACTAAATATAATACCTGAACTGCATCTCTAACTAAGTTAACTAGGACAATGTTTCTACACTATGATCTTGTTCTTTTGGCCATGGAGCACAGAGTGAGTTCTTGTTTAGAGCTTTCTGCTTTGGGTGACGCATTCCTTTATTTAGCCTGCTTTCAGTTTAGAAGTCACAAGTTGTGATGCAGATCTAGGGCAAAGCATAGTCTCTTTAATATTCAAGAGAGGAGTAGTACCTTTTACAATGATAAATATGTCTTTATTTGTTTGTGTGAAATGCCCTCCAAGGGTTTTGTACCGTGTCTGTGTGACGGAGAGCTGCAGAGGCTGGTGGTGTGGAGGGATTGCGGCGGCTATTCAGCAGAATGCTCTGTAGAGCCGCATATTCACAACCGCTGTGTGTGTGTGTGTGTGTTACAATTCTCCTCTTTCTCTCGTCACTCTTAAGTGTGTGAACTAAACACTCTCTTGGTGATGCAGCAGAAACAACACTCGGGCCTTGTATGGTCAGATAAGAGCGACGGGAGGCTGTGTTTGTTAAAGCCTTTTACACACACACACACACACACTAATGAGCAAATAGACACTAATGAGCAAATAGACAGATGGGCTTCATATGTAACGGTTATTGGATTCAATCTATTGTCATTGCACAGGTACACATGCAATTAAATGTGTTCTCTGCATTTAACCGTCCTTATTTATTAAGGAGCAGTGGGCTGCAGTGATGCGCCCGGGAAGCAACTGGGGGTTCAGTGCCTTGCTCAAGGACACTTGAGGGACTTGCAACTAACGGGGAGGGCGGAGATCGAACCGACAACCGTGGGGTTGCAGGACCCCCCCCCCCCCTTACCCCACTGAGCTACAGCCGCCCACACACTCCACCAAGCTCCTCGCTCTGCTGAACGAGCCCAGACCTGAAACCATGGTGGAGCTTTGATTTGTTTGTTTTTATGTCCAACGGTTCTAAGAGGAATCTAATGTGTCTGCTGAGATGTAAATTTAAATGCATGCACACTTTCATCCTAAACATTATTTGCTCACTCACTCTCCTAACGCACTGCTCCATCTGAGTCATTGGACTTCCTTTGACCCTTTCACTGACCACACACACACAGCTGCCACTGTATCCCTGAGAAGTCTGGTAGAAGTCAGCAGAGCTGCTGTGTGGATGGGTTGGAGCTTGGAGGTGCTCTTGATGCTGCTGTAGGCGTTCTCTTTCTGCCATTAATCCTCTTGGCGCAGGTGCTTAAAGTAGAAACATCAGGAAACCCAAATGGATCGTTTAATATACCAAATAGGGCTTCATCTAGAGGATTACTTTAATGCTCAATTCACCTGACTATATTTTCTTCATGACTATTAATGGTTTGGATTGATGTTAGAATAATTTGGGAAATCCCTGTTTTGTTCGATTAAAAAAATACTTAAGACGAAGAAAAACAAAGTATTTCCTATTTTTGCTTCAAAGTATTTATCGATTATCAAATTAATTAGAGATTCAGCTCTAATACAAAAAGGGCACCTTCAGGTGCATTCCACCTTGTGTTTAGACGCACACGAAATCGATCCGTTACGGTCCTAATGTTTGAATGTCTCTTTGTTGTTTTGTAATCAATTTCCGCATTGTGACAACCTTCTGGGGTAAATCTACAGACGACCTTAAGCCCCGGCATCAGTATCAACAGCCCCTCTCATGCACCACCTCCTCCAGCAATACGCACAATGCATTCCAAACCCCTGCCATGCTCTCAACGCGACTAAATCCCCCTCTGCTTGTATTAGACACGGTATTAAAAATGACCCATTTTGTCTGCCACCACTTCTCGGGTCTAACCGGGCAGAGCGTGAGAGATGAGGTACGACAGATGTAAGTTAACTCCCTCAGAGGTCAGGAGGAAAATGTGACGCACAAGGCTGTATTTCTTTATGAGGAGAAGTGGAATGTAAATCCCAGCGGGCCTTTCTGGGTCGAGACAGACTCCCTCTGACAAAGGGAAGGCTGCATCATACACACACCGGCCTGGGCCAAATGCATGTTTCTGCTTTTTGTGTGCGTCTGCCTGAAGGCCTTTTGTCTTTGTCACAATACTTGAAACGCATTGTGTTTTTGTCTTTAGGCGTTTTGAGCTAATTGTGATATTAGCCACGTGGTGCTGGCTAGCAGGAATGCATGCTGCGTCCTCATCGTGGTTTTAAATCTCAAGTGAAATAGGATTTGTTATGCAAATGTAGACCGAGGAATAGCAGACAAAGGAGGTTTTCTTGCATTGCATCACAAGTCATGAGGCTGGTCATCTTGACCAGGCGGACGTCTCTTTTTGGAAAAAAAATTACTAGATGCTGCTGGTGTTCCTGCGCAGCGACTCAATGGGGATATCTGCCTCAAATAGCTTGAGTCTTAAAATTGTCTCGAGAATTGCCATCAAGTGTGGATGAAAATGAAACGGGCGCTCTGCAGGGCGGCCTGGCTGCATTCAGTAGAAAGGCCCTTATCTGTGAGTGCGTGGCTGGATGAGATGTTTAAGATCCAGTCTCATCCCCTGCTGTGCTGCGTCGGTGTCGGCCGGTTAGAGACGAGGCCTTTACCTGCACAGAAGATTCCCCGTGAGGAATTTGATTCCCTTCTGCTCTCCGCTAAGCCTCTGGCGTTAGTCGCTGGACGGGCAACGCTCTGCCACGCACGCCACCGCGCCGGTCAAATCCCCCGTCTCACCGCGCTTTCCGTTTTGGAGCGGCGTCTTCCTGTTTGGAATGAACTAGAGCCGCCGCCTCCGAGGAGCGAGTTTGACCTGATGTTGAGCAAACATGCCGACCTTATCAAGATTCAAATGTGGACGCAACGGGGAGAAGCCAACTCCTTCTCCAGGTCCCCGATTTGATAATGGCTTCCAAACCTTCCCAGTCATATAAACAAGGCGATGACCATGGATTTGATTAGCGCAACGTCCTCAAAGGTTCTGCGTATTACGTCATTAACTGTCATTTAAAGCTTGACCACACAAACCTGCACTCCACCACTCGGTGTCCTCTCACTGTGAGATTCGTGACTACGGAGGTGAAGACAGATGGCAGCAGGAGGGAAACGTGTTTTTAAAAGCGAGCGCAGAGTCCAGGTTGTAACTTTTCCATGAATCGAAAGGTAGGACTTGATTATCCAATACTAGAGATAAGCGGGTTAAACTCTGTCTGTGCAGCTGAGTGTTTTTCCGGTGAATGGGGGCAGGTGTGTTCAGTGGTGATCGGCACTAAACCGGCCAAACAAGTTATTCCCAAATTGACAACAAAAGGTCCATTTACGCGTTTGTCTTTTGAACAACTGCATCATTGTTTTTGCGTGGCTCACCCAGAGGACATTGATAATTCACGGGGACCTCTTTACCTCCTGGGCAGGAGTGCAAAAGCCTTTACATTTGTGGCTCTGTGAGAAGGGGCCCGCAGTATTGTGTTACCTCTGATGTTAATGTGTAACTGGCAAGGAAGCAAATGTTTCCCGACCTTTGGACAACATTAAGAGCTGCTGTTTATTTAAAAGACTTAAAAGGTCTGTTGGAAACGTGTCAGTTGGAGATGAATACGGACGTGTCGGCCATCCGAAAGGCAAATCTAAGCCCTGAGGTTGTATAAATGCACTCAGTATCATGTCCGTGGAAAACTTTGCTCATTGGAATGTGTCCCTTTTCCAAGATGGTTTTTCACTTGCTCGGCTTAATAGCTGTACCATAAATCGTCTGGCCGAGGTGTTATTAGTTTGCACTGAGGGACGAGTCGGCTCTCTTTCTGAATTGCTGCTGTGGTTCGTTCATTTGTATCATGACTCATCATAAGCTATACTCATGTCCTTTTAAAAAAAATACAAGCTTTTGTTTTGTTCCATGACTTAGTCAAATTCTAGTACGTCTTTTTTTTTATATCTGTCTGTCTTTCTTCAATCCACCACTTTCACAGCTGGTTTCCTGAGTCACACAGAGCTACCACTGGCGAGACCATATGTGTGGCAATTTACTGGAAGCGGATATATAAGCGGTGGGAGGAGGGGAGGAACAAGTGGCTAATGGGGGCCGGGGGAGAGGGGTGTAATCGGGAGGGGGTGGGGAGACGCTGCAGGATGGGTCATGAGTGGCTGAAGGGACTGAGGGGGTCGAGCTCAGTCCACCGAGGGCCAGAGATAAGTTGACCGACGTGTGCGAGCGTCGCATAGGTCCTGAAGTAATTAACGTCTCGCCCCTTCGTTTCCGCCGAACTCGCCACAGCTTCTTCTCCTCTTCATTAAATCCAAGTGGTCCACTAGTGCTGTCCATTAGGGATCTCACAGAACACACACATCTGTTAAGCGCTCGCAGGATGATGCGACGGCCATCTGGATTTACTCAACAGGAAGATAATTGCTGACAAGTGCAACATTCTCGCTTGGTTTTCAGCACTCCCAACCACAGCGTTGTTTTTTCAATTTCAAGATGCTTGAAGCCATTTTGGAGAAAATATTTTTTATCTATTTCAGACTCGTGAAAAGTGAAATTGGAAAAATCCGCGGATCATTTTTATTGTCCTATTTTAATAGCGATTGCCAAGTTTATTCTGGTATTGCAAACATTATGATGCATTATTACCATGGTGGTTCTGTTGGGTGGACTCGTCACTGTGGTTTATAAAACAGATTTGTTGGCATCGCTCACTGCTCACTTCCTGTTTTTCAAGCTCCCCCAAATTCCTTTCTCGAAGGCCCCTTGCCATAAATGGCATTTCCTTTGGCTGACAGTGACATGTAAATGCTTGGACTTTGAGTCGTGCAACATGGTGTAATAAATATATGTTCTTCTTCTACAGGACATCAAAGTGAGAAGAGGAACTGGGCAACCAAGCAGAGCGTGAGCCCCTGGACCTCGTAAGCAAGCAGCAACATCGCCATCTACACCTTTTTTATTTATTTATATAAGACCAGGGAATGAAACCGGATGGGGATACCATGGAAACCAATGAGCCCACCGAAGCTGTAGCGGAGCCCTCCCCGTCGCAGGACAACGTCGCGGAGCAAGCCCCATCGCCACCCGAGGAAACTGCCGATGCCGCAGCGCCCAGGGCCGCGCCGAAGGCCAACGGCAAGCCAGTGGCATCCGATCCCAAAGTCAAACCGAGAGCTCTCGCAACTAAAACACACCCTGCAGCGCCATCGGCAGGGGCCGCCGGATCACGGCCAGGTACCGCCTCGCACCGCACGGCGAATGGCGTGAAACCCTCGAACCAAACTGCCGCCGTCAAGAAAATGGCAACTACGGCAAAAGCCTCCGCTGCGGGGGCCGTGTCCAAAAGACCGGTGGGTGGAGCGGCCGTTTCCTCCACCGTTAAGAACCCATCCAGAGTGCCTGACAAGAAGCCCGTTGGGCCGACCAGGACTACCTCTGTCACGGCAACGAATAGTAGCAAACCAACAACCGTGAACGGCGTTCCGAAGAAGAGACCGGTAGCTGAGACTGTTAATGTAGCTCGACCCAAAACCACAGGTACGTCCGACTTGAGATGAATTCTAGTTGCATCTTGGTGCTGTAAGACTCGTCTCTGCTGTCTCTGACATCCCATGGTCAAACAGCACATATATTTCTTGTTTGATGTCAATTTTTTTTTATGTTCTTTTTAAAAATAATTTGTAGCTGCTGCCAGCAGAGCGGCAACGCACCCTGCCCCAAAACCCGGGACTTCGACCACAACCAAAGCTGGTGTTGCCGGTGCCTCAAAGACCACCAGGTATGCATGTGTGTCGCTAGCTAAGGCAGTGGGGCTGATGGAGTGATGTACAAAGCCAATGGTGCAGTGTTCGTAGTGCGTTCGAACACATACATTTGTTATGATGTTGGGGAAAACACTTTCTTTACGTTTTGACAATCCCCTCTACATTCCCCCCCAGCCAGATCTGAACTTGGTAATCCCCTTTACCAACTGGACGAGGGGTGACTTTGTTGATGGCCTGAAAGGGAGCATTGGAGAAGGATGTCCATTGTGGTCTCTTGGCCGTTATTGAGTCGGATTTCACTTTTAAGAGTGAGTCATGTTAGCAGAAATAACCTGAGACAGAGGGGCCTTAACGGAGGCAGCGATACTGAAGAACTACCGCTTTGTCCCAAACGGACCCCCAGGCAGAAACCAGCCCCAGGTCCCCGGGGCAGAGAGCTATTAACTCGGATCATAATCCCTCTCATACTGAGCTGGTGGTTTGGGTAGAGAGGGATGTAGTAGTGGAGAAAATGACTATCAAATGGTCCGTTTGGCTTTCGCCGAATTTCATCGTTATCGCAGTCGTATACTTCCATTTCAAATTATAAGCTTTTGTTTTAGAGTTTTCTTTTGTTTAGAGAAATATATGGTGCCCAGATGAAATGCAGACTTTTCTAATATGTTGCCAAACATAATTAGCAGCTGTTGGTTTCTTCAAATGTTTGTAAAATAATGTGATTCAAAGTTTTAAACTCTTTTAATGTAATCGCATTTGTTTAAAGAAAGTATTCCATTATAGAGCGTCGGATCTATAATCCACCACTCCAGCGTTTTTCTACAGGATGTAGTGCTCTGTGCTGAGTGGCCTGATCCGATTATCTCTTCGCTTGTCTCCCCTCTTGATGATCTTTTATTAAATAAAGGAACAATGTTCTGCCTTATTCAGATTTCAGAAACGGCCGAGTCATTGGATTCTGTCGGTGCTATAAGAGAGTAAATAAATGTTCATTTGTGTGTAGCGGTTCTCTTTTGGCTCTTTGGTCCCAATGTCCTATTTTACTGACTCATTCTCAGGCTAACGCAAACAGGTCAACATTTTTGTGTTCAATCTCACATCGTTTTCAAAAGCAACCGGCGCGACGGGGGCGGAGCTACAGGGCTCGAAGGTCCTCCACACCGGGCCTTTACGGGCTGACTTCAGTTACTTTTTGCTGCTTGATGTTAAAAACAAATTCTTATTTACTTCCCTGGACTCAATGCCCCCTTTGAGCTGATTGGTCAAGCAGGGAGTGGCTGCTATTCATGTTTCATCCTGTGTGTGTGTGTGTGTGTGTGTGTGTGTGTGTGTGTGTGTGTGTGTGTGTGTGTGTGTGTGTGTGTGTGTGTGTGGCTGTGTGGCTGTGTGTACGGAGGAGTCCTCCTCTGAATGGATCAGATGAGACGTTTCAAGTGTTGGGAGTCTGATTTCAGAGGCGCGTCATCCCTCTGCGACCGTTTCCTGGCTGGTTCCCCGGAGCGTGACATCGGGCTCTCTGCTTGAGTGGACAGCAGCCGCTGTCTCTCCTTGCGATGGACGAAGCGTGTTGCGTGGCGTGCCACCTGCACATGGTGTCAGAGTGGGTGTTGGCGTGTGGATTCCTTTAGTGCAGCAACGAACCGCAGCGGTGTTTGTGTCCTCGCCAGTCGGCCTTTGTGCTCACGCCGGCTCTCTGGCAGTCGGACAGTACAACAAACCGCCTCTCAGCTCAAGCGCTGACTTGCATTGGTCATGACACGCTGAACAATGGCACCAGTAATCTGTAGCAATGCGTGGAATAGTATTAACTGGTGTTCACGGGTTTGGCCAACTCCCTAATGAGATTAATTTGCTCCAACACAGTGGCTGTTTAGCTTCTTCCTCCTACTCTTCAGTGCTGAGCACTCTTATTGTACACAGTAACGTGGCAGGACGCTTCCAGCTGGATTATGTTTCTTACTTGAAGTGTGTAACAAAAAAATGCATCCATGTTTATGCATTGTGTAGATTCTTGAAAAAGATATATTATAGATTGACCGTAAAATCCCAACGTCCCTTTCCCTCATACTCATCCCAAATGGTTGTTGGGTGTGAAGTACTGGATTCAAGTAGGACTCAAATGTTTGAATCTGGCACCTTCTTTGCTCTCCTCCTCCAGCGATGGGTTATGGAGTTCTTGCACTGACTGAGCCATCGGTCTTTGTCCACCCCAACTCCTTCTCTCACGCTTCCCCCTCTTTCTCATCCCCACTTTGTTGTCTTTTTGACGTCTGCATGTGCCGGGCATTGGGCCAGTCTTTCTTCAAGCCCTCCTTACAGTCCAACTTCAATCGAGCTGTACAATTCAGAGTGTGGGTATGTATCACAAGGAGAGTTACTATGTTGAGAAATATTTATTTTTAAGGGGCAGAATTGCTTGTTGATGTAGTATTTTGTGGTCTATCTAAAAGGACTGCTTTTGAGAACTTGGCAGAATGGGACAAAGACGTAGACTTTTCTCCCGTCGTTTTTTGCCCGTTTCTCTTCTCCCGTTTACTTCTCCCATTGGAACTAGAGGTGTGATATCCCCATGACTCGGGTAGGGAGCGGGGTTACTGTCCTAACAGAAAAGGCTCCTGGTTTCCATCACAGTGACGGCCTCATAAGAGCCGAGACTGCCTGCCATGCTTTTGCTGGGCTGCAAGACTTCATGTCGACTTTTCACCGAGTCTGCACTCCGTATTGTCAAGGAGATAACTGTAGGCCCACACACACCCCAGGAATGTGTGCTCTTCTTGGAAGGAGTAAAGGAGCTGGTTTTGGACGGCTTTCAAGCCAAACAAGGTATTGTTAGGGATCTCCATTTCCATGTGTCGTGTTGGAAGGGGGCCCTTGAAGCGATGAGAGAAAAATGTGTAATTTGAATGCATTTTATTTGAAGGATGAGCTTACTGCCGCCGGGATAAAGTTTCTTCCTGGCTCTGCTTCCTTTCTCTTCGGTTTGATTAAAGCATATGCATGAAATCTACAGGAGCGGGTATGCCCAGAGTCCCGCCCCCCACCTGTGTTTTGAGGGGAAACGAGAGCGAAGAGACGGATGTGATGGATGGCGTAGGTGTGGCTTCAACAAAATTCCTGGCGCTTGTTTGCCATTAGATTTTTAGCCAAATTTTCTCGGCATGTTGATACCACGGACGGGCTGTTGCATCTGTCCTAAACATTTGAGTGTATTGTCTGTGAAACAAAGGCGCGCTATAAAGTGCGTCAGCGCCTTGACCCTTTGCTGACCTTTGTCCTTAAGAGGGCCTTGTGTTTGGTCATTGACCTCCTGTAGATGGCTGCGTAGTGCCTCTCTTTTTCCCTCTGGACTGTTATTTATATTGATTTCAACCGTCTGCTGGCAGGAAATGTAATCTGTACTAATACACCAACAACGGAACCACCACACGGAGCGACTATGCAGGCTTCACTGGGTCTCGTCTCTGGGCCGTCGCTCTGGATCAAACCCTTTCATGAGTTATAACTCGTCATAAAACGACAGAGGGTTGGAGGTATGTTGCGTCTGTGACCACCTGTCACCATCTTTATTCCCATCCCTTAACTCTTCATCTTCATTCTATCCATCAGTGTCGCTCACTCGTCCCAGACGGAAAGTAATTTGCTCAATTGCATCAGAAATTGATGCGGCCATAATGGAGTTGTTCTTTCGATTCATATTTTGTCCGCATGCAGGAGTCAATATAGAAACACCCTCGACTAAGTCGCCATTTCTGTTTTTCTGCTCCAATAAGTTCAGGCCTGTGGCCTTTCACTCCCGTCGTACAGTTTGCATTTGCTTTTGTTCTTCTGCGCTTCCTCATCACCCAACATTCACTCCGGGTTAATTTCATCACGGTGTCTGACCCGCTTCCGTTTCACATTACGACCCAAATCTGTGTGTGACGGCAGCTTGGTACAGAACCCCTGTGCAGTGGTTGTCTGCTCCAGTCTTTATAACGGTTGTTGTCATGTGGGAGCAGCGTCTATGTGCGCGCATGAAACTCCACTAGTAGCAATCCTTCTGTCTGGTTGTGTTTACGTAATCTGCCGTGTCGGCAGACCGTGAGACGTAATCGGGGTCGTTGTGATTGGTGGTGGGGTCACGCAGTTCCTCATGGCAGTTACATTTGATTATGGAGCGTTTTTTTTTTTAAGTATTCTTTAATAGAAACAGATGTCACTAATTATGTACAGTGCTGAGGTTTTGTATTGTGTTTGCACACCAGGGTTCAAGTGTAAAGATTATGGCTTGAACTGCCTGCTAGCATTTCGCTCATTAATCAGTCTGTTTGTCGGTTGGCCAATTCATCATTCTTGTAGCCTGACGAGAAAATGGGCTTGTTACAATATCCAAAACGATACAATGCATTGTAATTTAAGGCTCACATCTGATTGTTAAAAGAAAGAGAAATACTTGGACCAATACAAAACGTTTTTAGATATACCACTCCTCTGTAAAGAATGTTGATCTTTAGCCTCATTCATGAATCCACATTTAATATATTCAGGGTTTTATTTCCTCACCACACGCTTTGGAGCTTTTGCTCATGCAGGGTTTTCTCAGATGTCACTTTTTTCTTTTCCAAAAACCTAAAGTAATGTCTTTTTAATTTCCTTCATGTGGAGTCTTGAGCATTTTAAATTTGCTTTGTAAATAAGCCCGTACGTGTTTTGGCCCGGTGGTTTGAGTGCAGCTGCAGTTATGTAGGTCACTGCTGCTGATATCTGCACCTTTTCAGTCTGGAGCACAGACGTTACTGCCCAATCACTTTGGCTGATCAAATTTAATCCTTTTAGCAATGTGTTCGCACATGACGATACTCTAGAACTGGCTGCAGTGGTTCCGATCAGAGCAGAACCGTTAGAACCGCCCTTAGTGAAGCTCTGGACGAACGGAACTGAATAATATCACCATGTAGTCTGGCCTCTGTACATAAGATCTTTGCAGATACATTATGTGCTTTGTTGCTTAATACTGCGAATAAAATAGCTATTTATTAAAAAGGTTGGCCTCCATTGCCCTTTACACCCCATTCAGTTTGGTCCACAGGGTCATTTGCATGTTTCCAAGTTTTTCATTTGGACAAATGGTGGAGCAAGTAAAAGAGTGCTGGAGGAATTGCACTTTATTCTTTTTTTTTTTAGTAAAGCAAATAAGATGTGTGTCCAGATATCCAAACGCTTCGTCAGGAAAATATATTTTATATTTTTCGTAACTGTTGCAAACCAGCTCAACCGAGTACTGCTGGCATGAGATCGGGGTTTTGCCCACAGTTCTGGTTCCAGACCCGAAACTGATGAGCCGCAACAAAAGTATCGAGTTTCGGCTTCAGGGCATTTAGTTGCATAACGCTAAGAGCTTGGATGGGTTCATGGTTAAATATTTTCCATTGTGGTTTTCTAAGAATGTTTCTTTTCCACTGTGCCAATCAACTGAGCCCATGAGTTTGAGTTTAACAACCAGATTTAAGACGGCAACTTCCATTGGGAGAAGGAGTGAGGCGGCGTACAGCCAATGCAAAATATATGGCCAAATTCTTCCATTCTGATATTGGTCATTTCGTATCTAGATGAGTAAGTTTTTTTTTTTTTTAATTAGTAATTCAGTAAATTAATAGTTCCTATGTAATAATGGCAAGGGAACACATATTTTGTCATATAATCCAGTTTTAATGTAATGCTTTACCAAAAAAAGTGTTTTATTGTGAAATTTATAGTGAAACGTATTTCCAGTTACTTGCAGACTGTATTTTTGTGCATGCACGTAAACAGAGGAATTGGAAAATAGTTTGATTTAACTACAATGGTATTCCCATGAGGAGAACTAGCAATTTAGATGTCAATTATGTTAAATTATCACATTTAACTACACCCAGGCCTCAATTAGCCTGGTGACCAGTCTGAATTTGTAATCTTAGAATAAAATACTTGGCTTCGGGTCCTAATGTTTTTCGTAACCATCCCATGCAGTCAGGGTCTCAGTTTTAGACCCCTGTAGAACTCTTAATCAAATTTGTACAACATTTTTTTTTTTAGGTGGGTTCATATCTGAAAAGTGAACTAACATAATGTCAAGTTTACAGTGAGTGTTGAAGGCTGTAGTCAGCAGTGAGACAAGGCTGCACGGCACACTTTGAATCCTTTTTGCTTGTCTAGGGGAGGAGCCTGATGGGAGGAGGTGGGTGCAGGACGTCTGGCTTGCAGTTGTAGTGATTGAAGGAGTTCTTGTGTTCGTTCAAATTTACTCAGACTGAGTAGTAGACCAGGAGCATAAAACAAGATTGTTGGGACGGTTATCCTCCCTCCTCCCCCCTTGCTGCATGTGCTCTTCACTGTTCGCTCCCTTTCCTCTCTTATAACTATATCCTTCCACTGTCCTGCATTTTCTTCCTATTCTTTACCCACCTTAATTCCTTTTTACTCTGGTTTTCTTTGAATTCTGCTCTTTTTAAACTCTGTACCCTCAGCTCCAGCAACTCATCCCCCACTCCCACATCACCATTTGCCTCAGTTCATTCTTTGCCAATTAAAGTTTTCCATTCCCTTTCAATCTTTCTACATTTCCCCCCCGTCATCCTCCTTCTCATTACGCCGTGTCCTCGCCTCCTTGGAAGTGATATTTGAGAGTGAAGGAGGCATAAGAGGGTGGCAACAGATGGATCGCTCCGTGTTTAATGGGTTACTATTGCTGAAACTGCTTTAGTGTTTTACATTAGGAGAGGTCACTTATTAATGCTCGTCGAGGCAGAGCATCGGTTTTCACGTTTGGATCTTTGCCAACAAAATTAATGGTTTCCAAAAACATAATGTTTTTTTTTCTGAAGCATTTGTGTGCCATCTGGACGAGTGACTGTTTGTCTTCATCCAGGCCTGCTACGGGTCCCTTGACATCTCGACCTGCGTTCGCCACATCCAGGCCGACCACATCCACGGTCAAGCCCTCCACCACAGCAACAGCCAAAACTGCTGCCTCCAGGGTCACCACGGCGCCCTCTACAGGCAGGACTGCCACGGCACCACCTCCTAATCCTGTGGCTGCAAAGAAAGGTGAGGCATTCATTACAGCGTGTCCTGACCAGGAGACTCTCTCATTTACATTTGGGTAACAAACAAAATGGTCACCATAAAGTAGCAAAAAGTTGTTTATTTTGTCAGCAATGAAATGCAAATGTGAATCGGATTGGGTGAGCTGATGATTCTTGTTTTTCTGTTTGCACCAGATGTCAAGCGACCACCTTCTGCAGTGGCGAAGAAACCTACCGCAGCTCCAACATCTGCTGCTACCAAAAAACCCGAAGCACCTAAACCCACAGCCACCGTGAAGCTCAACGCCGCCTCCAAAGGGTCCGTGGCCGAGAAGGCAGCAGCCCCCAAAACGCCACAGGCCAAAACGTTGCAACCGGCAAGATCCACTCCCTCGAAGAAACCAGCCGGGACCGTTTGGTCCAAAGCCCACAGCAAGGAGCCCCTTGGCCGAACCCCCCCTGCCTCTCCAATCAACAAGCCCGCAAACGGCAAGACTCCTCAGGCCAAACGTGGACCCAAACCCAGTCTGGCTGTCCCGCCCTTCACCGCTACAAAGAAGACGGGGGTTTCTGTTCCTACCACAGCTGCTGTGGAACCACAGAGAGCTGCAGGTGCAGCAGTTGCTGCTGCAGCCACAGCAGCAACTGTGTTGGCAGCTACGCAAGCAGAGGCGACGGAGTCATCCATCGCTGCACCAGAGGACGGCAGTCCACAGGTCTTGGCCCAGGATGCCACGCCAGAGGTGGTACCTCAGGAGGCTGCTGCTCCCCCTGTTCCTCAGAGCCCTGTTGGGGCGGCCGTACAACAAACATCCCCCCCCCAGGAGCAGCGCGTGAGCGTTGCTCACGCGCTAACGACACAGGAGCAACCCCCTGCCCCCGCTGAGCCGGCATTACCACCCGTGGCCTGTTCTCCTGATCTATCCGAGGAGGCCGTTTACCCGCCAACGAACCACAGCCCCTCCACGTCGAAGACCCTCCCAGCAGCAGCAGCGAACGCCGTCCCCCTGATGCGAATTCCTCCCCCCAATCTAAATGAAGAGGAGGATGAAGAAGAGCGCGAAGGAAGCCAGCTGGTTTCGGTCTCTGAAATGAGCGGAACCACACAGCCCACGGAGGAGTCTCGCCCCGGGTCCGCCGGGCCAGCGGGGGGGGCCGCTTGGCGGGCGGGCGGCGCTCTGGTCTCCGAGCTGGACTCGGAGGAGGTGAGCGTCAGCCAGCACGGCGCGTCCGAGCTGAGTGCCCCCGGCGTCCTGGAGGGCACGGAGAGCATGGACGACCTGGGAGACGGCAGCCTCAAAGGAGCCATCGACATGGAGGGAGCCTCGGCGGGGTCGCCCGACTTCGAGAAGGTCCCCGACATACCGGCGAATGACTTTGACGAAGACTTCGACGACGATGACGGCGACCGGGTGTGTGACATGGACGTGGGCTCGGAGCGGGCAGACGAACCTCAGAGACAGAGGCACGACAATGACGTGGAGGATGAGGAAGAAGAGGACGAGGAGGAGGATGATGAGGCAGAGGAGGAGGATGATGATGATGATGATGTGGAGATGGCCAGTGAGGGGGTGACGGAGAGTGGGCTGGAAAGCTATGGGAATGCAGATGAGGATGACTTCGCTGAGGATGAGAGACTGGACAACTTGAACCGAGTGGTGGAGGCCCCGCCCCCACCTGTGCCGGCCGCTCAGTGGGACCAGGCAAACCCCGTTGACAATCCCTGGGCAGACCCTCTCCAGCCACAGCAGGGTCTCGAGTTCGCCTCCCAGCCCGCACAGCTGGCAGGAGCGTCTGCAGCCAGCCCGTCGGAGGACCCCTGGCCAGCAGACGCTCAGACCCCGACGCAGTCCCGAGCCCAAGCTTGGCTAGAACTCATTCCTGAAAACCGAGACGTTCCCCATTGTTCCCCCGTCAAAGAGGAGCCCCAAAATGCGGAGGCCCAGATGTTCATGGAGAAGTCTTGCGCCGCCCTGATGCAGACGTTGGCCCCGGCTCTTCTCTCTTCCGCAGCAATGTCTCTGTCGAGCACCTTGAGCAGTGAGACCAGCACGTCCACGCCCGAGGAACTCTGTGACTACAACCGAGACGAGAAGATGTTGCCTCAAGATGTGCGCGCCTCGCCTCTCTCCATCCAGCCTGACCCGGAGCAGGAAACGGAGGAGGAGGAAGAGGAGGGCGAGGCCGAGACACTGCCCGCTGACGAAGTCCTGGGAGGCCCTGCAACGGCCAACACCTCCAACCCGTCCTCGACCTCGGGGACGGACGACGAGGCCAGCGACACGGAGGGAGAGGCTCTGCTGGACGACTCCTTGGAGCTTCCGGCGGTCCGGCGCGTGGTCTTTGACGGCCAGCCTCCGGCCCAGCGCTGCCTGTCCATCGTGGAAGAGGAGGCCGCCACGGAAGAGCCGGACAGCGGCGCCGGCGACGACGCCGCCCCGCCTTCGGCGACGTCGTTGGCGTCTTACGGTTTTGACTCGGCGGCCTCAAACTCCAACGCTCGCTCCGCGGGGGAGAGCTGCCCCAAGAGCCCGGGCGTCTTCTCCCTGGAGGAGCCGTCCGAGGAGGCCGAGGAGCCCCGTCCGCTCCCGCAGCCTCGCGCCCCGCCGCGTCTCGAGGAGCAGCCGTACATCGACTGTGGGAAGCAGGAGGCGGAGTCCGCCGACGCGCCGGGGCCCGAGGAAGCCCCGGACCCTTCGCCGGCCCGGAGCACTTTGCAGCAGCCAGAGGAAAACCAAGATGACCTCCAGCCTCCCTACTATTCTGCTATCTGTGAAAAGACTGAGAACTCTTTTTCAGGTAACGTATAGCTCATCATCTCCCTAACAGCCCGAGCAATGCCCCCTAACTCCTCCCCGCCTCCCCACAATACCTCCTCACTGTTGTCGCTCTTGTCGCTCAGTGTTCGCCCTGAAGTCTGTGTCGGACGTAATCAAAGTATTAAACAAATAAACACAGAGAGCAAAGAAAGGGAAGCAATAAAGAAGACAGCAGTGGCACTTCCCTCTGTAACATGTCCACAATGAGTATATGGCTTAAATTCCTGTATGTGCAATAGCTACTATTTACTCCAAGTGTGTGAGCGTGCCTGGGTGTTGGTGTTTGCGTGACTAAACACGATCATGTGGTGTTCCTGAACCGGCATGGATTTGACTTTGTCTGTTTACAGCTTACCTAAAACTAAATGTGGGGGAAAACAAGAAAATTCAGCATAACAAAAAGACGGCAACGACTGTTTAACATGTTTTTCATGTGTATTTATCCTCATGCTTTTTATTTTTTTTTACTAAACTGAAGATGTGTTTTGATTGTATATTCCTGATTGATTTCGCTCCCCTACCTTACGATACAGGCACTCTTCCTCATCCACGATCACTTCTCTTCTTGCACTTTAACCTGTACCCCCAGCATTTTTTTATTTCATTCTGTTTATCTTTTGGAGTTATGACCCTTTTAAAACTTTAAATAAAGATTAGATTTCTACCATGATGTACTCTCACCGTACAGTTTCATTGAAGTGGGCTTCTGGGAGGGGCATCATTATGGTATGTGGATCCGTCACATCTCCACGTCCATGTGGCTCGAAACATCCCATAAACTCGGCCGGTCGCGGCGTCACTCCTGGCAGACACTCGTACATGCATCGTGTTCAGTGGAACGCACACCTTCCACAAGGACCTGTGGAGTCTGGAAAAGCCCATAAACTGGAAAGGATCTGCCACGAGTCGACCATCGGCGCCACCAGCCCTCCGCCGCGGATGAAGCTCCGCCTCCATCAGCAAAACGTTTGACGTCTCGACGTCGACCTCCTTCTGCTGCAACATTAATTCCACTCTGGGTGTGTTGCTGGTGTTTTTTTTTTTTTTTTATTCTTGCTGCACTGTATTAATGTTAACTTATGCTTATGCATGTCACTGTTGCACACACACCTTGACTTCCATTACTTTGGATCGGTCTGTTGAGGGTCAGCCAAATAGCTTGGCTCTAGGATGTTATGCACCTGGGTGGATGAACAGGATTTCCTCTAAAGCCAAGCTATTTTTCTTTTTTCTTTTTTTTTCTTGTCATGCTGAATGTCTATAAATGCATGAAGAGCTTTTGCATGAATCACTGGTTGACTAACTATAAACTCCATTCACGGTTGGCGACGGTTCAAGCTTTTTCTGTGGTTGTTTGTCTGATAGCAATTGCATATACAGGAAGTTGGCTGCTGTTTTTGCACAAACGCACATCTTTCTTTCCTGGGTGTTTTTAATGAATATTAAAAAAAGGGAAAACGATCACAATAAGCTCTCTGCACAAATCTCTCCTCCCATCCACTGTCTCCAAACCGAAGGTCACTATTTACTGGCGTGTTTACCATTTTGATACACACGCACTGCTTGACCCCCCCCCCCCCCCCCTCTGAATATTGAGCAGGCTGTGTCGGTCACTGCTGCACAACGGTCCAACAATGTCCCACTGTCACTGGTTCAAAGCACACAACCAACCCCACAAATAACAGCCATCAGTTTTTTTGGGCTGCCCCCCCCCCTTCTCCTCCACACCCTCCTGCTTGTACTCACTGCACCGCTGTCACTGTCCTGCTGCCTGTGATCTATTTTTATAACCTCACGCTCCTGTAATCTTCCTTTCCCCGCTTTCCTGTCGCACACAGGCCTCACTGCGCTGCCGCACCGCCGCGACCACTCGGCCCACCCCAGAACCTACTGCGACATCCTCAAGCCCCTCGCCGCCGCCGCCAACCCGCCCAGGCTGACCTGCGCTGACCTCCCACCCAGGAGCCTCGGCCAGCAGGCGCTGAGCCCCCAGCTGCGCCGGCTGGAGCAGCACCAGAGGCAGCTGCTGGAGATGCAGCAGCGCAGGGATCAACAGAGCAGGCCGCTGGAGGAGGCCGAGCAGGAGAGGAAGAGGAGGGAGGAGGAGGAGCAGAGGAGGAAAAAGGAGGAAGCCGAGGAGGAGATAAAGAGGAATGACGAGAAGCTGGAAAGGAAGATGCGAGAGCAGGCGTCCTCTACGGCGACGAAGAAGGAAGAGGAGGAGGAGAGATTGGGGAAAGAGGAGTGTAAGCAGAGGAGAGAGCTGGAGCTGCAGCTGCAGCAGCAGCAGCAGGAGCTGAAGGAGCGGCAGCAGATCATGCAGTGGCAACAAGAGCTGCAGCAGTCGAATAAAGGGCAGGCGGTGCCGCTGTCACCCTCCTCCGGCCTCTGCACCATCTACGAAGCGCTGGAGACGAGTGACGAAGAGGAGGCAGAGGAGGGGCTACAGGAGCCCAGAGGAGAGACGGGCGACTGTGAAGGAGTGGCGTCGGGTAAAGACAAACATGGAGACTCGTCGCCATCCGAGAGCTCCCCTCCTCCTCTCCTCCCCGACTCCCCCCAGACCTCCCAGGATGGGGACAGCTCCTCCCCCGGCCCCCCCGAGTCTCCGCCGCCGCCCCTGGACCTGGACTGGGGGACGAAGGCGGACATCGTCCAGCAGCTCATCAAGCAGACGCTGCTGCTGAACCGGGACGGCTGCTCGTCGCTGCTGCTGCTGCCGGGGGGCGCCGGCGGCACGCTGAGCCCCCTGGAGAGCAGCCTGTGGCCCCGCCTGCTGCCGCCGCTCACGCCGCCGTCGGCCACCGTCACCTCCGTCAGCAGCTTCTCCCCGGAGGCCACGGGGAGCGCCCCTCAAGGAGAGTGGACCGTGGTGGAGCTGGAGACGCACCACTGAGGGGCGCCGTGGAACATTAGCGACGCCCACACGGGGAAGAGACACGAGCGCCGTCTGGTTACACAAAGCACAGGGAGGTACACAACAGGGGACACACACACACACACACACTGTGTGACACACACACTGTCCTCTGGGCAGATACACGTTTACTTTAGGAGGACGACTGCACACAGCTTGAAGGGCTGGGCCATATGAGGAACACTAGTATGCAATAAGGAAAGGAGATTCTATCTTTGAGGAGATGACTAGATCACCTGTACTGGATGTAACGGGTTGTTTTAAACGTGAGAGAAAGTGAGTAAGATCCATGATGGGATCAAAAAGATGGACGATATATTATATTTATGATCTGCCCAGCCCTGGAGCTAGACCCATAATCTAGTGTTAACGGCTGAATGCGTTTAAACTACTGAATATATTTGATCATCCAAATGCAGCCACCTGAGATCTGGTGACGCCCTGCAGACGGGCGTCACTTTAAGGGGGGGGGGGGGGTGAGGAACCACTGTTCTAGATCCACTTGATGCAGGGATTTACACAACTGGGCTGTTTAAAAAAAAACACATGAGCGCACACAACACGGGTGGGACTGCTTGGTGCTGTTGGGCCTGTGCGGTTTATGGAAGCAGAGAAAGGTCAACAGCAGTTCGTGCCGCGCTGAAACTTCAGCCCTCACACAACGTCAGGCACACAAACTACTCGCCACAAAGTTATATCGCAATCCTTTAAACTTGCACCTGTAACCACATGAACATGACCGTATCCTGTGATGCCCCACTGCTACTGACTAATGGGTTGGAATAGGACACTTCTCAATGCGCCTGATCTGCGTGCGTGCGTGCACACACACACCCACACACACACACGCACACCTACCTACCTGATGGTGCCGAATGGCCTCCATCACTCGAAGGTAAACTGACTAGTTTTGTTTGTTTTTACTTTGTGTTTCTCGCCTGTAATGCTTCTTTTTTTTTAATGGAAGCTCCTTATTACCTTATTTAAAATGAGAATGCACTGGAGATGTCATGCTACTGAAAAGCCAGGAAAAATTCTGAGATTGCACTTGGTCCTGTCCAGTCTGGTACATTTGTTCCAATTTAAATGTTTATCTGCGATGACGTATTGGCCAACTGAGGAAACGGGGCCTCCTATGCTGCGGTCGTCTCCGCTGACTTTACATCGGAAGACCAACTCGATGGGGTTCAACTGCTCTGCCGCTGAAGGTCCGGGTTCCCTTTTATTGTGACTTGAGGTTGGGTTCATTCTGGTATTATCTGTGTAGTGTGAGCGGAGGAGCGTGTTGTAAACGGTGGTGTCTGTGCTGTGCGTTTCGTCGGTCAGCGTTTTTAAAGGCAGTCGCCTCGCTGTGACTTCACGGGTTTAAAGAGGAGGCTTCTGGGAATGTCGGTAGATTTCCGACCGGACTGTAAATCTAAATGGTTATTAACTGAATTGAGAGCAGTAGGAATCTGCATCCGGTGCTTTAACCTTTGACCCCTCCCCCACTCTTGATTCCAGGAACATGGCCTGCTCATCGGTCCGTTCTTATCGCAGCCCATGTGCAGCAGCCGGGTGTTTACGCTCTCATGCCGGCTTCCCCAGGTCGGACACACTATGCGCTCTTGCATTAGTTTTTTTATGAAGCTGGACTTTTTAATTGTGCTTTCTTAAACATGTCCGTGTGGTGATTTTGTAAGCATGTGTACATTGTTTCAAAAGACTGTTCACTGTAATGAAAGGAAACTCCACTTTACTTTTGTACTTTAGAGATTTAGAAGCATAGAATCCCTTTAAGAGTCGTATATAGATTTTTATTGAATGAAGGATGTTGTTTTTAAATGGTAGATTTGATCCTGAAGTAAATGACCTTCTTTATGAACTGAACGATTACAAGGTCAAACTGAACTGTGAGTAAACAGACATTTTGTTCAAAGATGATAAATCTCACATTTTAAATATTAATTTATTAAAAACAAAGTGAGACCTTTGAGTGCTGATGGAAAAGGCTTGATGAACCTGAAGTAAATGGGTAACTCCTGCTGGAGGAGCCCAAATCATGGCAGCTTGTTTTTAAAATGTAAAGATTTGTGTTCATTTCAACTCTCTGGTAGACGGGATGTCTGTGATCGTGTGTAATTATTTCAATGCAATGTTCCATGTAAATAAAATGTTTTTTTTAAATTACGTTTCTGAAATTCTTTGAAATGCCGCAACATACTTAAATATGTGGAACTGAACAAAATATATACACTCTCTAAAATCTTCTCCAAGTTCACACACTGAACAAATTAAAATGACCAAATAGTGTGCAGCAAACATCGGAGTCAACCGGACTCGTCAGTGCACAGCATAAAACTACGACTATTATAAAACTTTGTCTCGGAAACCATCACAAAGAACAGCTTTTAAATATGGGAAAATCAAAAAGGCCCTGAACGCGTCAGAAGTCTTCACATATTTCACCGTCCTGTGACTTCAGCTCGGGTGTTTCTGCTCCGACGTCCAGATGTTCGGCCTTTAGAATCTCAAGAACTCGGTGACGCAGATCTGCTTCTCGACCAGCTGTGAGGATCCAGATCTAAACGGTCCGGTTGCTTTTTTTCCTCGTGCCAAACCATCGGGAGGGGCCCGGAGATGGCCGTCACTCCGGCGTCTGGTGTGACAGCAGCTGCTGCAGGTAGTCTGAAGCGCAGCAGCTCGACGGCTCGTCGCTGCCCAGGTACAACAGCCTGTGATAGTCGGCCAGAGGAACCTCACACATGATCCTGTCGGGGGACGCGTCACAAAGAAAAACAATGTAAACACGAGATGTGACTATTTCCTGTGAGGAATGTCATCTTCCGGCCTCATTTATCTGTTATCTTGTCGCTCCCCCAGAGCAAACTGAGCGTTAAAATCTCCCTTAAAGTAACAACAGCTACAGAGCAACCACGTATGAGTAATGTAAATATGTTTACCATTCGTAGATGTCCTCTGTGATGGGGGTCACCTGCACCCACAGGCCGATGGACCACATCCTCACCACGCTGCCGTGAGAGACGCCTTGGCTGTCTGCGTCTGCGTTGGGGATGTCTGCGTGTGCGTTGGGAATGTCCTCGTAGCACAGGAAGTAACTGAATGGGATGCGGGCAATAAGAAATGTGAGATGTAGGAGGGAGTGGTGGGGGTGGGGGGGCAAGAGGGTGGCGGTTTCGTCCAAACTCACTACTCTGTGTCGCCGTCCGTCTCCACCGCCTCGCTCTCGGCATCCGTCTGCCGCTCGTCTCGGAGTCTCTCCACGTTCCAGCGCATGCGCTTGTAGAGGCCGGTGTCGGCCTGGGACAGGTACGCCGTGGGCTTACAGTAGCGGAAGGCGGTCACCCTCAGCGGGCCGTGCCGACTCTGACCCACGCAGAAGTGAGACACACTGGGAGTGCAAACGGAAGGTATGGGGAAATGTTAGACCTATTGAGACTGAGGATGAAAGAAAGAGGTCTGACAGTAATTAGGAAAACAAATATTATTCATTTTAAATTAAACTAAATGCTGCTTGAATAAATGAACCATTTGAATATGGGATAATTTGGTTTTCCCTTACTGTGTGAGAGTCTGAAGTACGACACTTTTGCTTCTGTTATGAAGTTGTTGTGCTACTATTCCATGAGTTAACCTGTGTTAGTAGCAGAGTGTGTGTGTGTGTGTGTGTGTGTGTGTGTGTGTGTGTGTACCTGTTAGGCTTGGTCTCGTCCAGACAAAGGATATTATAGCTGGCGTAGGTCAACACCAGTTGCTCCAACCTGTCACACAGCTGCTGAGAAAATTCCAACAGCTGTACACGCTACACATACACACACATACATGCATAAACACACACACACTGGAAGTTATCACACAACTTGTAGCTGTTAAACTGTTTTCATTCAGTGAACACATGTCCTTCTTATCCATTAACAGATACGGTATTTAGTTCAAGGCGTGTTTATATTATCAGTCAGTAGCTAAAGTGTGAGGAACTACAACACATCTACACAATCCGGCTCATAAAATACACACAATCATCAAGGAATAAAATACACACGATACTTCAGGAACACCTGATCTTAAAGAGCGTTAAAAGGTTTTGAGGATGGCCTTTCACAAGAGATGGAAATAAAAAAAATGACTTCTCAGTTAGATTCCCATAAAATGTTGGCAACATTTAAAAAAAAAATAATTAAACTGCAGCCCAGGAATGTATTAATTTCAGTCAACTCATTCAACACCCTTGTACTTACAAGCATGTCTGTAAATAAGTTTGTGCTGAACCAACCCTTTTGTAGACGTCAAAAGGCAGACGGGTGTGCTGGGACACGGCGGTCAAGGCTTCCAGGTGGTTAAAGTAAGGCTGACAGGTGTACAGGAAGCTTGGCACTGCAGCAGCAAGAGCCTCTCCATCGAGGTGACCCCGCCTGCAAAAGAAAACGGACCGTGAAAGCAGAAGTATGCGTCACATCAGTGCATCGAGCAGCCAGGACCCTACCTGTTGACGAGCCAGTCGTGCAAGTCGTCTGCTTTGCTCAGGAGGAACCGGAGCTGCAGCTCCATGGACAGGAGGCTCCCCTCCCTCCGCTTGACCCCCAGACAGCTGCAGGACTCGCAGTGTGCGCTGCAGTTCACGCCATCACCGCAAGGTGGCGCCAGAGCCACGGCAGACGAGAGCGACAGCGGCTCCTCCGCCTCTGAAACCCAAACGAATGACGGTCATCAGCCTCGTGTACTCTCTCCTCCATTAATCATATGTTCAACTGAAAATAACCAAGTGAATGTAAAGCGGTGGTGCACTGTCCGTGTTGTTTTAACAAAACAGTGAACGAGTAATACAATTGAGCAATTTAAGTTACAATAAGTAAAATAATGACGTCTATATTTTCCAAAGCATGCAGGTGTTTGACCTCCGTGTCCCGTGTTCTGGAGAGCCTCCATGCGGGCTGCCTCTCCGTCGCCGCCCGCGTCTTCCTGCAGGACCCCGGCCGACGCACGTTGTCCCGACGGCGAGTCGTCAGAGGGGAGCTGGAGCTCCAACTCAACTTCAAGATCCGTCATGCTTTCTGCTCTATGTAAGTATTGTTTTTTTAGGACACCTGTTGAGAAATAACGCGCTGAATTAACCGGATGTTTGAGGTGAACAGGTGAAATGACCCGTCGACCGATATCGCCTCGCAAATGAACGTGAAGGCGCGCGAGCTAGCTTCCCGCGAAGCTAGCGGTTCACTCGAGATTTAGAAAAGTAACGAACTAAGGAGACGACTGTGAGGCAGCCGGCTAACTGGGGTTCTGGACAAGAAACACCTAACGAGATTATTAAATATGTAATCACGCCGCAGTCTGTTAATAATGACGTTTTGATAGCAGAGTAGCTAAGCTACCTAGCTAGCGGCGACGCTACCTGTCTGGCCGTCGTCCACGCCCTCTTATCGGGGTGTGAAAGGTCAACGCGTCTCAACAAGGAATCAAAAAACGAGGCGCTTTTCCATTTCATTTATTTAGATTTTTTTAATGTTTGCTTTTGTTGAAGGTCTACACGTCAAAGTCACACACAATTATCTAGTTTTATTTTTGTATGTTTTATATGCACATATGCTAGCTCTCAAATGGCAGGATTTCCTGTTTTCTCTATATTTGTACATCTTTCTCACATATAACTATGCAAACACTTGCATAATTTAATTTTTTGACATGAAACGTGTTTTATTACACATTTTTTAATCGAGACTATTCAAACATCGTATTTTTATGACTTTATTTTGTAACTAATAAATGACAACAGGAAATAAGTTATGCATGAGAACTTAGCCCTGAATATTGAATACCTTCTCAACACGCACAAATGTAAATTTGTGAGGATGAATTTGTAATATTCCCAAAATGTCTATATCCTTGCTTCTCACTCGGAGCAAGGGTAATCATACTCAGTGCCAACTGTGAGAAGATTAGTTCTCATGGGACAGTTTATCATGTGTGTATATATCAGGATAATAGGGTGTATCCTGCGGCATTGAGGTCACTCTCTCCCTCAAATCTTTCTGCTGGCTAATTTTCATTAAACAAATCAATGATGCAAATGCGTTCAACATCTCTGTCAAATCAACAAAATACATTACTCACGCCACCAACACATCTCCTAAGCCAGTGGTTCTCAAATGGGGGTATGTGTACGTGAAGACACTCCAGGGATTACGTGAGATCTTTAAAAAATATACTTAAAATTAGTATCCATTAATGAAACCTTTAAAAAGTTATTTAATAAATATTTAATATGAATGCAAGTTCATAATCTCTCTCTCTCTCTCGCTCTCTCTCTCTCTCTCTCAGGCTTTGTATTAATACATTATTAGCATTTCTGTTGAATTAAGCATGTCACAGACTTTAGAGTCAAAACTCGGACTCGTCTGATTCAACAGCCAATTTCAGTCGTTTTCTGTAGTCTGGGTTTTTTGGCATTTGATTTGGACTTAAATTGACTAAAGACTAAAACCCTTGAATAGAATTAGAGCACAGTATAAATCTATCTGTGGTGGACATCTTAGGTCAGCTCAACCTCTTCAGATAAAGGATTTTTCCATAGCTTTAGCTATTTACTTTGCAGATTTAAAAAATAAGTAAATCAAATTAGCCCCACCTTTTCACCATAGTACATCCGGGCGCGTTCCCGCCGCCCAGCTCTGGACCAATGAACGCCCCGGCGGCATTGCTCGAGCGTCGGGAGCGCGCGGCGGGGTATAACGTACAAGCGGTATGTGCAGCTCTCTGGTCAGTTACCGTCTGCGTGAACGTGCCGAGACGTTGCCTTCACTCATCCGGTGTACCGGAACGAACACATAGTTTGGGGTTGTTTTTTTTCCCAGCCTCAAGCTATCGAGATATTAAACGGGCAGATTCGCGGTCTATTGTCCCTCGTTTTTAGTGTGTGACCTGCTGCTGAAGGACTGACAGGCGGCTCTCTTTTCGTTGTGTGGCACGTGAAGGAGACCGGAGACTGAGGCGTGTTCACGGTCCGCGGGTGTTCCCGGAGAAAGAAGAGAGCGGAGAAGAGAGGGTTTTCTTTTCGTCTGATGTCGCCCGTGGATGTGACTTTCTCTTCGCTCGGGTTCAGCAGGACATGACGGAGGAGCTCTGCCGCTGGGTTTTATGGGGCTCTTGCTAGCTGTTGAATGGCAAGATGAACAATGACTGGCGGGCCCAATAGTTTTGTTCGGATGCCGTTACGCGAATGTCATTGTTTTTGTTTTTAAACTCCACCTAAAAAAACAACAACGTGTGGACAGCGAACGCAATTTTATTTTTGTTGCGCGAGCGCTAACGTCTGTGGAACCCGGCAGAGGGAGGATCGGTTCAGGCGCGGCCGGGCGAACCAACAATGCGGGATTAACGCCACCTCTTGACTACTTTGCCTTTGTGTCAATACAGACTGGTTTGTGTAAAGTTTTAGAAAACACCCGCCGGACCGATACCCGACAGCCGTCTCGTTTCCGTTGTCTTGGGAGAGAGACGTTGACGTGCGAAACAAGACCCACATGTGCGCAGATTTCCCGTGAAACGGCAAACTGGCTGACAACCGAACAACCGGGACGATGGCGAACGACTCTGTACAAGTAAGTGGACGGAGGGGTGGTGGCCGGCAGCCCGCGTGCATGGGCTCATTTAACGTCTTTTGATTGGTTGGTTGATGTTCTGACTTTTCCCGTTGGTTCCTAACGTGTGTGTGTGTGTGTGTGTGTGTGTGTGTGTGTGTGTGTGTGGTCACATGGACTCAGTTGTCAGCTCTACCATAGAGGGATTTATTTTCCTCTTCAACTCATTATCATCATCTCATGAGGTAGTAGTATTCAGTCAGCGAAGGCAGCGGTATATCAGGAACAAAAAAACACGTTTATGCAACAGTAACTTTAAAAAAATGTTTGTCTAAAAATCATCAAGGGACTCTGATTAATCTGGGGGTCCCGACGTCGCAAACGGGGAACCGCTGGTTTATACCACAAGATGACTTAACCACAAACGTATTGGACAATAGGTGACATGTAACTGTACAACATGACGTTATTGTATATTGGCCAAGTTAACTCGGTGAGAGAATCAAACTACTACGGGAAAGCACCATTTTCTTGGATCTTTGGTGGCCCTGTGAGGAACAACCAACCGCCAACCGTTGAATTGTAAATGGATAGTGTGTCTCTTGTCAATAATGTATGATGGGATGCATGGACATCAGGATAGTTGAGGCGCTAGTCAGCTGAGGTGGTTTGGGCATCTAATCGGGATGCTTCATGGGTGCCTCCCAATGGAGGCTTTCCAGGCACGTCCAACTTGTAGGACACGCTGGAGGGTTTATATCTCCCAACAGGCCTGGGAACGCCTCAACATCACCCAGAATGAACTGGAAAATGTTGCCGTGGAAAGGGAAGCCTGAGTCTGCTGCCACCGCTACCCAACCCCGGATAAGCGCCTGTTAATGGTCTGATGGATGGGTCGCTTTCCAGTTGTGCAGAGGACTCCAGTGATGTTCAGTCATCTTGGTGTTGCACTGTGTATGTGCTCAATGATGTGGGTCTCACTTTGTTCTTTCAAGGTGTGATAGCAGATACAGGAAGCACAGGCAGGTGGGCATAGTCACATTAGTAGTGTTTGTTATGAAACGACACACAGCAGGCATTACTCGTACATGAAAGTGCTCTGCATCTTGCTCTGCGTCTTAGTGGGAATGGTTGTGTGCTGAGGTGACACGCCCATCATTTCCGAGGGACTCTTGACCTTTGCTTTGCTCTCGATTGCTCAGATTGACGCCATCAAAATAAGACGTCTCCATTCATTTATTTTGAAAGTCTCACGACAAGAGCGCTTGGAGTCACAGATGTGCGTTCTGAAGGTCATACAGCTGAGCTCAAGGAGGCTTTGTTGCCTCTTGACCTGCCGTGACCTTTTTGACTTGGTTGTGACTCAAGTGTAAGACAGGTGCCTCAATTCCTGTTTTTTTTCCGCAATCGTGCGTTCTCATTTGCAAGCGAGGGTGCAGGTCGAGTGAGAGATAAGTTTGCATTGCAGATTAATAAAAGGGCTGTTTGATGGCTGAGGATTTCACCCTTGCAACCAATGTTTCTCGCGTGTATTTTCTTACACAATGAAATTTGCGGACTAATGTATAATTTAAAGAATCCTTAGTTGCCGCCTGATATCACTTGTCTCTGACATGTCTGCAAACACAGGGACTGTTCCTTTATCAGCTTCAGGAAGTCCAGAACTCCAGCATGTGTCGGTAATAAAATCAGCCACAGCCTGTTTAATTGCGCTGCTTGAGTGCAGCATATTGTCTGATTGCTTTGTACATCTTTGTACTGGGTTAGTTTGCCACTTCAACAAGGATTCCTTCTCGCCGCAGTGCCTTAATGTCCCCGACTAGACAACCAAGTCATTAAACGGCATCAGAAGGCCTCATACGGGAAAACGTTTGTGACTAGATAGCAGTTCAATTTGGCCATGCTCCAATGACCAGTTTGGGAGGTGCGTCTTGGGTTGAATCAATAACCCAATGACGCAGCTGATTTTTCACCTTCAAAGACCCACCGGTTGTATATTTTTTTTCTTCTTTTTCCTTAAAACACTCCAGACAAACTGCAGTCTTTCATGACACTCGCGGACCAGTGGTGGTCAATGAACAAAAAGCAGAGAAGGCACCATGGGGATGGACAGGGCTTAAAATCTCCCGTTTGAGCTTTAACGTACGGTGGGAGACGAGAGGGAACGTTTTCTTTGACTGCTGTCTGGAAGCCACTATTCCCCTCTTTGGCCACACAACCCGTCTGGCTCGTCCAGAAACAAGAGCTTCAAGAATGAATTACATCACTTTATTGGACATGGAGCAGCTCCCTCTGCAGCCACAAAAGGCTTACACAACGTCTTTCCACATAATGCAGCGGTGCTCGACACCTGTAAACAGACTTGTACGAGTGAAGCCAGTGGAGTTCCCCTTTACGCTTCCGTTATTGTGGATATGTAGCGGGCAGCGGGGCTGTAGTCCCCTCCCATAGCAAGCTTTTTGTTTGCCTCACAGGAAGATGATATTCAACCGCTCCAACAGGAGTCTGAACCCAATGCGTCACACTTCCTGTTGAAGGTTAGAAGGGAGGGAAGAGTAGAATTGGGGCGGGGGGGGGTAGGAATCTTTGGCGTTTTCCGCGTGCTTGACATGTTTCACACCCAGACAACGGAAACGAAAACATGTATACATGGGCCCCCCATGTTCATGTTCGCAGGTGCACACACTCCACAACACACAGATGTAACAGCTGACACACACACACACACACACACACACACACACACACACACACACACACACTCCAAGTCAGACACTCCAAGGAATGCATAGGAGTACTTCCCATAAGCCTCAGCATGACGTAAGGAGACACTTATGTGCACAAAGTAGGGTTTTTTTTCTTAGCTCTGCCCTGAGGCCATGTAGGCAGACAGAATCCACAAAATGCACCAAGGAACAGTTGAGCAACTGGAGAGAGGGAGAGGGAATATTCTTCTACAAATGTTGTTGTCAGGCATCTCGGTTTAATAAGACAAATGTAGTCTAGCAGGGCCCCCAATCATATGATAGTCTCTCACATGAACAATGCTATTTTTAGGCTTGTAACACATGATCTTAACCTCATTGGCTCTACTGACTGGCTGCATTATGTTGTACCAGACCCTCAAGAAAATAAAAGTAATGTGTACAATGGGTTATTTAAACGACAGAGCATATAGAAGAGTTGAGGAGAAAATCATCCCTGTGCTTAGCCAGTTGGCTATTATTTGAATTTAGTCCAAGATAATCAAACTACGTCTGATTTAAAACAAGAGAAAAGGAGCTGGTACCAACAGTGAGTTGAAGCTGTGGCGTGCAGTGGAAATGAAGCATACGTGTGGGGCACAGTTGGGCAACTGTCTTCTGCTGGACTCTATTCAGAGTCTCCGTATGGTGTCACAGAAGCTCATCTGTGCGTCTGTCAGCGGGCGGTTTCCACTGCAGGGCTTTGATGTGTTTGCTAATGGAAAACTCTGTTGATATCATGGATGTATGTCATTACATGCATGTGTCATTACATGCATGCGTCATTACATGCATGTGTCATTATATGCATGTGTCATTACATGCATGTGTCATTACATGCATGTGTCATTACATGCATGTGTCATTACATGCATGCGTCATTACATGCATGCGTCATTACATGCATGCGTCATTACATGCATGCGTCATTACATGCATGCGTCATTACATGCATGCGTCATTACATGCATGCGTCATTACATGCATGCGTCATTACATGCATGTGTGTCCGCTGAATTAGTTTCTTCAGGAGGAGGATGCCGAGATCAACACATCAAAACTAAACCTAAAAACTTTGTCTGGAGAATTGAATTTACAAATTCCTGAGACGGAATCAAAAGGTACTTGGCGTAAGTTGTAGGGATCCAAAGCGTCCGAACAGCGTCAGAATTAATGCATGTATACATGGAAGTGTTTTGCCATAACAAAAACTTTAGAGGAAGTTTACAGACTAGGTTTGCTGTTGGCCAGTCCGTTGTTAACTCTTGCAGTGTCTCTCTTTATTCTTATACACGTGCGCTATGACGTGGTCATTTCGTGGCTGAATCGTTGCGGCTCTGCTCGGACCGTTCACATGTGGGGAAGACTTTGCTCGGGCCCGAGGGTGGAGGGAAGGGGAGGTGTAAAGGGCATTATGCTGATGATGAGGCTCTACAGCCGCAGCAGTACAATAGGTGGTATTGTCTGACACCGGCAGCCCGGATCGCATTCAGTTCACTGCCGGTTCATTTTCCTCATCCTGGCTGGAGCACGTTGGTGACCACACCCTCACCCTTGTGTATCAAGTGTGTTGGTTGATTCTGTCGGTGGAGGGCGGGGGGTGTTTGCGTTTACATGACCTGCACGCGATTTACTGAAATCGGGTCTGTGCCTCCGTAGTTGGAGCTAACGGCAGCTCTCGGCTGACGTGGGTTTTGCCCTTCTTTTTTTTGTGTGTGGCTTTTTCCTTTTCCTCTCTTCCTCTCTCGCTCACATCTTGCCTTCCCTCCTGTGCAAACATCCCAACATTCTCATGACCTCATAGCTATGTACCCCTGCATTCCTGCTTCAGATGAACCCGCCTTCCTCCGTAGAAAGACACACACACACACTCACACGGGCCAGCAACACTGGGCTGCCATGACATCACCAATACCCCTTGGCCCCACCAGCTTTCTGGGAGGGCTGGGAAACGCTGCACTGGTCAGGAGGGCGTACAGGAGCAAGTAGGTCAGGGTGGAGCCACTCATCTGAAACTAATGTTCTTCCTGTGAAAACGGAGCAGTTGGCAGTCATGTCTTCGTCTCTGCATTGGTACTCATTTGGCATCCCTCCCTTGTTTTGTTTTAACGTTTCATTAAATAAACACAAGTTACTTTCCCTCTCACGTGGCTCGTCACCACCAGCGCAGCCTTGCGCTCTGAAATACCTCGACCCTTGACCCCTTCTCGTCATGGCAGTGACCAGGCCCTCTGGGCCAGATGCATTGATCCCAGCCCCACCGCTCGGCGCTGTCGAGCCGTTTAAACAGCCGCTCCACTAGCTCAGCTAGCGTTGGAGACCTTTGGGCATAAAGTGACTACTTGAAATGCACATTGAGCCATGTGGAAACGGACATTTTTAAAGTGCAGTTCCTTACTCCCGCAAGAAAATAAGAAACGGGATAAAGGATTTATGAAATGGATTGCTGTTGTTCTTCTAGACCTCCTTGCAGATATTCAAATTCTGCCTGGAAACACTGAGTGGTCACATGCCCTCAGCTGCTGCATTGAAAGATCAAATCTCTTTTTTTTGTTAGTAGAAAGAGCGTTGTGTTGTCGCAGGGCGGGTTTCTACTGTGGAGAAATGTACTCTTTCCCCAACAGGACAAGATGTTTGAGGACGTAAAGCTGACGCAATATTGGAGCCGCAGCTAGACGTTCACTGGAGAAATGATCAGGGAGCGGCATGTTTTGACAAGTCAAATAGTCAAGTATGGGGATTTACATCTGGATTTTATTGCTTTGGAAAGAATGTTAGTGATGAACAATCTGTGCGTAACTTGGCAGTACCAGTCAAAGTCAAAGCCCCCCCCCCCCCCCCCATTTTTCAACATGTAGTTTGTCATTTCCATTTGTGACCGCCTTCCCTTCCTGCTGCTTCGCAAGTGTGTGTTTTGCTCATCCTTCTTCACACTGAATGGGGATTCACGCTCTGTGATTCCTCCCCCCAGTGGGGGGTCGGCTGGTAAACGGTTCACGAACAAAGCAATATCGGCCAACTTAATAGGATGAACTAGTTGCGGTTCCCTCAAGCTCCCACTGCAGCCAGAAAGCCCGAGCCGGTCGGGGATCGCTCCACAATGAACACTAAAGGTGGCTCTCCAAAATGATTTTTATCTGACCATGCGCAGGATAATTTGCTCCCAGATTTCAACTGCTGGTCTGTTCGGTATGCTTGAATAATCTGCCGTCCGATTCAACAGGTACAACTAAAACAAATATAGGCTTTAGACTTTTTCTGCTAGTCTGGCCGACCAGGAAATTAAATGCATCTTTCTTGCCATGTCGACATAGATTCAGAGAGAATTTAAAATACAGTCCCGTCCTCCCCCTTACAGGATGTAAGGATGAGTAGTCAGACCCAGCATGATTTCACTTAAACATGTGATCTCGGACAAAGAAATGATAAGTCTGCTGACACTCTACAGTCCATATACAAAAATGACCGACAGACAATGGCCCAATGCCATACTGTGGGCTCCAAAGAATGTTATGGCAAATTTAATTGGTGCGTTTAATGTCAGTAAATGGTGCAAATAAGCAACAATATCAATGTTGAACAGAAAAAGCAGAATGACGTGTGATTTGCGTCTGTGACCGCAGAACAGGATGAAATTTATATGATGGGTAACGAGATTAAATTACTGCACTGCGTCACACTTATCTGGTAATGAAGTAAATGCATCAGATAATCAAAGTCTCATAATCTGCGGCGTGTGTTAGTCCGGCCTGTTAATCCACGGAGTAGAGGGCTGGCCACCAGGCTGACAGCCGGCTTCAGCTTTGCTCAGCAGACTGCCTTTTCTTTAATTAAAAATTGTCCTGCACAACTTCCCCCCGTTTTTTACGGATGGCTTTAGCTCCCTGAGTGCAGAAACCAACCACAAATTGACCCATTTTAAATGTGAAAAGTATAGGTTTGTTTTTAAACTTAACATGAACTGCAGAACTTTCTCTCTTTAGCGTTCAGTGTTCACGTACTGAATTGAATTAGCAAATTTTCTATGTGATGTTTAGTGATCTGCTGTGTTGTCTGGTGCGATTGAATCTGCTTTTGGTGCAGACCAAGGTTTCTTGTTGCTAAAAACGTTATGATTAGTTTGTAAATGGTCTTTCAGTAAAGTTAGATTTGCTATGTTCACTTTCAGCAGTATGTTTCGTTCATGGATTTATTTTCTTTAAAGGCTGATATATTTATATATGGCAGTTTAATCTCCAGATTTCTTCGATTTTGGTTTACCAATTCGGACAATTTGCACTTAGATTATATGACCCCAAACCCACTTTGGATTCTTTACTGACGGACGTACACCGATATATATATATATATCTATCTCTCTATCTCGCCAATGAGTTAATAATGCTCTCTTAAAGACGCCCGTTCTTTCGCTCAAGCAGAAGACTTTACGCAAAGGGAGAGGCGGACAATGTCTCCAGCATGACAACTTTGCCAGTGGGGGCAACCACCAAGGGATGTGGTTACAATGGTCTCGTTGCCAGGGACAACGGGGCAGTTTCTGCCGTCAAGCCTTGCAGTAATAACACCCCACTCTAATTTAGGAGTTGCTCAGCAGTCCTCCGACATGGCCATGAATGACTGGCAGGTCTTTGCTGGCCTATCTTTGTGGGACAGTAGACCTCACACTCGCCAGACGTTGACGTGGGACATCATTTTTGAAGGTGCCCCCTCTTTTGTTCAACATCTTTCAGTGGAGCTCCATAATTCCCCACGCCTCTAACTTCCATCGTACCATTGGGAAAACAGTTTCTCACGAGTGTAAAGTGATCTACCATGTTGCCCTTCTTTTATCTTACACCCCTCTCTCTCCCTCTCCTACCCTCTCCTCATATCTCTCCCTCCCTCCTGTCCACGCTGTGCACCAGCTGCTCCCCTCCTCCCCCTCCTCATCTTCCTCTACATCCTACCCTCTTATTTTCCCTTTTGGGTATAGTTGGACCTCAGGAGGTTTCCTTCACTGGGGATAATTGGAAGGAAAATTATTTTGCTTTCAAGTTATGTTGTGAACCAGCCAGCAGCCAAAAACCTGGTCTGTGGATTTTTTTTATATATATATATATATATATATATATATATGTGTGTGTGTAAAATAAATAAAGCTGAATGAGGCTGCAGAGATCAACACATTAAATAAAAACCTAATTACTCATTTTACAATTTTCCTACTGAGACGAGATCAAATTACTTGTAAGTTGCAGGTCATTTAAACAGACCCCTGCAAAAACAATCACAATCAAGTGGCTGAATGCTCCACCTTGCTCACCAGCTATTGTCCGAATATATTGTATATTTTTTTATTAAAGTGTTTGGCAAAGTTCTACCAATGTAAAGCATTGTTTGAGATCCCTACAAATAATGTATCTAGGAGATTATTAATTAAATTAATTATGTGCATTTGTTTTTGGCTATGTAAAAATAGGCAAATGTTTGCCAGCATGATTTTGATAAGATCTCCCATTGCAGCACAGACTGTCTTTGTCAAAGTTGATTATTTGTTTGGTTTTGTGCGTCATAGACAGAGGGTGTGACTTATGAGATAAAAATAGGCTATGGGAGTTATTAAAGTCTCCCCACAAACAATCCCTCTCATTAGAACGAGGTTGGTTAGATCGAGTTACACTGATAGCGGCCCACTGGGAGGCTCACCGGCTCGGGCCTGGATGTATGTCTGGGTGGAGCTGCAGTCAAATCACTTTGAATCAGATCAACATGAAGAAAAAAATGTATCCTACATTTTTTAGCCTGTCATTTGAAGCTGGATACTACTACTAAGTTTAAATATTGATATGTAGTTTCATTACAACTTTTTTTTTTTTTTACTTTGATGGGACTTTGATGGGACTACACAATAGTCAACATTTGAGAAATACATTTCCGAAAAACCTTTTCAAAACAATAAAAAATCTGATGCCACCAATTGCCTTCAGATGATTTGTTACATAGAGTCTACCTGTGTGTTATACAACTGTCACATAAACCAATTGAGCACCGTTGAATCTGTAATTGCACAATACGAAGAACATGGCACCACAACAGACCTGTCAAGAGAGGAGAACACTTTTGACTTTTTTGTGTAGGTCCAGTACATGAAAATACAAATAAAAATCTATTTACACTCCAGATAACGTATGTCTTTCCCACACACATGCAGTGCTGCTACTCAAGACCTGTAAACGGACTAGACTGTGTAAAAACGCTTGAGTCCCCGCCCCCCCTTTTAACTGTTCATAAAAATACTTGATCGTCGCCGTCCTCTCCTGTTTTGAAAGGTCTTGTGAAACTCCAAGCTTCTTTCTTTTTTTTAAAACCCTGGGCTTCTTTAAACAGTAGATGTTTACGGATGCAACAAAGTGCGTCGTTATGGTTTCCCCGTGTGCGCTCTCTGCCGTGTGAACCGGCGGGTCCACAGCAAACACAGACTTGTGAGTTAGTGCCTTGTTTGTCTTGACTTTACCGCCACCTTCGCGTCCCGCCTGGAGTTTTGAGTTGTTCGACACTCGGCCAGAACGACGTGGGCCGGCCCTCCATTCAGCTTCTGCTCGTTCCAACGCCGGCGGGCCCTGAACGAGGAGGGCCAGAGGGGACGGGTGTTTCCTGGTGCGTTACCTAGAGGCCTCTGCTGTCATAGGAACAGCTGGCAACAGGGAGAGCACATAGTTTTTCTAACTAATGATCTAGACAGACTTACCAAAACACATACAAACACACACACACACCTGGTAATTTAAAGCAAGATTGTAGTCTTCATTAGGAAGTCCTCCTTGTTTATCGTCAATGGGGCGATTTAGATTTCAGGCGGCTTGTTGATGAGACGGCGCGTTCTCCTCCAAACCCCCATTTAACACGTCACCATTTTGTTTTTTGGAAGCTTTAATGAGAGTGAACATCTCGGAGGACAATTAACTAAGCGTAGGCTCTAAAATTAGATATCTCTTCGTAATTGGAGTGGACTAAATTGCTTTTCCCCTTCCCATTTGATTAAACTGTTGCTTATATTAAGCTGTGGTTACTCAGTCAGAGCCATTATCGCTAAATACTTTATATAACCTGATTCAACCAAACCTCCTCCTCCTCTTTCCAATCAGTTAGATGGCCTGTACACTTATCAGCGACACGCCCGTTTAGTCTCCTGTACACGTGTCGCTCTCAGCCACACGTTTCTTCTGTACTTGCCTTCAAACAACGCGTCTCTATTTATGAGCCAAACCTTTAACTTATTGTTTAAATCTGTGGAAAGTAGAGTGCTTTCAAAAATATGGAACATGGGAATGTTGACCGATTTAACAGATTAAGCTAAAATGACGTAACGGGTAAACCGTAACATGAAAACGTCTGCTTGATTATTGTACCCAAAACTGCTCTTGCGTAACAGAGGACAGATGTGGGATTAAATTACCTGGTAAATTTGACAGATTAATTCATTAATACTGTATGTTTATTTTTTATGTGTTATCAATCGAGACAAACATCTAGAAAGTCTCAGGGCTTTAGCTCATCATTATAATATAATGAATAGTATTCTAGCTTCTTTACTTTTTGTGTGGATTATTTGGAATTAAATTAGATATCTGAAGCAGAAAGTGGACGTCCTGATGTGTATGGAACCTCTAGTTAGGGCCTATGTCCAGTCCATGTGGCCTCTTTATGAGCTCACTCCAACTGATAATCATAGTTGGTAAAACATCCTATTGATACTGATTTAAAGTGGAAATTCTTCCAATAAAATCCTACATGTCTCAATGCAATTCATCATATACTGTAAGTATTGTAACTGAAGTTCTGAGTCATTGTGCCTTCAACTGTGACCACACAGTCAATGTTGTTGAGCTCCACAACAGGTTCTGTAAACACACACACACACACACAGTGCAGACCTGCTGCGCTGGTCTCTGCTGCTGCCACCACACCTGAATTCAACTGTCATAACGGCTGATGCTTTGAAATACACACACACACACACACACACTCACACACTAAGCCCAGTGAATCCCCAGGGTCCTCCTGAGGCACATGAAAGTGTATTTCCACGCTCCGTCTTTCTGTCAGTTTCTGCGTGTACAGTCTCACGTGGGTGCTCCCCAAACATAATTGCTTACGCACTCTTTGTAACTTGCAGGCGTGACTCGCTCGGCTGAAACGGTTAATTTACAGACACCCAGCGTTTGAAGACTACTAGATCTTCCTCAACTGAAAAATCGTGCTTTTCTAATCCTTCTTTTTAGGATTTTTTGAGGGTTAATTCATATTCAATTACTTTAATAGTGTAACTGTCAGTAATCACTTGCTTCAATACATTTTACTAAATTGTGTGATACTTTAACTTTACCTCCTTGTCAGTCGTTTTCGTTGGAGCTACTTTCTGATGTAAAGCCGGTATGTAAAAAATGTAAAACTGGTAAAGCCAACTAGTTCAGATCCTACAGGTGGTGGAAATACCTAAATGTGTGTGTGTGTGTGTGTGTGTGTGTGTGTGTGTGTGTGTGTGTGTGTGTGTGTGTGTGTGTGTGTGTGTGTGTGTGTGTGTGTGTGTGTGTGTGTGTGTGTGTGTGTGTGTGTGTGTGTGTGTGTGTGTGTGTGTGTGTGTGTGTGTGTGTGTGTGTGTGTGTGTGTGTGTGTGTGTGTGTGTGTGTGTGTGTGTGTGTCACACGTCTACTTCACTGGCAGTAAATCATGTCTGGTCCATTTGAACTGCTTCGTTTGAGAAAAGCAAACAGCCAGCCAAGTCACAATAATCTACAGGATGTTATGGTAGTTGCAGTTTTAACTTTCATTATTTTTTAATTTGTCCAATTCAGATGTAAGCCCTTTGTGTTATTATTTCTATTTCCCCCAATTTCCTTTTTTAGTACTAACACTTAATAACATGAGTGAAACTGCACAAGGCAAAATGTCCAACACAAATGCCTCTTGTGTGCTGGGTGATGTGAGGGCCTCCCTCTGTTCCTCCTCCTTCCTTCTCTCAGGGCTTCCTCCCTCTCTTGGTCCCTCCTTGCTTTCCCACACAGCCACAGTGCGACTTGCTTTTGCCCTTGACACACAGAATGTCTGGGGGGTACAAGCGTGCTTAAAATAAAATGAAAAGACATTCAAGTCTGCAAAAAATGGTTTAAAAAAAGAAAAAGAAACATCAGGGCTGTTGGAGGCAAAAACAAAACTACAGTTTTTTTTAATTCTACATTTAGATGTATTATGAAGCTCTTTGTTTGACTAGTTTACAGCAGCAGCACTCTGCCAAATCGGCTCTCAAGGGACTCTTCTCTACCCATGAACACACTCTCTCCTCCTCCTCCTCCTCCTCATTCTTGTTCTTCCCATCCTCTGTCTGATGTCTGTGTGTTTGGCAGGGAGTCTGGCCTCCCAGCATGCTCTTTTATCCATCGGCCGCCTCTGGCACCGCGGACCGACGATGGTCCTTTGGTCTCCACCTGCCTCTCTTATCGCTTCCTGGCTGACCGTCTTTCTGTCCCGACCCTCTCTCTCTCTCTCTCTCTCTCTCTCTCCTGTCGTCTCCTCCCTCCCGTCTCTTATTCTTCTGCTTGTCTTGGCCTTTGTCCGTCTCGTGGGGAAGGGCGGTATCTGTCTCCCTTCTCCTCTTCCCTGCGGTCTCATCCCTCCCTCCGCTCGTAGAGAAAGAGATGAAAAGGAGTCGGCGAGGGAACCGAGGTGCCGTGAAACTAGACGAGCCAAATGTCCCTCCAGAAGGCAGTGATGGGAGGAGTGGGAGGAGCACAGAGAGTGCAGCGTCAACGAGTTCTTAAGTGGTCATTTTGCAGTAAAGTCATCTTGACCTAAATACCTAGATCAAGAAATGCAATATTATCTTGATAAATATTCTGTGCTGAAATGTTGTTAATGGCAGAATGCACAGAATAACTCAGTGGCTTGAGACTCATTCATATTCTTAAAAGTTGTGTATTTTTAATTCAAGCATGTCTGAATAGTTTAATTTGTGTTAACTTATAACATAAATAGTAACATACATAATATTACATTCTGATATAGAACTTGTATGGACAGTTGAAATAACACATTGATTAATACTTTTTTCTATGGGGAAAGAAGTCCATAATTTTTCAGTCAAAACTATCTTTGGCTCATGTTGTAACAATCTTGAGATGAGCCACACAACGTGGCGCCTTTACTTAAAACACACACTCGACACTGACAACGCTCCTGTTGTTAAATAATCTCACCCGTTTGGTCTTTAATGGAGAGCAAACAGACGAGCTGAAGGGAGGCGGAGCCCAGTTCCTCTATGGCTCTCCGGCCTCTCCACGCATCTCCCTGCTCTTCGTTTACCTTTCCCTCCCTCCCCTGGTTTCTCCTGCCAAGTCTGCTGTTGTCTCCGCTCAGGCGTCTCAGGAATGCCTCCAGATGTTTTCCTTGTATGACTTAGCCACACATGCGCACACACAAACACATTTCGTCTCTGGTGCGCGCGAAGCGCCGAGAAGTGGACGTCGTCGTTCGACTCCAGGTTAAAGTCTGTATCCGGCCTATGCGCTCGAACGCTGCACATCTCTTTCTGTTTTCATGCTTTTTCGTAGACCCATTTCTATCTCTTCACTTTAGAGTTGGAGGAGAAAAGAGTGTTGTATGCGCAGCTCTGCAGGGCTGCCTCTCCATGAAGTTCATCTGAGCATCTACCCCAGACCTGTCAGAGCGATTACACAGGCGTCCGTGTGTAGTCTTATCACACACACACAGACAGACACGGTGCATTCAGGCACCTCACTGAAACACGAACGGCACCAAAGAGCTCGATCCTCCTCTGCTGCTTTATTTAAGTCTCTTTTTTCACGCTTAACATTTCTCGTTTTCCTTTTGTCATCGAGCTGACTCGTTTCTCAACCACGGAACCATAAACTGTACAAGACTGCTGTTGCACAGGCGAGCGTCATGCAGATACAGAGTGTGATAATCAGAGGCTGACGTGCTACTGCAAAGACTTTGGTGGTTTCGCTTCCCGGTTTCAAGATATGAATACACTTCTGTTTTTTACGTAATAAAAAAAAAAAAGTGCCAGTGTGACGTTTTCTTTTTTCTTCCTCTCCCACAATCGGAAATATTTGTAATCATTTTAGGTGATTTCATTCTCGCCTGTGTCACAAACTTGGGCATATAAGAGAAATAATGACCCTTGCAACCGAAGTGACTTTGCTGCTTCTTTGTTTATCTGTAAGGGAGCAACTCGGTGTGAAAGCTTGTGTTGCTCCTTCTCATCAGCTGCTTATGTGTAAACGCACAGCCAAACCCTCAAATGACATAATGAGGATTATCACATTTTTGTATTATTACAGTTGCATATATCATATTCACTGTCATTTACCACACATTCAAAGTTCTGAAAAGTGAGCTCGCTTTCTCTTCCCTGATGAGCAGACCTTCAGACACGTTGTTGTGTCCTAAAGCCAAGTGTTCCACTTGAGGCCGGCGTGTGTTTACATTCCCACCTGGATTCATTTAAATGAGTCCATTGCTGGAAAGGTCACGTCTGTGTTCTCTCTACCCGCCGCTCCCGCAGCTTGTGTGTACTAGCCGGAGGATGACTGACGGGTCTCGGGCCGTCCTCACTGACTCAGCACATTGGACTGATTGATCGGTGTCTGGACCGCTCACTGAGCCTCGTCTGGAGCGCCAGGTGATTGGCAGGTGTCCTGCAGAGCTGAGGGTCCTTCCCCTGCTGCTCTATTCTCCAGAGAACAAAACAGAGTAGTGGTTTGTTCCTCCACCTTTGTCTCATTGTATCTCTATATTCCAGGAACGGTTCAGTGGTTATGAATATGAAGCCACTTCACCCTGTATTCACATTCCCACGAGGGTATTTGTCCTCTAAACATCTACCTCTGCCCACTGACTCTCTCTATGATTGATTCAGCCGTTGCTCCTCCTCTCTAAACATTGGGACCATGAAACCCAGGGAGCCTGACGGCGCATGGCGATGAAAAGATATTAACTTCTCTCTTATCGAGGAAAACGAAGCAACATTTTTGCCTTGTATTTTAGAAGAAATGTTGGCCGCAATTTTTTCCAATATGTCTGTTTATGATGCTTTTCAGTACAGAAGAGTCAAAACGCCGGCCAATTTCACGCGGGATTTATGTCTGCGAATATAAACAAATAAATACCAGATATGTTTGCATGTCTTGACCTTGGTTACAAACTTGAAAGCTCAAGAAAAGTCCTGTAAGTGAACCTTTGATTGATTCTCAAATGTTCACGCTTATTTAGAAAGCATGCAGGTGTGTTATAGTATTACCACAGAGCACAGAGACCCTGTTTGACACTCGTATATGGCCATCATTATTTTGATGATTACATTTACAGAACCCTAATGTGTTATGTCTTGTGCTCATGGTTCACATTTGATATTTCCTGTATATGTAAGGCCAGGGCGAGTGAGAAGGTATTTCAGTGAGCATTGTTCATGGTCTGCTTTCAGTGAAATGAAAGATACATTTCTCCATCAAAATCCCTGTCTTTTTCTCTTCTGTAAAACCGTTTAAAATTTTTGACATGAGTACATGCAGATGATACATAAATGTTATGTTATGTTGATGATGAGGGTCACAATCACAGGAGGGCAGATGGACACATGGCAAGACTGGTTCTGGGGTGTGTCCGAGGCTTTGTTAATCTAATCCCGTCTCCTCGTGTACCTGCCTTTAGAACGTCAACAAGACCTGATGGTGACTAATATGAAGCCGCTTTTGTGCTTTAACCCTCTGGAGTCTGGGCTCATTTTCTCGATTTTACAAAAAAATGTAAATTCACCTTTTAAAGGCTTTTGCATATGGCACATACCCATGTGTTACACATCAAACATTCCAGAATATTCTCAGCTCTCTATGTATTGAGACCCAATTGTCCTCAGGCACAAGTGGAAAGAGAAAATATGGCCCTAAAGCTGAAAATCGAAGTTCGATTTTTCATAAATTCTTAACATCTCTTGTGAAAACACACCTTTACTCATGTGGACGAACTGTTCTGGCGTTTGAAATTGGTTAACCAAAGGTCCAAGTTCACAAAAGCAGTGAAATATCTGAATACAATGCTAGATACATGTAAACAAATGTCTAAAACCAAATTTAGTTTTATCATCCGTCACCATTCACCAAAATGCTAGATAGATAGATACTTTATTAATCCCCAAGGGGAAATTTGTCGTCACAGTAGCAGCACCAATAAACTAAACGCACGAGAATAAAATATAAAATATAAAAAACAGGGATGAAAGATATAGATGTATACAAGTAAAATATAAAATAAAAAATGAAGTATATATGTATATAAAAAGAATGGGACTTAGAAATGAGGTAAAATAAATATTTAATAAAAGGGAAAAAAGTGAGAAAATGCGGTGCTGCGGGCGTCGACTTCAAAGGGTTAAAACCAAACATATTGTACCGTTGAACTTTGTGCTGATTGATTTGAGTGTAGTCATGTGGAACTGATGTTTTATAAACCCAGGACTTTTTAAAACGATTTTTAAATATCATTTTACCAGACTATATATACGTACGCTGCACACTCTGCATGATGGATTTCTGTGGTGACTTTGTGTTTGTGTTGGGTGCAGCGTGTGAGCCATAATCCAGGTGAGCTTTAACCACTAACCGCTCACGGTTTGTATAACAAAACAACGGCTTCCTGACGTGTCAGGAGTAGGAGGAAGGAGACTTTGAGAGAGACATTCTTTCCCCTTTAGGCCAGTGGGAGTGATGCTCATTAAACACAGCAGCTTGTTGCACTTCAGCCTCTTTTTTTAATTTGTTTTAAGATGGATAAGATTCAATCAAGTCTGTCTGTAACCAAAGAGTTGGATGCAGCTCAAAGAACGGGGTTTCCTCCACATGTGCTAAGCTTTTAGGCATACGGACCTGAATCAAAGAGGTAAAGTCGTCAATAGCTGGTAAACAATGGCCGCCAAGTTTGTGAATAGTCTGCGATTAACAATGACAGATCCAGCTCCCGGTTCTAGAGGCCAGGGTCATTCTTGAATTCAGTGTTTTTTCTGCCCAAACCAATTGTTCTACATGTTTTTTTGTTTTTTTTGGTAGTCTGTGCTTTTGTGTTAGGGAGTAGAGTCAAGAAGGCCGGGAGGTTGATGCACAGCGGACTTGGAAGTGGTTGAAACTAGGGCTGACACTAATGATTATTTTAATAATCGATTAATCTGTTGATTATTTATTTGATTAATCGGATAAAAAAGACACTGGGATCAGGTTCACTTGGTCCAGTCTCTTTTCTTCTCTTTCCGTATTTTGTGCACAGCTGAAACAATTGGACACTTAAAGGTGGCCCTGTTACCTTCTTCCCTGCTTTCTTCTGCTGCATTGCTTCGTTTCCTTGTCGTGGTACCGCCACTGGCTATCAATCATCTTCTTTTTTGTAAAGCAGTCGTCATGGTTACATCACGGTGTAAGCTGGAGGGCAAAATAAAGGAAATACTGGAGGCAAACGGGAATCACCTCCAGTGGTGGGTTGAATACACATCCAACATGTCATCTCGCTGTTTTGTTGGGGGCCAAATGGTTGTTGCAACATTTGCATTCATACATTTGCATTCAAACATTTGCATACTTATCGCAGCTTTAGCGAGCTGCGATATCGGCATAGTGTTTCTGAGAAGTGGGAATCTATGAAGAGGATTTTTTCTTTTTGTATTTTGCCCTATAGGGTGTTTTTTTAAATATTATTCTGTATTTCTTCTTAATGCCGTTGCTTATGTGAAAAGTATAGTAACATTTCAATGCACCTGAAGAAAAAGACTAAATGTATAGAGTAATCAGCAAGTAGCCACTTTTCTCTCATTCGTGAGCTATTTTGATGAACACCCGACTGCCACTGTTGTTCGTGTGTTGTCGTCTCCACGCGGCCGTTGTTCTTTGCCCCATTTCTCGCCCTGCTTTCTTTTTCTGCTTATTTGTCCGCCTCAACCCTGTGAACCCTCTCTGCTGTGCCTCGTCCGCCTCTCTCCTCCCTCTTCCTGTCCCCACAATGTTTTCTTCTCTTTCTCTTTCTCTCTCTCTCTGTCTGTCTCTCTCTCTGTCTGTCTCTCTCTCTGTCCCTATCTCACTCTGTCGCTGTCTCTCTCTGTCTCTCTGTCTCTCTCTGTCTGTCTCTCTTTCTTACAAGCATGACCCGGCAAAAGTACTTCCTACCGTCTCCGAGTATAACTGTATCAACAGACTCAACTGTTTGATTACCTTCCATCATCGCGGTTATGACTCGTGTTAAACCAACCTTTCTTTTGAAGAAAACAGTTGAATGTTGGGTTTGTTTCTTTATTTCCCCTCTTCCTCCTCGTCCACTTTTGTTCCTGTTTGATCTCAACCTCGCTCCCTCTCACTGCCTCTCTGCTATGCCGTCAGTCGGGTTGACAAAAATAGGATATGGTATTTCTTTCCAGCAGAAACACAAAGTGGCCCATGTGGCCGTGGAAGACATCGATAGGATGTGATCTGCACGTTACTGTAGATCCACAGCGTGCGTGGCTGCGCGTTGCGAGAGAAACCAGATAGCGTCAGCGTCCTCGGCTGCAGTACATTTGTTAACATGACACGGCTGCGCGAGTGTAGTTTCCTCGGCGTCAAATGGCCTTCGTCGCCGCAGCCCGTTCAGCCAGGCGAGAACAACACCGTATCTTTAGTCGGACAGACAATCCTATGTTGTCTGTTTCTTGCATATCTTAATGATAGGTTGAAGTTAAAGGGGAACTCCACCCACTTTACACCGCACGTCATGAGTCGTGCTCCTGCTTATGTGGAACGTAATACGGCTTTTGTGTGAAATCTGGTAATTTGCCTCGAGTTATGTCACCGGCCAAGTTTTTTTAAATGAGAAATAAACATCACGCTAGTTTTGAAAGAAATGAGGTTAAAACCATCTCTTTATATGGAATTCAAAGGGAAATTTCAGGATTTGTTGTCAGGCCTCATCTCTAGGCCTTCGCACAGTGGGGGCGTTTTTACTTCTTCCTGCAATAAATTCACACAATATATTTTTCCAAACCGTCGTGTTTGTCTTGACTGTGGCTCTTGCTCAATAGGATCCTGGAATTTTTTTTAGGAGGGGGGGGATACTGCTACGGTCTCAACGTATAATAATATAGTTATGATGCAACATGCAAGTATTTAGCATTGTTAGTGATCATTACTTGTTTACCCCCGATGTGTAAAGGTCTTTTGGGTTTTTAGTAATTTTGTCCATGCTGAACAAATGTCATGCTAACTTTTTTCTCAGAAGGCATCTGTTCACTAGATTAAGGAACAAGTAACCTACAGGTAAATATAAGTAGGTTTAATTATGTACAGACAACTGCGATCGTAATATATTTGGGTCTAAAATAAGGCCTAAATAGAAAATACCAAAATATAGTATTTATGAGTTTCTCAGGCAATATGAAATATAAATGACAGAGTGAATATGCTAACTTTTTTGGAAGGTCATCAAAACAACAGGTACTAACTTGCCCCTCATCAAGACTCCTCATTGGTTGCTGTAAAAGAGGCATCCGTCCATCCTGTCTCTTTGTACTGTACAGAGAGAGCGTCACCAACGGTCTCATTTTCATGATTTGTCGCTGTAACGATGCCCCCCCCCACACCCACCCTCTTTTTCCTACTCTATTGTTGATCGATTTTGAGCCCTCCCAGAGTTCGCCCGTCTTCCCTCATGGTGGACCCAAAGTAGCCATTCAGTTACAATGGCATGTTCACGTGTCGTATTCAACCGTCCTCATTAAAGTGATAGTGTGGAGTGAGTGTACTGCAGCTGCGAGAGTACACAGATCACACCCTCTGTGACAACACGGGCCTCAGCCAGAAAAGGGCTGAGCAGTGTGGCCTCACGCCCCAAGAGGGACGTCCTCCTGTTTTTCTGGAAAGTTTTTATTTATTTTTGGTGTGCGTTTATCAGTGTGCACATTCATTAAAAAGTCTTATTTTTGTCCATGTCGTGCATCAAGATGCCCCTTAATGACCTCTGTGTGGACACTATCTCTATACTGCGTGGTCATTATCACTCGGTGGGAAAACTCCAGGCGTTGTCCAGAGTGGAGGACATGTGAACACACACACACACACACACACACACACACACACACAATTGCACTTTCCCCATGGTCTGTCTTGTCCCCCAAGGCTCCCCTACGTTGCTCACACGGTCTGAATGAATTATCTTCTTTTGGTGCCTTTATCTACTGAATTAGCCCGTCATGAGCCTGGATGAGTCAGTCATGCCTGTTAGCTGCCGTCGCCCATCTTTGTAAAGTTACAGAAAGAGTCAACAACTGAAAGATTAAGTTGAGTCTTATTTGATCAGCTTCCCTCTCTTTCTTGTGTGCATGTCCTGCGCTACATGCACATCCCGTCTACATCTGCTGCTGTTAACACGTCTTTAACGCGCGTTGTGTTGGAAATGGCGCTAAATGAGTTCCCACCAACTGAACACAGACTCACCCAGAAGGGCGATTGTGCCCGGACGATCGGCTGCTTTGCCTCTGTTGGTATGGCTGTATAGTGGTTGATACTAGAGACCTGTAAATATGAATAACTAAAGCGCTGCAGCCATAGCAGCGCGGGTCGATCGTAGCTACTGATAGATTTCTCTGTAAAAGTGTGATTCATCTTAAAATTGAGGTTTCGATTTTTTTCTTTCCTAATGGAGGTGAACCAGCTGTTCTCTTTTTGAAATAGATAGCATTTTCTAATTAAAGAAGCGGAAGGCCCAATTCATCGGATGTAGCACATGGCTGTTAGTCGTGGAAACTGCCTCATATCACAAGACTAAAAGTCTACCATCGAGTTCTCATTTTGCTTAGGGCACAGCTGTTCCCTCTCACAGCTGAATCCTAATTCTATTCATCTTATTTTGTATAGCCCCAAATCACAAATTACTAATTAACTGAAGGTTCTGACTCCCATCCTACTTTTAAGGACGCATTTAGTGAGCGCAGCTCTCTAGTGGGGCAATACGGTTCTACAAGCTCCTTAAGGTATGATGGTGTGTCAACAGTCAAGGCTTTGTAGGTTAGGAGAAGAATTTAAAATGTGATTCTTTATTTTACAGGGAGCCAGTGCAGAGCAGCTAATACAGGAGTAATGTGATCTCTTCTCATAGTTTTTCTGCATCGCTTTGAGACGGGATGTTCCTGATTTTTGAAATATTACAGGAGTGAAAGAATGCAGTCCTTGATATTTGCTTCACTTGAGAGATAAAGATAACGCCGAGGTTACAGTGGTTTTGGATGCCATCTACAGAAACCACATCACCAGAAAATTTAGTAAAAAAACGTCATTTTTCTCTGAGTTTAACGTCAGGAAGTTGCAGGTCATCCATGTTTTTATGTCTTTAAGACATGCTTGCATTTTTGAGAGCTGGTTGGTCTCCTCTGGTTTGATTAATAGATATTACTGAGTATCATCTGCATAACAATGAAAGTTTATGGAGTTTTTCCTGATATTACATTACATTACATGTCATTTAGCAGACGCTTTTATCCAAAGCGACTTACAATAAGTGCATTTCAACCTAGAGTACAAACTAAGAACAACAAGAATACAGAAAGTAACATTTCCTCAACATAGTCAAACTACAAAAGTACCATAATAAGAGCCATTCAAGCGCTACCAAAGTGCAAGTCTGTGATTAATCCAGATATAGTCGGAAAAGGTGCGTTTTCAGTTTCCGGCAGAAGATGTAGAGACTTCCTGCTGTCCTGGTGTCAGTGGGGAGCTGGTTCCACCACTGAGGAGCCAGGACAGCAAACAGTCTGGATGTAGAGGGATTAGCTCGAGGTGACGGAGTCACAAGTCGGTTGGCTGTTGCCGAGCGGAGCGAACGTGCCGGGGTGTAGGGTGTGACCACATCCCGGATGTAGACGGGGTAATAATATTGCCAAAAGGAAGCATATATATAAGGTAAATAAAATAGGTCAAAAAATAGGTTTTACCTGCCCAACCACATGTAGCCCAATTGAACTGAAAACCACCCAGTCCACCAACAAAGTAAATACTTGGCTGAATTCTTACTCTGTAAGGACTTACTTTGCATCTGTGACTGAAGTCATCAGGATGATGTGGATGAGAGGGCATAAACGGTGCAGAAAAACTCAAACGGCTCTCCAGTTCAGTTACACAATCGGTCCACCACATGACACACATTCACATTCACAGCAGAAAAACACAACAACCCAGTTACTTCGAAACACTCCGACCTCTTTTAGGAAAGAGCAGCTTCTCCCAATGTGATCGCTGCTGTGAGCGTAAGCAAACATTTCATCCGGGTTCCCCCTCAGCGTGGATCACATGGGCACGCACACCTAACACATGGCGGTGCAGGTGGTACGCGGAGGCGGAGAGGAGTTGACGGGTCATGTCAAAGTGACGTCCTCAGGGGAGACAGTGCCGCACAATTATGGGTTGGAAAATTCACAATTTCATGTTTGACTTTTTTGTCTTTTGACAAAGATCTTAAATAAAAGAAGAGGTTTAGCTTATAATATCTGGTTATATTAATAAAAGGAAAAAAGCATTATGACGTATAATATTTATTCAGTCTGCCAGAGTTGGGCAAATCAGCCCATAAATGAAATATATTCTTTTTCATTATTGTAGCTTCCACCACAGTTGGTAATGAATCCATATTAAGTGGTAAAGCTCTAATACTTTGAGTATTGGTGTCCGCTTGCTTATCGTCAGTGAACTGCGTGGGTCTGCTCGCTCTGGGCGGCTCACTCTTATCTTTTCAGATTACAGGAAGTAAAACTCCCCCGTCTCCAGCCGGTGTCACCTTTCCTTTCTTATCTGGGCTCACACAGATCTGCTGAGGAGTCGAGAGACATGAGTCAGGTTTTTTTTAGAAAGACAGACAAACAACATAATGGCCTCAAAATTACAGACATAATTGTACACTCAAATTCCTCTCCTGTGACAAGAAAACACATCAATCTTTTCCACTGAACTGACTGACCTGGACTATTTCCCCTGAAGCTCAAAAGCTGTCAGTAGTCAAACTGTAGAGCCACGATTAAAAACAATGTTTTAATCCTACCACTAAGTCTTTGTGTGGAAATGATATGGGGACTGTCATGAAAGGCATGTCAATGATGGCGCCCTATCTTTGGTCAGCTCTGGTGATGTCACAAGAGAGCTGGACACGGCGCCAGGGGCCACTCACCTTACTGCGACCTGACAAACATTTCCCCTATATTTTCCTTATAAAAGAAGCCTCTGTTAAACTGTGGGCAGCTAGAAACAAGGTCAATTATGTGTCTGACTATGATAAATTTAGGTTTGATATTACTTTAGAAAAATATTTTTTATATGCACGATATTATGATATTGGCTGGTAGAGCAATTTTAATTGACGTGAATGAAAGTCTTTTTTTTAAACCTTTTTATGATATATCCATGTTTACGCAGCCATCAGACAAGCTGCCAGAAAACTATTGTTTCTCTCTCTCCACGTAGGAATAAATAAATATACTGTATGGATACAAAGATGGACTTAGTTTTTGTGCAATTTTTCGTATTGGATGAAAACTGAAGAAACGTGGTGAAATCTTTCATCATCGATCCTAAACTGTGTTACATCACACTGCGTCATGTCCTCTGGACGCCAAAAGATTACGCATGTCAAAACCTCCTAATTTATTTTTACCACATTCCATCAAGGTGGCTGGTTTGGTTTGGAGATGTCTGTCGCAACCGCAACCTTAATGCAGCTTAAAATGGAGCGTAATACACCGGCCGGGGGCAGTGCAAGATCCTAAACACCATCGCAATATATGTTTATATTCTTAGCTCTAAAGCTGAAATACTCTAGAAAGACAAAGCTATGATTGGCTCCTAATTATGTCATTTTTGATCTAATGTGCATAAAGGGGAACAAACCTTTGTCGTGTAACTCTTACGAATAAATCTCTCTCCCTTCCCCGTTAATCGGGTTGCAGTTAGTCGTTGCTAAGACAGGATATTAATTAGGTCAGAAATGTCTGCCCAAAGATGACTGATGCGTCTTTCTCGCCCAGCTGGCTTCACACCGGTTCCCATCATCTCCTCCAGAGAGAAATCGGTGCACTGTGACTGCACTGTTATTTGAGCTAGATCTGGTTTAAAAGCAACTGTTGAGCTAACCAGCAGAATGGAGTACACCGCCCAAATCTGTATTAATCACGGAGCTAATAAGCAGCTCAAAAGTCTAACACGGCAAAGTGCGTGTTTTCACGCGTGTAAGATGCTAAATGCCGCGTAATGGTGCCTTAAACCGAGTGCTCGTTTTCCCTCTTTTCAGAGGATAAAATTGGAGGCCAGCTTTAGGGGGCCAACTCCAACCACCGCTGTGTTGAAATGAGGCTGGGACTGTGTCCCTTAGTCTTTAAATAGGGGACGGGGAATCACCGCTGCGGTTTGCAGATGTGGAGCACAAAGGGAAACGAGAGGTCAACAGGCAGCAGAAATGCGTCCCAATCTTACTCTCTGGCTTTGATCCAATACTTAGAAAACGCATCCTTCCCCTGTCCTGTAGATTATATTTTTGTATTAAGGGAGGCCAAAGCCACTTCGAGAGGGAACTGATTAATCGGTGCGAGAGGACTTGGTGGAGGGTGGAAGCTTCCAGCCGTCGATCCAGGACCGGTTCAGGATGTGTCGTTGATACTTGAGCGTTTCTGTCTGCGACTCGCTCTCCACTGACAGCAACAAAATCGCAGAGGAAACAGGAAAGGCCTGAGCAGCTTGGTGTTAGGACGGATATCCTCCTTTGGAGGCGTTCCCCCGACTCACTCACTTAACTCTCCCTCTCTTTATCTCTTTTTATCCTTTTTTTCTTTCTTTCCGCCCCCAAAACCCATTTTGCTCTCGGTGTGGCATTAGCTGTTCGACCGAGCTCGGGAACGTACCAACGATTTCTGTTCCTCTGTACTGTTTTTTTTTTGGGGGGTCGTACCCGAGTGGACTATGTGTTGGCATGGCGACGAGGAGGATGAGGGCGACGAGGAGGTGAAGTGCAGTCATCTCGGTTGTTTGATTTGTGTGTTCCTGTAATATCGGGCTGTGATTCGTTGTGATTAACGTCGTCTCTCCTGCTCCTGATCGCCTGTCTGGCGTGTTGAGATGGGATTGTTTTAAAGGCACAGGAAGTGAGTAGCAACTTGTAGAGGCCAGTTATTTACTCCTACCCAGTCTGTGTCTGTGTTTTATTATATTATTTAGGTTGAGATATTCATTTCTCACCTCGTAAAGAAGGAGTGGTTCGTGAGAAAAGACAATGGAGGACAATGGAAAGCACCGGTCGTCGGACAGACTTGTATAGTTCTGTATAGTCACTTTTCTTTTGTCAGGCCGACTATATTGAAAATGACATTTCTACTGGTGTCCCTGGACCGTAAAGCTCTAATCTAAATCAGTTTGGGGATTTGTTTTGTAATATTGTAAACACTGGCTGCTCCTCTACGCTCCTCCTGCTTCCTTTTCTAGCATTTTCATTTCTACCCAACTTTTCCCTTTTCCCCTCCCACCCCCATCACTATCCTCTCTCCTTCTCTATCTCTTTCCTCCCATTACCGCCTTATCCTGCTCACCATCTCTTCCTCTTCTTGTCTATGTCCCCCTCACAACACCTCCTCTGACCACGCTGACGATGGTGTTCATTAAGCTTCATTTGTATTTTAAAGATTTTTGTTTTGCTCTTAACCACATTGCCTAACTTCTTTATCCTTTTCTTCTTCTTTTTTTACCCTTTCCGCTCGTCCAGAGTGACCCAGGTGTGCTGTCGGTTCTGGAGCAGCTCGACCTAGACCAGAACTCAGATTTCTCCGATTCCAGTGTGCAGCAGCTTCTTGACGAGCATCGCGAAAAGATCCGCAGAGAGATTCGTCGGGAGCTGAAAATCAAGGAGGGAGCCGAGAACCTGCGCAGGGCGACGACTGACAAAAGGAACGCACAGCAGGTTAGTCACAGTTAGCCTGATCCTCCCACAGGTTAGATACTATAGATCTCAAGCTTCGTTTTTTGCGTGTTGTACCAGTCATCTGCCTGAACTGAGAACAGATGACTTGTAGAACAAAGAGAAAGTCAAGGATTTGACTAAAGGACACTACGAGAATACTTTTTATGAGAATACATCTTTCACTGACAACATCGGGAACAAGGCAGGAATAACATGATCATAGAGGCGCTCTCATTTGTACATCGGTGCGTATGCAGGAAACCAGTTTAATGACTTGAACAGCGACTGGTAAGTCTTTCACACTCCAGTTCCCATTACAGCTGCACCAGCTCCGCCTGTTGCTAGAATTGCTCACATGCAATTGCAGGTGCTAAAGAAGGGAGGATTCTTTGAAGCAGAAAAGTAGGATACCGTGTTCATTCATCCTGTGTCTGGTCAAAGCTGCAGTTATCTTTTGTTCCTCCGACTTTTCATCTCCAATCGGTTTTCAAAGCAGCCTTTGTCTCCGACATCTGGGATTCTTTGAAAAGCCCATGGAGGTATATTACGAGTGCGTCAAACGATTGCCTGGAACACACCAAGGAATAGACCCAGCCTGTATTATTATTTTGATGTTGTTTTCTTCTTCTTTTAAATATCTGGCATCGGGAAATGCGTTGCCGTCTCCCGCCGTTTGTCAAACGTAAATTATGTACATGGGGAAGTGAGATCCGATTGCGAGTGGTCACACGAGACGCATCTCGGAGACTCATTCTAATGCCAAGTGCTCTCCACTTGTGATCACATCACCCAGGAAGCCGGTCCATAACGGGCGTAAACAGAGCCAGAATTGCAACATCAATATAGAAAACATTAGAACCACAATAGTTTTAGATGGAGTTCATTATTGAAGGACACATGTCTTGTGCAGCTGGTTCAAAGTCCAAAGTCTGGCCTCTCGCCTCCTGTTGCGTGTGTTGATCGTGTTTTATGTTTTGCTATATTTGCACATCCCTCCAGGTGGAAAGCCAGTTGCGTTCGTCCAACCGCAAGCTGGACAACCTGCATGCTCAGCTGCAAGAACTGGACGCTCACATTGTGGTGAAGGGAGGAGAGGAGAACAAAGGTATGCGTGTGGAAAACCTGTCAAATCCAGCTCGTCATTTGTTTACTTTTGTCTCTGATATCACAAAGAAAGATTCCCATTAGGGACCAGTATATTGCTTGACATCCCCCAGGGAGTATTTTGACCAGAACGCACTGTGTGAACCCTCATCTTGTTTAAAAATATTTTCCTACCCCCCTACCACACAGATGAGTGTCCTCAGTCTCCCGGGGCGGAGAGTCGTACGTCAGCCCACAACCAACGCATTGCTGCCCTGGAGAGACAGCTCAAAATCGAGCTCAAAGTCAAGCAGGGAGTTGAAAACATGATCCCCATCTACGCTAATGGATCCACTAAGGTACAGCGCACTGGCAAAATCCATATACACACATTCACACACCTCAACGCAGCTCAACAATCTGTGTACTGGAGGGCAGACACCACGGACAACAGTAGAATCGGATTAAAGCAGACACACACACACACACACACACATACACACACGTACACACACGTGCGTGTGTGTGTGTGTGAGCGCGTCTTCCTGATTCACAATCTGCTGATCTCTAAATGCATAGGACCCTGGGACACACAAAACCCCTCCCCTCCTGCACACACCTCACCCCTTGATTCCTTCCAAAGATACCCTCCCCCTCTTTTATGCGGCATTTGTTTCACCTTGGTATTTGACCTTGCCGTCATACCTCCACTTCCCTTTCTGTTTCACTGCTGTAAAATATGTGTATGACCAATCAAGCCACAGAGGATTAGGGATTCCTCTCTTGCTCTGTTTTGTTTTCTAGTATTATGATATTTGCCTCCCTGCTTGCCGCCATGTGATTTGCTCGTGGTCTCGTCTCTCCTTCAATCAGGATAAGAAGATGCTGCAGACAGCGCAGCAGATGCAGCAGGACAGTAAGACCAAAATTGACATCATCCGCATGCAAATCCGCAAAGCTGTGCAGGCCACCGAGCACACTGATGACACGCAGGGTGAGTTGGATCGGCGCGTTAATGAATGTACACCGGCTACAGTTATGTGAAACACACTATTGGCAGCCTTTCCAATTCTGTTAATAAAACTTGGTAGCGCACACATCTTGGAGGTGATAACATTTGCAATTTGTCTATTGTCCAATATTTAGTTTCACTGTGAAAGCCAAAGTAAACCTGTCAAAAATCCTACAGCACTGCCTACTATGCATTAAACCAGTGGTTCTCAAATGGGGGTACGTGAAGGCACTCCAGGGGGTACGTGAGATTTAAAAAAAAATCCATTAAAAAATACTTTCAAAATAGTTATTTAATAAATATTCAGTAAAACACAAGTGTAAGTTCATAAACTGAATTTTTTATTAAGTAGGCAATTTTATTTAATTATCCTAAAAACCGAGAGTCCCCCCCATATCAGGATGGTTTGACCCAACGTGGCACACGCTAACATTCAAGACTTCATTAAACCACAGATCAACGAAAACAAAACGATACGTGGTAATAATTTAGTCCAACACGCAGTAATTATTCCTTTTACTTTTGGGGTTTTGTTTCACCCGTCATGCGTTTATTGTGTGCTTTATGCCGACGGTCAGCTGGCTCCGACGGGACGCCTTTCATCCCTCTTGTCTTCGGCCCGTCTTTCGGTCGGCCGTGAGCAGCAGCGCCAGACGGCAGACGCTCGGTAGCATATACAGATCAATAAAAGAGCCGGCTCAGTGTTTACTCCCTTAGTGTTGTGGGGAAGCAGATGAAGAGGACGGGCCGGACTGATAAAACAGTGTGTGTGTGTGTGTGTGTGTGTGTGTGTGTGTGTGTGTGTGTGTGTGTGTGTGTGTGTGTGTGTGTGTGTGTGTGTGTGTGTGTGTGTGTGTGTGTGTGTGTGTGTGTGTGTGTGTGTGTGTGTGTGTGTGTGTGTGTGTGTGTGTGTGTGTGTGTGTGTGTGTGTGTGTGTGTGTGTGTGTGTGGGGTGGACAAATATGTGAGTGAGCTATACAAAGCCTGTGAAATGGCCCACCTGGCGCATTACCACAATCAATCAAATTCACACACTGACGACCGTTCAAAAGAAAAAAAGAAAACCAAAAGGCCGCCAGATGAAGAGTCTCCTCCACGGACAGACGCCCGCTCACACACTCCCAGCACACAACAGGTGGCAGGTGATTGCCCGTGTTAAGCGTGTGGCCGTGCACAGCGTGTGGCCGTGCACTTCAAGGTGCAATCACACAAAAGAATGCAATGTCCTGTTCGCTGTCCCTTCTGTCGGTCGCACACTCTCATTGTGTGCCGGGGCGGAGCGATCGATGCCCTTTCTCTGCAGGTGGCTGAGTGTCCGTCGGGCGGCCAGCGCTGTAGACCATTATGGCACTTTTGCTGGGGAAATGGTTCGTTTGATTACCGTCACCAGAAGTGTTTTTTTTTGTAACATGCAGCGAGGGGAGCAGGGAGACCGCAAAGGGGAGGGGCTAGAAGTAAAATAGGGATTTTAAGGCTTGTGTATTCCCTTTGAGGCCATATACTTGTTTCTGCCCATGACGGATGAAGGCAGCTGTCTGCTAATGAGAAAGAGACATTTTGAGGGAGAGAGGATAATGGCCATTAGGAAGGATGGTTACTCTGAAGTGCTGTACTTTATCCCCTGGTGTCCCCGAAGTGGAAAAGACTGATTGAACTGGTTTGAAGTTCCTTCCACTGCTCCAGCGTGAAACAGATAGCTGTTCAAAGGGTGGGGGTATGGGTGGGGGTGTGGGGGATGAAATTGCAAAAACTCCAGATGGAGCTACGTGGGAAATCTTTTTTTAAAGGACCTCAAGTGATGTCACTTGAGTCGGTGTCGGTGAGCTCTGAAGACTACAAGTTTGACCAAGACATGCAACACACCTGAATCTGTGGCCGGGGTGCATTGTGGGTGATGTAGGCGCCTGGTTTTGGAAAAGATTGAGCGACTTTTTCTGCTGCATCGATGTGGATCGTGAACTTTAGTTTAGCGCTAAACCTGAGGACGAGTTTTAATTAAGTACAAATCCATCACCTCCTATTATCTACAAACACAGTGTACTGTAGAGAAGCGGTCCCCAACCTTTTTTGAGCCACGGACCGGTTTTGTGTCGGACAATATTTTCACAGACCGGCGATAATTATGACGTAATACATTTATATGACTGGCATAAAGTGCATAAAAATACAACTCACCATTACACCGAATTAGTGGAGCCCTGAGCTTGTTTATCTGTAACGAGCCGGTCCCATCTCGGGGTGACGGGACAACCGCACCTGACGCGTGTTCCTTATGTCCAGTCGGATCCATAACTGAGTTCTGGTCGCTGTCATTGTAGAAACAACAAAGATATGACGTTGGAAATGAAGCAGATTTTCACAGCCTTTTGTTGGCGATTTCTGGATATTCTGCCTTGCTTTTGATCCAGAACACCGGCAGAGTTGTCGTGTGAAGTGTACTTTTAAGGCCAAATGTTTCTGTTCACTCACCGTCTCCACACAGCAGCCACTTTACCGGCTTGAGAACAGTTGTCATTCGCCCTGAAGTGACCGAGTTCATTGAGCAGGGTGAATATGTTTTAAGACCCATTCTGCGTCACTGTGCTGCCAGCAGACCGGGTTCAGCGCGTGAGACTCGCCTGCAGCGAGAAACACAAACTTTAATCACACGGTTGTGTTTCCGGTCCGTTCTTAAAATAAAAGCTTTTTCCAACTTTGATAAAAAGTATTTTTTTAATTCACTTCTTTGGTACCAACCGAGCCGCGTACTGGTACCGGGCCGGGGGTTGGGGGTCGCTGCTGCAGAGTAGGTGCTCCCCTACACGTTCTCTGCAGGTGTTTTATTTCCCTTTGCGGTAACCTCAATATAACTCACTGTACGAACTTCAACATGTGAATTTACTACTTTAGTGTCGGTGTCCCAGTGTCTGGATCTTTCTCCTTTTAAATCATACACAGTCACACGGGGGTTGTGTTTCTGTGTGTAGTGTACACAGACAGACAGTCTCCAGGCACCACACCCGCTGGAGGGGTCATCGAGCAGGGTCTGCGCTCCAGGCAGAACACCTTATTAGGAGATGAAAGCATCCGTATCCATCCTCACCCCTGCCTCCCCCTTTTCACTCTCTTCCTCCTCGCATGTCGCATGCAGCGCTTTGCGCAACTTATAAGTCCTTAAAAAATAACACTCCTCCGTGCCCTTTGGACCTTTCTCTTCACTTACCTGGCATTACAAAGTCAAATGCCAGGTAATTGTTGAATGCTAGTGATCCTATTGTCCTCCTTATCTCGTGGCTTTTCTCCTCTCATTTCTGTGAGCTCCATTGTGTCGCCCGCTGTGAAGGGCCGCTGGCTGCTGGGCCACTCAGCTGACCACTTCGCTGTAATTGTGCGTCGCTGGTGTCGCTCCGAGGCTGACCCCGATGTCTGTTCTTCCAAGTGAGGGAGATTAAGAATGTCTTCTCCTCTTTTTGACTGATGATCCTTATTTGTTTTGCTCTGATCTGGCTGCTGTTGGCATGTCTTTTACATTCAGAGGGTAAAATAGCCAATTATCAGTGTTTTTATCAGTGGCATTTGGCGTTCTAACCTTTGTAATGGTTCTCCGGTTAAAGCTTGTACAGCCTTTATTTATTAAACCATTGGAAGTGATGGAATGTTTTTTATATTTACTTCGTCACATCATGATCCGATAGATTGCTTGTTCACGACAATATTAATGTTCTGAAAATATTATTTCATTTTGTTTGAATTATTTTATTGAGTCCTATTATAATTATATTGTACACTTCCATTTCAAACTAATTATGGGAAGCTATAACCTGTGGGAACAATGGGAACAAGCTGTTATTGTTAAGTCATGCTTTTAGAGGTGGAATGACAGCCATTTGAAAAGAGGTTGGAACTAAAGTGAATGTTGTTTACTGGGATACACAGAAGTCACTGATGTTTTCTTGACTCTTGTGTAATGCACAACATGAATTAAGGCGTTAACCTAACTTAGTATGCCATGGAGAGTTCCCTGCGACACGCTGCTGCCACAACAAAAGACTGTAGTCTCATCGTCCACCTGCCAACATATGAACGATAGAATCAAAGTTGCAGATGGGTTAATGCTTGTGTCTCGGTTTTAGACCAGCTGCTTGGTCTAAAATCCTCTACTTACTTCTGGATCTGTCTGTCTCAACTCTTTAGGTAACCACGACGTCTGTGGGATGGAGCTGCGTGTGGAAGAGCTGAGGCATCACTACAGAGTAGAGCATGCTGTTGCTGAGGGGGCCAAAAACGTGCTGAGGCTCCTGGGGGCCAGCAAGGTCCAGGACAAGAAAGCCCTCTCTGAGGTTAGACTGGACACACACACACACACACACACATACACATCCTGCACTGTACCTTTCTGTGTTACAGTGCAATGTACGGTTTCTCTTCAAGGGTCCAACATAGACAGAAGGTACAAAAAGCAATGTAGCACCAGAAAGCACATTTCATCTCACTTGAGATATTTAACTAAACTGCACCTCTCGCAAAATCCTACGTGTCCTACCAACTGGAAACAATCATACATCATTCAGCATGTATCTGGGCTGGTGTTGGAAACGTTTCTGAAACCCTTTTATTCAGCCACGAATCAAGGCATTACAATGTGAAAACTAAAAAGCAAACATAAAGCTGTATTGTTTTGCAGTATATTTTAGGATGGAGCCGCTTTACATCTGGAACGGACTGTTACACCAATACTCTTATTTTTACGATATGACGGGGGGTGTATTGTGCAGGCTGTGAGATCTGGTAAAGTAATAGGTTACATAACGCCACCTAGCGTGTTAAATGGCGATCTGGGCCGCTGCTCTGTAGGCGCAGTCCCGTCTGAGCGAGGCGTCTCAGCGCCTTGACCTGCTGAGGGACTCTCTGGACCATCGTCTGGAGGAGCTGCCCGAGGACCACCCCAAGGCCAGTATCATCCGAGAGGAGCTCGCCCAGGCCTCCTCCCCGGTCTTCAACGCTCGCCATGGCGCCCCTTACCACCACAACCAGTACAGCACGCTCAACAAGCCCTCGCCTCTCACTGGTAATTACCACGATAAACAAACCGTGCAAGACGATGTTGAGCTCGCCACGAGAGTAAAGCATTTCAGACGCGGGCGTTAACGTGCTAACACGCTGCCCCTGTTGAACAGAATCAGGTGGGAAGACAAGGTTTTCTCTCACTGAAGAGAACATTTAAAATTAGCACAACAAAAGAAAAAATAATTGGTCCACTTTTACTTTGTTTCAAAGTCAGGATTGCTGTGTAAAATTCTATTTTTATATCGTAGTATGGGTAATACCACACAGTGATATTAGTTTATTTACTCTGAGTTAGCAGGAAATCTCACTTGTAACAAAGACATGTATTTGGTATTGACAACACGTCTAGTAAACTAATGACGGAAGTCTGCAGTAGTAAACACAGCGCAGTTTGACCTCAAAGGATCGCTACAGTGCAAAGGAACATTTAGCATGTGGGGTCTTTAGTTGTGGCAATGTGGTTAACCTGGGTCGAGTCATAAAGGAAGAGAAACATTTCTTTCTAAACAGTAGGAGAGTTGTGTGTGAGTACAAGGACATTCAGTTACCTGAACTAAGGCTGATGCATTCATGTAGCCAAAATTCTGAAGGAAAAAAGTGTTTTGCAGTTTCTAATTCACACAAATGTTCCTATGCGCTTTTTGGCCTCTTCTCGGTTGTCCCTGACCGGTCCCCCTCTGTCTCCAGGTAGCTTACAGGTGCAGGTGCTGGGCTGCATGGGCTTGTTGGAGGTGGTCCCAGGGCGCAACAAAGGCACAGCTGTCTTGCTGCCCTGCAACAGCCCCGGAGACACCCGGTCCTTCATGAGAGGCAGCAAGGGACTCTACGGCCGGAGCGGCTCGGTCAGCGGGAAGACGCCCAGCAAGACAGACGAGCTCTCGTGTAAGTGGACGTTTCGCTGCTTGTGTGGGTTTTTTCTTCTTCTTTTCTTTCTCCTCACAAATAATGTAGAACAAACTGTCAGCACAATGTAGCAGATCTATATTAAATTACTGTCTAGGTCACTCTAGGTTGGGGAGGTTAGGTACCGTTTCTCAGTGCTCACTCATAATGCTGCAGCAACATCAGCAGAAACACCCCGGGCAGACCGTTCACAGCCAGCTCTTTGTCCTGCACTTTCCCCAAGGAAACTAATGATGATCATTAATCAATACTTGAATAGTATTTTTGCAGCGTGAGCATATGGTAGCTATGTTATTTTGTTAGTGCTTGAGGCTGAAGTGCCATGTTCTGAATGGGAATGTAACGTGTGTGTGTGTGTGTGTGTGTGTGTGTGTGTGTGTGTGTGTGTGTGTGTGTGTGTGTGTGTGTGTGTGTGTGTGTGTGTGTGTGTGTGTGTGTGTGTGTGTGTGTGTGTGTGTGTGTGTGTGTGTGTGTGTGTGTGTGTGTGTGTGTGTGTGTGTGTGTGTGTGTGTGTGTGTGTGCAGCTGAGGTGAGTGCTGTGCTGAAGCTGGATAACACTGTGGTGGGCCAGACACCCTGGAAGACTGTGGGAGAGCAGGCTTGGGATCAGACCTTCACTGTGGAGCTGGAAAGGGTCAGCACACACACACACACACACACACACATGAATGCATTGAGTGCATTTATTATTTCATTTAGTAAAACTGACGCTTGTGTTCATGTATGTTCCAGTCGAGGGAGATGGAGATTGCAGTCTACTGGAAGGACTACCGCTCGTTGTGTGCTCTGAAGTACCTGAAGCTGGAGGAGTTCCTGGACAACCAGAAACACAGAGTTCAGCTGGAGCTGGAGCCTCAGGGCCTGCTGCTGGCCGAGGTACACACACACACACACACACACACACACACACACACACACACACACACACACTCACCTTGAAAAGAACTGGAACGAAGAAATGGACACGGAGATAGCGAGACACAAAGGTGGACATGGGTGTCTTTGTATGCATGACACCATCTAGACACGTTCTATTAATAAACACAAAGATATTCAAATATGGCCATTTACAACTGCCCACACACACATTCACACACACACATCTGTCACATGCACCTGTGCTGAAAAACAATGCTTTGATATACATGAAAGGTTTGTGATGTCTGAAAATGAAGTGTGTGTTTGTGTGTGTGTGTGTCTGTGTGTGTGTGTGTGTGTGTGTGTGTGTGTGTGTGGTGTCCAGGTGACCTTCTTCAATCCGGTCATTGAAAGAGTTCCTCGTCTCCAGAGGCAGAAGAAGGTCTTTTCTAAGCAGCAAGGTGAGGACATTGTACACTTCACGTTGACGTCTTTTTTAAATGAACAAACGGCAGTTGAGCTGAAACTTGAGAAAATTAACAGAACCAAAGGGAGACAGAAACTCTTTTGTTACTCGGACTCTATTTTCTTTAGACCACAGCACCATCTAGTGACGAAGGAATCGTCTCGTTTCTTCATGGCGATGACAACTTTACAAGTTCACAGTCTGAAGTGTAGAGGATCTGTGCAATGTACAGAGATGAGAAGATAAATAAGATGATCATGTCACGCTCAGACTGATGATAAAATGTTCTGAAGAGTCAGCGAAAATAAAGAAGTCCCTGACTCTAGTGTGTGTGTTTGTTTGTTTGTTTGTTTGTTGTTTGTTTGTTTGTCTCCAGGCAAGGCATTCCTTCGAGCTCGTCAGATGAACGTGGACATCGGGACGTGGGTGAGGCTGCTTCGAAACGCCATTCCCACTGTCAACAACTCAGGAACCTACAGTCCCAATGCACAGAGCGGAACACTCAACGCCGGGTGAGACACACACACACACACACACACACGCACACACGCACACACACACACGCCTACTCTGATAGCCATAAAACGCAGCAGCATTCCTCAAACCTTTCTCCTTCTGTTTCCTGGCAAAGTACAAAGCACGGGATGCTTTCTGTGACCCCTCGTCTAACTGCCCTCTTGTGTTTGTCCCTGTCCATTTGTCGGTGTGCATCGCCGTGTTGGTCCGTCTGTCTGCGTCTGTGTGAATTCTTCTTTCAGGGAGGTCTCGGTGGAGAAGTTGAGTTTGGACAGCGACTCTCCGATAAGAGGCGATTACAAGAAAGACGCGGACACACACACCCCGGTGAGACAGACGGAGGGAGAGGAAGCCCAGGAAATGGGGGAGGTGTGTGTGAGCGGGGGGGCTATTGTAGTAAACCCACTCTGTTGTCTGGGGTGTGGGATGAAGGAAATCTCTTTATTTAAGCACCAACATCCGTCACTTTAATTCAATACGTACGTAAATAGTGTAATAATACATTATCTAATTACAATTGTGACTTATTTTGAAACTCGCAAGATGTTTTAACCTAAAGTCATTTGAGAAAACTAAGATTGAGTTTGAAGAAACCAGTTAGCAACGCCCCAGCTCTCCTTCTGTCGTCTGGACGACGGGAACGCCCCACGCCATCCGCATGCGGGTCGGCCCGCGCGCGAGGCCACGCTCTGCCCCAGACAGGAAGTGAACCCTGGTCCCCGGAAGGCTGCTTGCTTGCGTGTCTCGTCTATCATGAAACCACCGTCCCGTCTCTTGACTTCCATTATCTCTCCGTCTCCTTCTCCTTCGTGTCCCTTCCCTCGCATGTCCCTCCTCAGGACCGACTGCCCACCATCGAGCCCTTCTCCCCCCCAGACCTCACCCCCGAGTGCCCTGTCCGATCCTCATCTGTTGGCAGGTACACTCATGCACATAATCAATGTATCTTTGTGTTTTTATCTTTTGTATCTTATCCACATCATATATATATATATATATTAAATGTCTTTATTTTTTTCCTTTAACTGGAATTCCTGTCGCACTGCCCTTTTTAGTCTGATATTGTGTGTTTTATATTATTCTTTGTATACTACTCTTGTTTGCATAAGCTGTTGTCACTTTAGACCTTTTGACATGAAATCCCAGCTGTGAATGATAAACATGATGTCTGCCTCCACAAATGATGCTGTCCTGTTCTCTGAGCTGTTTATGACTTTTAATCTTACTCTCTGTATTTAAACTAAATGTTTATGCTGACTGTCCGTCTCTCCAGTAAACAGAGGAAAGGTCCTCTTTCCCTCCAGGACTTCCGGCTGATTGCTGTGTTGGGCAGAGGACACTTTGGGAAGGTATTTTTTAATTTGTTATGAATGTTTTAACTTGGAAGACGCAAAGTAACTGTGAGAAAAGGTTTACCACACAGATCAGTAACAGGAAGAAGTAAATGTAGTCACTGAGCTAAATAACTGCACAACAAGCAGAACGGGCTCATTTTGAGCGGCCACTGCACTAAGTGATTTCATCATAACGTCACAACGAGTAAACAGTCGTTTTTTATCGCAACCTTTGTTTCTTTAAAAGAATAAATCTTCAAAGTTTAGTGCAAAAAACAGTTGCTGCTGTCATGGAAGTTAAAAACTAATAAGGACACCCTTGTTGCATACATGATGATTGTTTTCATTCTTAATTAAACACCTGCTGAACGGGGTTAGATCTCGTCTCCTGAATTTGCATATCTAGAAGCCCACAGTTCACTTCGTAGACGTCGTGCACACATGAACTTGAGTTGTTGCTGCGTGTGTTTGCCTCCAGGTGTTGTTGTCCGAGTACAAGAAGACGGGCACGATGTTTGCCATCAAAGCGCTGAAGAAAGGAGATATCGTCGCTCGGGATGAGGTGGAAAGGTGCGTGTGTCTTCTACTGTGTTGGTTGCTGTATTTATTTTGAATGCCTGGTTCTCTTGAATCGCCATGACTACAGTTATTCTGGGGGATGAGTGTGCGTGTCTCATCATAACAACTCTTATTTTCTTTATTTCTTTCTTTTTTCTCCATTTTATTTTGCCTCTGCGTCCTCGTCGTCCTCGTCCTCGTCCTCTTCCTCCTCCCCCTCCTCCTGCAGTCTAATGTGCGAGAAGCGCATCTTTGAGGTCGTGAACCTGTCGCACCATCCCTTCCTGGTCAACCTGTTTGCGTGCTTCCAGACTCCGGAGCACGTGTGTTTTGTTATGGAGTACACAGCAGGAGGCGACCTGATGATGCACATCCACACCGACGTCTTCACGGAGCCGCGAGCCGTGTATGTAACATCTGCATGTGTGTGTGTGTGTGTGTGTGTGTGTGTGTGCGTGTGTGTGTTTGAAGAGTAAATACTTAATGGAGCCTGTAAACTCTCTCTGCATATCTTTTAAAGCCCCGATAGCCGGTGAGATGAGTTTAATCATTGTCGGGGCTTTTCAAGTCTATGAATTCTTTAAATCTCAAAATATTCATAGTTCATAACCAAAGAAAATGTAAAATGATCTTACGTTTGGATAATATCTACTTCATTTGTCTATCTGAGACATTTGATATTTTCAATACATTTTGTTCCCCTTTTGAATAGAGAGGGATCTTTTTGTGGCCCGTGTAAACGGGACGAAAAAGCCCCTTTGACATTAAAGACATGGTAGTGGCAGTAGTGTGTCCATGTTTTGTTTTAGTTTTGTACTCTAAATGTAATTAACATTTTATCACAGTGTAGCAATAATGTTTCTTTGGTTTGACTTTAGGTTTTATGCGGCCTGCGTAGTTCTTGGACTTCAGTTCCTCCACGACCACAAGATTGTGTACAGGTGAGAGGAACCCCCACGACCCGGTTTCTTCACTTATCCATTCAAATGTGTTCAGCCCGATGGAGAAGCTTGACGAACATGAGCTAATGTTAGCCGTTAGCGCAAAGCAGCACGGTCTCACTCTTTTACACTCTTTTAAACGGTTATCTCCGCTGTGCTCAGCTACATCCTCCGTGTTCTTTCTCGTTCAGAGACCTCAAGCTCGACAATCTGCTGCTAGACACCGACGGTTATGTGAAGATCGCTGACTTCGGACTGTGTAAAGAAGGTGGAGATCGATATTTCTCACAGATGGGCTCATTAAAAATAAAAGTAAAGATAAAAATTCTATACGCTTTCAGCCACAGAAAACGGTTTCACGTTTCTGCGTCGTGTTTGTAGGAATGGGCTTTGGGGACCGGACCAGTACCTTCTGTGGGACTCCGGAGTTCTTGGCCCCAGAGGTCCTCACGGATACATCCTACACTCGGGCAGTCGACTGGTGGGGGCTGGGGGTCCTCATCTACGAAATGTTGGTGGGAGAGGTGAGATCGAGTACACTCTTGCTTACACACGGTTCTCTGTCTGAGGGGCAGCTGAAGGACACTTTGTCTGAGCTCTCAATGCAGACTGGGTAGTTTACAGGGTTTAGAATTCATCCAGTGTCACGTTACCGCACGGTTACTGAAGCATGTGCACCTAAAATGCAGTTGCAGCTGTTGGTAGATGCAGTAGAATATCGGATCGTGTCAATCATGTGCCAAGTTTATTTAGTTAATAAGTTGATAAGTCAGTTGATGAATATAAAGAATTTTATTGAATATTTATTTGAATCTGATAAATATTATTCATGTTAATATTTTGTAACCACCTGCCATTTAGCAAAGCGGGTTGAGTAATGTCTGTAAACGCCATATCCTACACAACACTGGCCAAGAGCAATGGTACATGGATTTCAGATTGATGAATGGACAAGTAAATCATAACAATGTAAATATAATAATGAATGTTATTGTAAGAGCACTGAAGTCTTGACTTTGTTTATTTATACTCCTGTTCTCCTTTTTACTAACTTCACTGGGTGTTAATTATCAATAACCACATGTGCACTCTGGTCAACACATTCATGTGAAATTGAAATCTGTAAAATGGATTGTAGTGAATCAAGTGTGCTTGTGCGTCTGCGTGTTTGTGTGTTGGTAGTCTCCATTCCCAGGAGATGATGAAGAGGAGGTGTTTGACAGCATTGTGAACGATGAAGTCCGCTATCCACGCTTCCTGTCCACTGAGGCTATCGGCATCATGAGGAGGGTAAGACAACTCGTACATGAATGCCCAAAGACGCAATGTCTCCTTCTCTTGCTAAATTCATCACCCGAGAACACAACATGTATTATTATTATTATTATTATTATTATTATTATTAACGTGTGTGTGTGTGTTTTCATGAGCAGCTGTTAAGGAGAAACCCGGAGAGAAGACTTGGATCTGGTGAAAAGGATGCAGAAGAAGTGAAGAAGCAGCCATTTTTCAGAGTAAGTCCACCGTTTTGAGATTGTTTTTATGTGTACGTGTGGGGAGGAGTCAGCGTACGTTTATTGTAAGCTAAAACCTGCAGTTTCTGATTATTTCTCCATCTCTTTATCTCTGTCTGCCTCCAGCACGTGGACTGGGAGGCGTTGCTGCAAAAGAAGGCGCCCCCTCCCTTCATCCCCTCCATCGTCGGCAAGGAAGACGTCAGCAACTTCGACGAGGAGTTCACCACCGAAGCGCCGGCGCTCACGCCGCCGCGTGAGCGCCGCGTGCTCTCCCGCAAAGACCAGGACAGCTTCCGGGACTTTGACTACGTCTCTGACCTCTGCTAGTGGACCCGGGGCTCACGGACCCCAGAGGATTGTTCCGCTTTTGAAAAGCGGAGCGACGGCCTCCACCGGCTGTCCGCTGACTGTGTGTCTGCTGTCGATTTTACACTGTGAATGAATGCGGAGGAACCAGAGGCCATCGTGTTGGTGTCAGTGCGTCTCTGTGTGTGTGTCTCTCTCTGTGCGTGTGTGTGTGTGTCTGTGGGGTTTTAATAATGGAGGACTGAGAAAATAAAAGCTTGGCCGGAGAGCCGACGGGGTGAAATGTTGAAAAAACGAAGCCCCCCCCCTCCCCTCCCCCCCAATCATTGTACAACACACCAGGGACTTGTGTATCTTTACAAACATTAGCCTTTTAAAATGCCTCCTCATCGTCTTATGTGTCTGTGAATGTGAATTCATGAGCAGCTGTGAGAAGAGATGTTAAATGTTTCGGGGGGTGGGGGAGATGTTTCAAGGCCTCTCATACTAATGCCTTACGTTTGTATTTGATCCACAGAAAAGCGTTGTGTTTGTTGTTGTGTGGCCCTTTGTATCCAGCAGCAGGACGAGGGACCCGATGCAGGAAAACAGGAGCGTGGAAACAGTGACGTCACATTCCGAGTGAATTTGTACTCTAAGCTTTCCCAGCAGTCGGTGTTGATTATGACACAGATTATAAATTACCTATGGGGTAAAAAACAACCACTTTCTTACTTATCTTTGGACCTTTTAGAAACTACTCTTTTTTTTTTTATCTGTGCTGCTCTGATTTTAATTTGTGCCACAAGCGCTGCGTCCTGTTTTATGGCGGTCGCATTATTCGATGCCCGCCACAGTCTTTGAATTGGATATCTGGGCGCGACACATAGTTTGATATAAAACAGGTGGAGCCGACACAGAATCACAAACATCAGCATAAAAGTGATGTGGCAAACAGGTTATGGTATTTCACTCTTTTTATCATTGGGAGGGGGAGAAAAAAACACTAAAGACGTGATGTAGGATTAACATTATGGTGTCAGATTGAGACGCGTTCATCCGGTTATCGTCATGCTTAGTTTTGTGAACATTAAGTAAGTAATTTCCAAACTCAACAAACGCTGGCTCCAACATGTTTAAGTATCTGTTTTAAGGATTAAAGCACCAGCAGCTTCCGTCAGAGATGAATTTGTCTTTGTTTCAGCTGAAACGGATCGATGTGGTAGTTATTCATTCTGTGAAGTCAAACGGAGCTCGCTGCAGTGACGGCGGCTTAAGATCCCAGCAAAACGAGTTATGTTGGCAATACATTTCTAATAGGACAATATCATTTGAAACCAGATGCTCAATGTTGGAAAATATGAGTCAGTAGAAATAAACTTCTGTCCGACTTCACCATCTGAGTGCAGGAGAGGTTTGTCGTCGAGCTGTATGTACGAGTGTGGATTTTACTTATCTTGTGTATGACAATACAAAACCCTGTGAGAGATGACTTATTTTATAAAGAAAACCTGGAGTGAATATTCTGTCTGTCAGTGATTTGGGAGTGTTCATTCAAAACGAGGAACAGATTTTGTTTATCAGAAAGGCAAGTAAAAAAAAAAAAAGAATACAAATTTCATCTTGTTTTTTTAATTTCAGCAATCCATCTGATGTGAATATTATTGTTATGCTAATAATAATTACAGAACACAGGGAGGAAAGGCTTGTTTTCTTTTTGTTAAGTAACAAGATTTATGGGTAAACGAGATCATTGGAATATATATATTTTTATAAAGATCTGCTCTTACAAGAAAAAATATTTGTAATAAAAAATGGTACTAAACCTTCTCGGGGCAGGAGTTAAGCGAAAAGGATGTATCACAATATCTGATTAAGATGTTTTTAATATGAAAACTGATGCTATTCACATGTTTTTTTTTATTTAAATTGTTTAATTGTATTTTATTTATATATATATATATATTTTTTTTATATATATATATATAAATAAATAAAATACAATTAAACAATTTAAATTAAAAAAAAATATATATATATATACACACACAGATGTATGTATACACACATGTATATATATTTACACACATCTATATTACTGGAAGATTTTCTGGCCGTGTAACCTTAAATGAGTTCATCCTTTTTTAAATACCTTGTTCTTTTGTATTTTGTGGCTTTTGAACTATTCAGCTAAAATAAGTATCATGCATATTGCGCAACAGTTCACCCCATTCCTCCTGATGATGGCTTGGTTTATTCATTACTCTTCAAGCTGCTCAGCCATTGGGCCTCCTTAAGCATCTCAGCCATTGGTCCTCCTTAAGCTGATCAGCCATTGGGCCTCCTAAAGCTGATCAGCCATTGGCTCTTCCTGTTTTAAAGTCTATATTTTATAGGCAACATTTTTAAAGATGTTCATGTCGGACAGCGATGAAAAATATTAAGGAACAATTAAAACGCAAATATTCTAAATAGGCTGTATATATAGAGCCTATAAATATAAATATGATTTATTATATAATTATTACTATTTAATCAAATTATTATAACTAAAATAAAAAAGACTGTAGTTATAAAAGTTTAAGGTTTCATCAAACAAGGTGGATGTGGTGTTGAGATCATTTCAAGTGTCCAGATGGACTTCTGTGTTGAAGTCCTTTACTGTTTCGACTGATAAACTGATGCCAGAGGACAGTGTGCCATGGCTGTGAGAGAACGTAGACCTTGAGTATTAAGTCCACAACTAAAGCTGAATCTGCCTGGACTTGTGAAATGATCATCCTCAGACCCCGGCGGAATAATACCCCTACTGTATGTCCTCGTGATGAATCGTTGAGTTCTGACTGTTGTTGGTGTTTCGCGCGGTCACGTGACTCCAGCCTCGGAGAGCGAGCGGCTGGTCCACCCTGCCACAGAGGGGAGTCGAGAGCTCGGCTGAGAGCTACATGGTGCTCAGGTTTTCAAGATGTCGTCGCTGGAGCAGAGGCTGTCGCGGATCGAGGAGAAACTGAAGCAGGAAAATGAAGAATCTCGCCGGAGAATCGACCTCAACATCGACATGAGTCCGCAGCGATCACGCCCGAGGCCCAGTGAGTGTCCACCGGGGGTTACCGGGGAGTCGGTAACGGGCAGAATAGCGGGGGGGGAAAGCTCAGAGGGGCGGAGGGGCTCCTAGCTTCGCCGTGCTAACCGTCTCTAGCTAGCTACATAAACAAACACGGACTCCGCTCGCTCCGTTTCCCCGTCACATATCTGAGCGAACGAGCGGTGTCCTCTCCAGAGGGAGTAAAGCGAGACGGACCCGATACAGACGGCGTGCTGTCACGAGGTGTCTCGCGTCCCGAAACCTGCTCCGTGTGTCTGTCCTGTCAAACGAGCTAACGAGCTAGCAGCCGGAGTGATCGTCGGCTTCAGGCCCCCCGGTCCGTCTGCGCGTGAGCCCTCTCGGAGGGGACGCTCGTGCTCAGCTCAGCTGCAATTTCACCTCGCTAATGAGCCGCTGGTTTGCGCGTGACTCCTGCGGCAAAGTCACCCCCGCTGTCAGCTTTGACCCTTGAGAAAGCAGCCGCCGGCTCGTGGGAGCTGTCGGATCCGGCTAACGCTCAGCACACGTCAACCAACGCGTCGTTTACGTTGCTGCATGAACGACCGCGTCCCGGTATCCGGGGGTTCGAGTCCAGCCAGCTGCTCACTTATTGTCGGGAAGCAACTCGCGGGGTCCAGTCGCTGTGGAGAGAGTGTGGTGAGACGCCGGTGTGACACCTGGCCCTCTTCTCTCACCGGCCGTTCAGAGATAATTCTTTCCTGCAGGGTCGTTCACCACACAACAGTTTATTTCCCTTTTCTGTTAAGAAACAAATAAAGAGAAGAAAAGGAATAGCTGATGCTGTTCTATAATCCATCCATCCATGCATTTCCATCCGCTTATTCCGGGGTCGGGTCGCGGGGGCAGCAGACCCAGCAGGCTGAGCCAGACTTCCCTCTCACCCTCAACAGCTCATTCTGGGGGATCCCGAGGCGTTCACAGGCCAACCGGGAGATATAATCCCTCCAGCGTGTCCTGGGTCCTACCCGGGGTGTCCTAAATAATCTTGGGAGTAGCCCTCTTCTATTCATCACAGTGAACATGGCCACTGAGGTTTATTTTTGAGCTGATGTGCGCCACAGGGCTGCTACAAATACTTATTAGGGCGCCAAATGTGCATTCATCTGAAGTTGTAAACTAAAGCTTCAACCCCAAAAATAGCTACCTCTGTTTTGAGTATCGTTCACCAAACGCTCCAGTGCACCACAGCTTAAGGAAATAACTGATCCTCCTTTTCTTAATTACAACACTATTTGTGTGACCTGCTTTTAAGGATGTAGTTGGAACCACTGGTTGCTGGTCAAAGCAACCAGTGGTCAGAAAGTATTTGAAAGACGCACTAGCGCTTTGTTGATTTTGGTCTTTTCAAAGGATTTATTGACGATGAGAAAAAGATGGAATGGAGACGACATTTATCCTCTAATGTACACTACTTATATTTTACTGTTTTATTTCTGTGTGAAGAGAACAAGGGACTTATAAAGAAGAAAGTGTTGGTTTTTTTCATCCCAATTTGTTAAATGGTGATGTGTGTGTGGGTGTGTGTGTGTGTGTGTGTGGTCCTCTCAGTAGAACAGTGCAGTAATATGCATCTGTATGTGTATATTCTTTCCCTCCGTCTAGTCATCGTGATCCAGCTCAGTCCTGCTCCAGCCCCTTCCCAGCGTGCAGGTATCATTCAATCCATCGCCCTCTGCCACTGCACCTCTCTCTCCCTCCCTCAACCCCCACCCACCTCCCAAAATCTGTCCCCCGTTTCTCCTCTCATCCCCACCTTCCTTTATCTTTGTATTTCAAATTTTTTTAAATCCCATCAGAGATAAACACAGGCAGTTCCCTACATGTTCAGGTTTCCTTCCTTTGCTCACATGTCTTTTTAACGCTTCCATGCATGTTTCTTACATTCAGTTTAATTTTATACTATTAAAAAAAAGTGTATTAACCACAATGTTGAACATGCCAGTGTAAACACTTGCACACACACATACGTTGTTTCTTGTTCCTAATCTCACACCATGATCCGATACGTTTATTCCCGAGTAAGAACCCCCACTGACGGGTAGAAGTTAAACCCACGTCTGTGAAACTAGTCTTGATATTGAAGCCCATCTGTTATGTCGATCCTCAAGTCACGTCCTCTCTCCATCTTTCCATTCTGACTCCTCTCTCTCTCCTGTCAGTGTGTGTGTCGGTGCCAGTGGCAGGGCAGTGTTGGTGTGCGTGTGTGTGTGTCAGATGATTAACCTTCATTTTGCTGGAGGTACAGAGTCATGGTGCATGCACGCTTTTACTGCACGACATAATGTATTGGGTTGTGTTTTGTTGGACACGGCCTCTAATAATACAGCATCCCACTGGCCCGTCTGCAGGAGTGCTGTGAACACTCCGGACACTCTTTCTCCCTCCCTTTCGTTTGTGCGGCGACTGAGGACTTCCTGTTGGAGTCAGACAGACCGAATGAATGTCCGACTTCCAGCTGAGTCTGTGCTGTGCAGTTTTGGCTGAATTCCTCCTCTCTTTCTCTCTGTCTGACGTTGTTTGCCTGTTATCCGTCCTCTGGCATCCCCCCCCTCCCTTTTTGCAGCAACGCTGCGTGAGCTGAAGGCGGCGCCTGCGAGAATCTGTATGTTTGTGCGTCTCCCCGTCTCTCAGTCTGTCTTCACATCCGTCGTCCATCTGCAGCCAGCTGAACTATGGAGATGTGGCCTTTGCCAAAGTCTGCCTGAGTTGTTCTTCCTCTCCACACTAACCCCTCCTCCTCTTCACTAACTGAATCTCCCCTTGCAGGCTAATCCATCCACAGGTGACTCAGAAGAGCTGCCAGCCTTCTGCGAAACAAAAACTCTAATAATGTTAATGACAACAAAGACAACGGCCTCAACGTGTTTTGCAAACTGGTTCCGAACATTTAAAATAAATAAAAAATAACTAGGTATTTAAACCTCTCGCATTTAGCAGTCGTAATGTGAGCATTTCCGTCCGCAGGTCAGTGCTAATGCAACTTTAGATTGTCGACCTGAAATTGTTCTCCATTTGAGAATGAGCCGGGGCTTGCACGTACACCCGGTTAATTCAAGGTTTCAACATGTCCCTGAGTGCATGATGTAGACTTCTGACGCCGGTTGAGAACGAGACTTACGACCGTCAGTGTTGTCCAGGGTCCTGAAGCCATCGTGGGATATCAAATAGGCCGAGTGGCTCTGTGTGGACAATGTTGCCTTCAATGTCAAACATTTGTACAACTTGGGTTTTATTTTCCTTGTTGCGGCCGTCGGTTCCCTCGGTTCTGATAACATTGTACTCGCCAAAATAAATCTCTAGCATTTGGAACCACGAAGAAGGAAATACAAGAAGTACAAATATGACATAGTTAAAAGAAAAAAGAAACACCCAGTTTAGCCATATGGTAATGGCTAAATGAATACACAAACGGATAACATGTCACAGATTGGCTCGCATTCTTTTCCCCATGAGACATGTGTGAAGATTTCGGAAAGGAAATGCTCGGTTACAGAGCACATTGAGATGTGTTCAACACATGTAATGAAGCATAAATAATAACAAATGATCCCCTTTTGATGCTTTAAACCACTAAAGCGGTGCAGTCAGTGAAGGCATGAATAAAAACAGTCGTCTTATACCATGTGGCATGCTGGCCTCGGGCGAGAAACGCACTGTGCCGTTCATTCTCCTCTCTGTTTCTAATGTGTCATGTCCCGTCCCCCCCCCCCCCACCAGCCCTCCAGCTGCCACTGGCCAACGATGGAGGCAGCCGAACATCATCTACAGAGAGCTCGCCTCAGCACCAGCCGTACCCCAGCCGCCCGCGACACATGCTCACCCTGCCCACGCCTCCATACGGCCTGCAGAAGAGCTTAGAGAAGTATGTGGACCCGTCCCGATGTTCATCCAAGCATCGGCACTGAGGAGCTGTGCTCACGGTCATTCGTTACTGTGTTTCTGTGGCAGACGTAAACACCTCTTTTTGTTGAAAACAGGTATACAGGATCAAATTAAATGACTTACTGCTGTTGTGGGATAGTGACCAAATACATTATCCAAAGAATATTCGATAGATTTTTTATTTAGAATTCAGAAATTGCATTATTGTTTAAGTACATGGAATTAATATAATTAGTATTGTGACTCTCAATGAAACTCAGACCAGTGAAACGCAATCATGTGCTTTAAAAAATATTTTTTAAATAAAGCAAGTATGAATGTAAACATTGGGAGACAAAACAGTCACAGGGATCTTACATGTGTATATATATATATATATATATATATATATATATATATATATATATATATATATATATATATATATTTATTTATTTATTTATTTATTTATTTAATACATATATATTTATTATATATATATATACATATATTTTCACACTGAAACGTACTTTGCGTATTGTTTACGCTCCCTCACATTTTGTGTGTGTGTGTTTCGTGTCCACAGTGCAGAGATCGACCAGAAACTTCAGGAGATCATGAAACAGACGGGTTATCTGAAGATCGACGGTCAGGTGAGATGTGACACGTAACGACACATGTCGAGTTGCTCCCGTCTGGAAATGCGAGTGCCCTCCATGTGATGCATTACATCAGAGGTCACGGGTGCAGGGATATTTGATATTTGCCAAAGTCTTCTGAATCGTATTCCTCTGTGCCGTGTATCTCCGTTGTGCAAAATCTATTAAAGACACCCACATGTGCACAGGGTGACGTGTTCCTTCAACACCTCCAACATGGGCACTGTAGTTTATTTTGAATCAGTCCCACATACTCCGTCCTGCTGCTGTAAATACTCCCAACAGAATTTAGTGTGTATTAATCCACAGCTGAAAATAGTCCCCAACAAATATACGTGCGACACCTGTTTGCTAGAAAATACAGTGCCTTGTCGAAAACTACTCTTATATTTGTGAGTTGTGTGAAAAGATTAATATTTTCATCAAGAGCCGATGGATGAGGGGAGAGGAAACTATCTTTTAAACAGTTGTTTGTTCTCCTCAGTGTTAAGAAATAATCTTTTTCACTATGATTAACAAGCAGCCAGTCTGTATTGTTAAAGTATCTCGTGGTTAAAACCCCTTCAAAGCAAAACTTCCACCCCCCTGAAGGGTCTCTGAGAAGAGCAAAGAAGGACAACAACACTATTCTTTCTTTGAGAATAAACAGCATATTATAAACAGATGTGTGTTGTTTTCATCTACCAATAATAAATAGTTCTTGACTGTGGGTTGAACCATTTAGTTTCTTCTCCCTCCAGCCTTCGGGCCCAGTACCACAATCGATGCCAGTCAGGGTTTGAAGATGCTGAAGAAAATTGCTTAACTCATCATCGCCGATTGTTTTTATTAGCCCAGCGGGGTCTCTGCATCGAGCACTCGATGAGACGCCACTCGCAGCATCTCAGTCGTGCGAAGATTTAATTTTAACAAAGCAGGGCGGATAGGGTGGGGGAGGGGGGGCCATGCATCGTATGGCCAATGAGGGAGCAGCTTAATTACTCATCAAAACATGTGTTACTGACTGAGGGGTGTACTGTTGCTTCACGAAACAGAACATCCAAACATTTTTTAAGCCCCAGTGTTTGTTTGCTTAGAAACGACAAAAACAAAATGATCTTCATCGTGATCCAAAGTCTCGCGTCTTGTCCGTCCGCAGCGGTATCCGGCGGAGGTGACGGACCTGATCAGCGAGGGGGAGATCGGCAGCGGAACCTGTGGGCAGGTCTTCAAAGTGCGATTCAAGAAGACCGGCCACGTCATCGCTGTCAAAGTAGGAACTTTATGCATTAATCAGCACATCCTTCGCTCTAACATGTCTACTGATGGGCCCACGAACATCTGATACGTTCACGACAAGCAAAGAGAACAAATGCACAGCGTAGGTTTAGATTTAATGGGCCATGTCATAAGTTTATTATTCACAGGATCCACACGGGGCAACATCTAGACATCGGTGGGACAGTTGGTTTGATACATGTCACGATCGATACATAAGCCAGAGATAAGACGGCCCTAAACAATCATGAAACCTTAGTACCTAAATAATAACTCAGTTTAAAGCTGAGCGGAGGCTCTGGTCAGAACCGTGTCTTTCACAACATGCGCTCTGCTTCTGGTTTGGGAAGACATATTTAAATTAATTGACACCATCTTAGCATTCCTTGTAAGCTGCTATGGTGTTGGTGAGGAGTGTATTTGAGGATCATTTGGAGTGCCATAACTCTTAAGATGAGCATTGTGTAACTATTGTTGTAAAATCAATTATATGTAGGAACACAGTTTATTATGTGTACTGTCTTGTCTTGAAGCTTATTTTCAGAATGCAGCAAAGAATTTCCCCACAAAGTCAACAAGATCTATCTATAAATATATATCACTAGAAATAGATCTCTCTCTCTATGTGTGTATATATATACACACACACACACACACACACATACAGCAGAAGCTTGATGCTAACCCTTGCTTAGCGCTCTCATTTCCTGTTGTGCTCTAATTGTGACTAATTTATCAACACTGGCAGTAATAAGCCCACATAACGACCTTCCTATTTAAGAGATGACTTAATTGTAGCCGTTGGAGCTGTTTAACAACTAGGATGGTCCGTCGGCTCACCAGAGGAGTCTTTTGTTTTGTGATTTTCTAATGGCTTGTTTCTCTGTGTGTGTCAACAGCAAATGCGCCGCACAGGAAACAAGGACGAGAACAAGAGGATCCTGATGGACCTGGACGTGGTGCTGAAGAGTCATGACTGCCCGTACATCATCCAGTGCTACGGCGCCATAGTTACCAGCGTGGGTGTCCCCAAAATACATATACGGGCACTCTTTAAACAAACTGCAGCCTCTGGTTTAGTATTGCGCAATGCAGCGGGACTGCCTTGACTCTTACACGTCAGTAAACGCCACTGCGAGGCCTCCTGAACTGTCTGTGTGTGTTGTATACGTGTGCAGACGGATGTATTCATCGCCATGGAGCTGATGGGAACCTGTGCTGAGAAGCTGAAGAAGAGAATCCAGGGCCCCATCCCAGAGCGAATCCTCGGAAAGATGACAGTGGCGGTAAGCGTCAGAAACACAAAAATGTGCCGCTGCTCACCGAACGTCGGTTCTCGTGTTCTTATCGGCGAGTTGTGTTTCCGCTCCAGATAGTGACGGCGTTGCTGTACCTGAAGGAGAAACACGGCGTCATCCACCGGGACGTCAAACCCTCCAACATCCTCCTGGACGAGAAGGGTCAGATCAAACTGTGCGACTTCGGCATCAGCGGACGCCTCGTCGACTCCAAGGCCAAGACCCGCAGCGCCGGCTGTGCTGCCTACATGGCGGTGAGTGGACAGCATTCAAAAGTGTGAACAGAACGATGTTAAATATACACTTGATCTCTGTAACCAAGTGTTGTCTGGCCTCGTGTCCTTGCAGCCTGAGAGAATAGACCCGCCAGATCCCACCAAACCGGACTACGACATCCGGGCAGACGTGTGGAGCCTCGGCATCTCTCTGGTAAAACATGTTATGACCATGAAAGAATTGTACTTGCATGTGTTCATTTCCATGAATGTCAACATCACGGGAATATTTGCGCCGTAAGATGCAGAGAAATCCGCTGAACAGTTGGTGTGTGATATTAGGTTGTAGTCTGACACGCACAGTGTGAATAGAGTCTGCGTGGTGCTCTGAGGCACTGACCTCAGACCAGCGTTCACAATGACAAAGCATTATTTTTGAGGGACGTGTCGCCTGATTTGAATTTGCAGTCGTAACTTCATCCATTTACTTAAAAGCGTTGAACAGAGACATGAGTGGTAATCTGATGACTCACAGCAGACCTGAGATCAGCAGCCTCTTTGTTTGAGAAGGAAAATAACCGGACATGCACTGAACACAAATGGATGAATATGTAAATACTAATGATCTGTTATACTATTGCTCTGTATAGAATACATCCATGGGCCGTCCAGGGAGATGCGTGGCCCGATGCATTGTTCATTATCGCCTTTGTTGTCGCTGATGGATGTTATTGGCTCCTTGTGTCCTCCAGGTGGAGCTGGCCACGGGACAGTTTCCCTACAAGAACTGCAAGACAGACTTTGAGGTTCTGACCAAAGTGCTGCAGGAAGATCCTCCTCTGCTGCCCCTCGGCATGGGCTTCTCCCTCGACTTCCAGTCCTTCGTCAAAGACTGGTGAGTACCAATCTCCAGTCGGAGCTCCTCAGGTCATCAGGTGGGGGTTTTCTGAGTCCATATAGAAAGAGATCCCGGCGCTGTGCGCTACTTTGGACCTCTTTGGAACAAACTGCCTGATGACCTGAGATCTGTCAAGACTGTTTCCACAGTCCAGAGCAAAGAGTTTTCTGGCTCCTTTGCTACTATATGCGTGTGCATGTTCGTAGAGGCATTTTGGATGGTGGGTGTCCTTTTAAAATATGATGTATTCTAGTCGTGTGTTGCTGTCTGCACTCATCCCCGTCAAGAAATATGTCATGAACAAAGTTGCCGTGACTTCAAATGTATCGTTTAATGTTCACAGCCTCACAAAGGATCACAGAAAAAGGCCCAAATACCACCAGCTGCTGGTAAGAAACCCGCCACACTGAGCAACGAGCGCTCCGATGAGAATCGAAGGTGAAATGTAACCCAACTGTCCAACCGTCTCCCTCCCTCTGTGTCTCCGTGTCCGTCTCCCTCACCCAGGAGCACAATTTCATCCGGCGGTACGAGGTGCTGGACGTGGACGTGGCCGGTTGGTTCCAGGCGGTGATGGAACGCACCGAGTCGCCTCGCAGCAGCCAGTGTTACAGCCACCAGCACCAGCTCCACTCGCTCTTCAGCAGGTAGCCCGGCCCGGCCCACGGCGAGCTCAGCCGGACGCTAGTCTTCGCCGAGCCCAGAGACGGGCCGCCCTCGTCTAGACTAGCGTCGGCAGCTAAGCCGAGCTGTCGCCCCCCCCGGCTGTCCATCGGTCCACGGACGGTCGTGAAGAGCCCCCGGAGGAGAGGACTGATGGATGGATGACGCTGGTGGTTCTGTTAATCGGTGTGTTGGATCTGGACAGACAGACGAGGGGGGAGGGGTGGAGGGGGAGAAAATAAGGTGCACACTGTAGTTAGCTTCATTCGTTTCCACACGTTTCACGTCTCACGTCTCGTGTGCGTTTCCACATTTCCATCACCCACATTTGTGTCTCGAGCGGCGATCCGAGCGTCGGATCAGTCAACAGAGTAGTCGCTACACACTGGAACAAAGCATCGGCTGCTCTAGCCAACACGAATATCTGTCTTGTACATAAACGTTGAGGAGGACACAACCGTGTTCAGGGCAATTCTGCCTCTTCGGGTGTTTCTACTATGACACATTCTCAGGCTGAATCTGCGTGCGTGTGCACACGTGTGTGTATGGATAAAAGTCAACACACAGTAAGTGAGCTTATCGTTCCTAGCCGTTTATTCACACTACACCCGTTAACACACACACACACACCGTTATGTATTAATCTATTGGCTGTGCTTCATTTTTAACATACAAAGGTAACACATTAACTTTGAAATTTAAATATGTTTAAAATACCATCGTTGTATTTAGCAGCTGCACAATTGGAAAAAAACGGATGGATAAAAAAACGTACAAAAAAATTAGTATTCTAGCTTTGTAGAAAAGGAGCCGGTTACGGTTTTGTTTTTGTGTGTTCAGACTAAAAGAGCTCGAGGGATTCTAAGAAGGGAAAAAAGATGCGTTGGAAAGGAGTGGACTCTTTCTAGCAGTGTGGGAGAGAAAAGCGGAGAAAGTAGATGAAGAAGGGAGTTGTCATTTGGAAGTTTGAGGAGCCGTGTGAGAAAAGCGCGATAGAGGCCGCGGTTAAAAATGGGAGCAGAGTGTTTGTTTTTCCTCGTAGCAGAGAATGGGAGCTTATCTTGTACAAAGAATCGACATGGAGTCGAGCTTACTGCCCGCGGAGCTTTTCTTTCTTTATTGGTCTAGAGATGTAGGCCTGCTTCAGACAACAAGAAACAGTCCTAAGGCCAGGTTGGTGTTTTCAGAACCTAGAGCGGGGGTCTCAAACTACGACGTCACGGGGTCAGATCAAACACATGTTTTGAATTGACTCTCAAATCTGTCTGTTGTGTTTTTACCCTTTATAGTCTATTCGGCTTATTGTAAAGTAATTATTTACCTTTTCCAGGGCTGCAAGTTACAATCGCAATACCCTCCCCCGATCGTTAATCATCTCCTAGATATCTTTGTAATTAGTCATTCAGTTGGAAACATTTTCAAGAGTCCAAGTGTAAGTGTCTTTTTAAGACAAAGAAAAGCAAAAATCTTCTAAAATCAATGAATCTTTTCCCAATATTGCCTCGAATTCTAACCCTTTAGTTTTAATCATGAAATCGTAACCTACCTACCACGAACTAAGACCAGCAGCGCGGTCATTTTAACGCAAATGTCTCTTTCAGAACCTGAAAAGTTGACTCGGATCACAGACGTTTCAACTGTTTATTTGTTGTTTATTTGTAGCTAAGTGTGGAAGTTTGCCCCGTGAGCGCGAAGGAGCATTAGCGTTGTGCAAAGAACGAGGAGAAAACAACCTGGCCAGTGGTCATGTGACTTTTGAGACCCCTGAACTAGATTCAAATACAAAACGAGTGCGCCCGGCTGCATTAGCTGGGCACACTGAGCCGGCAATGTGTTTTGAAGCTGCGTGTCTCTGGAGACGGAGCGGCGTCCCGGGGCCTCCCCTCCTCACGTCACGGGCCTCAGCCAAAGCTGCTCGATGCGCAGACTGGAACCTCCCAGGGCCGTCACACGGCAAACCAAATCACTGCTACACACGCAGGGAACTGAGAGGAGAGGGAAGCCGTCGTCAAGAGAGCGAGAGATTCAGGAAGGTTATCGAGATGGAAACGAAATATTCAGGAGAGAGAGAGAGAGAGAGAGAGAGAGAGAGAGAGAGAGAGAGAGAGAGAGAGAGAGAGAGAGAGAGAGAGAGAGAGAGAGAGAGAGAGAGAGAGAGAGGAGAGAGAGAGAGAGAGAGAGAGGAGAGAGAGAGAGAGAGAGAGAGAGAGAGAGAGAGAGAGAGAGAGAGAGAGAGAGAGAGAGAGAGAGAGAGAGAGAGAGAGAGAGAGAGAGAGAGAGAGAGAGAGAGAGAGAGAGAGAGAGAGAGAGAGAGAGAGAGAGAGAGAGAGAGAGAGAGAGAGGTCTGGGACAAACATGGGTTCAAAGTCAGTGAACAAGGAGAGAGGAAACGAGGAAGGCAGCCCGAGTTTCACAGGACTGTGAAGCACAAGCGCCGAGGCCGGCTGGATATTTGTAAAAAGCTTTCGTGGTGTTGCACCAACCTACCAATTATGAGTTTAGCGAGTGAGCTAGCGCGTTGTCTTTATGATGTTTACTGTTTCTGTTTGAACAATGTTATTTATTTACATTGCAACTGCTGCTACTTTGTATTGCTTTAGACGCTGCTGTCACTTTGTTTTCCCCCAAAGGACAAATACTTTATTCTTTTTTTTTTCTTTTTTTTCCCCCTTCAATGCCAAATAAGTGAAATAATGCAATGCCGACAAATGTTACCAAATACAGAGCAAGTCTGAAGAGAGCAAAAGCAAGTGAGAGATGGATTAGAAGAGAGAGAGAGAGGGGGGGAGTACAAGTACTAACTAACACAAACTATAACCACGTCGCACCTCGTATGGGGCTCTACGTACTGGGAGTAGTTCACCGTTTATATATCCTGAGGTCACACTGGATGCCACAGTGTCCATCCGGTTGGAGGGGAGTCTGTCTGTCCAGATGCTTTTTGTCTCAACCCTCCTTCACTCCGTCCATCCATCCGTCCGTCTGTCCACAGGTCGCCTGCAAGCTTGACAACCTGGACAGTCAACACCAAAGGTGTCCACAATTCAACAGAAATATGAAAGAGCGTTGTTGTTATTGTTGTGACTATTGTTATTGACCTTTTATTATTGATTACTCTCAGCTACTATATATATATATATATATATATATATATATATATATATGAAATCTGTCTATAGATAGTGGGTGGGGCGGGGCAGTGCCGTGTGTGTCGTTACTGTACAACGGGAGACTGGCCCACTGACACGGGAGGGGGAGGGGCCGAGCACGACAACCAGCTGGCTCATCCCTCCACTCAGTAGATCCGCTCATTAGGGGCCTGGAGCAGGAAGTAAATCCACCTCCGGCCGGCTGTCTGCGGCCCTCGCTGGGAACACGAGCGCCATGGGGTCACACAGCTGCTCATTGGCTGGCTCCCTTTCCCACTCCATCAGGTCTACTTCCCCAACAGCAGACCCGCTGCTCACCCCGGTGGAGTCGAGTCCAAAGATGGCTTTTATTCCCGATGCAGGCCCCTGAGAGGCGCGTCTCCGTTGGCTCGCTCCCACTACAGCGCTCCCCGTTCAGTCTCCGTACGCGTGACTCGGGCTCACTTGTTTTTGAGTGCGTCGTAAAAACTCATCTGTAAGTAAACCAAATATCATCTTCACTATGCAGTTGTTCAATCTACGTCAGTTTGCATCGATGGGGGTTTAAAAAAGTGACTTACAGATAAAGCAGAGTCAGTGTTTTCCTGTTCAAGCCCCACCCACTCCCAGAGTGATTACACATCACCGCCTTCAGCTAGTTCAGAGAAGAGAGAGAGTCATGTTTTGAATGAGCTGACAACTATTTAAGGATTGTATTGGGGTTTGGGGAGGGACGTGGGGGTTTGTAGTTTGGGGGGGATACAGATCAATGCTGTAAAGTATATCAATTGCATGTTATTTGTCACAGTTGAAACTGCCATTGTTTTGTTTTCTGTTTGTTGTTTTCTTCCAAGACAGCGGTGGGTCGGGGCAGGGATGCACAAAACTTTATCCTTATTTATAATGTTTAAACATATATATAGTTTGTTTGTTTTTGTTGTTGAATTATTTACTTAGGAAAATACACACTTTATTGCCTTTTTTATGTTTTGTCAACTTTGCTATATATATATAGATATATCTATATCTATATATAGATATTTTTCTTCCCTTTGGACCCATCACTCATTGTGGAGGAGGAGCTGGGGGGTGTGTGTGTGTGTGTGTGTGTGTGTGTGTGTGTGTGTGTGTGTGTGTGTGTGTGTGTGTGTGTGTGTGTGTGTGTGTGTGTGTGTGTGTGTGTGTGTGTGTGTGTGTGTGTGTAAAGTCTTTATTGATGGTGATTATTATATTTAGGTTTTTTTTGTCCATTGTTTTTTAAATTCTCATTACTGTCTTTATTATTATTGTTAATATTATTCAGGGCAAAGATGACACCAAATTGAACAAACAAATAAATGGGTGGTTCCAGATGGCGCTGAGGACTGGACATTTTCTTTACTGGCGAGGTGGAACAATGGCTTTAGTCCCCGTTCCGCTGTCGTGTCTGTCCACCTTATTTACACCGCCACAAAAAGATAACCTCTGGACTGAAAGTCTAATAGTATTTTTCTATTATTATATGTTTTCCTTTGATCCGATATTGTGATCGATTTATGTTACCCCAGTTTGGGTTCAAACATTTTGCTGTTATTTAATTTCTTTTTTTCTTCTCATCCCTGTCCACTGCTTTTTGATCCCGTTTTTGATTTCATGAGTATTATTCTATTGTTTTGTATTCTTTCCGGTTTGTCTGATGCTGTATTAGGGAGCTGATTGGTCAAATACCAGAGTTATTTGTTTTCCTAATGCTGAAACCGTTGTGACTGATGTTGCACTTGTGATGGGTTTTATTTAGTTTTTGTTTTGCGTTGCAGATTTGAGATTGTTGTGCAGAGGGGGAGAATATTGAGTGTTTTCCTTATTTCCTTTAAGTCACAGCAGTTATTTTATCAATCATAGATCTGTGACACGGAGCAAAAAAATGATTTAACAGTGTATTTTTTTCACTGATATTTATTTATTGGTCATTTGTATGTTTGTGTTTTCGTTTGTTTTTATTATGGTTTCATGTGAATTGCTTTTCGTGGGGGGCAAACAGGACTTAACGCAGAGGAGCAGCCTCTCATTGGAGTTTTACATTGTTTAGAGAAAGCTAAATATTGTATCCAGCCATCACACTAACGTTCAGTCTATATAATAACGGATCGACAGGTCGAAATAGAAACCTACAGCGCAGTAAGGTGCACTGTTTCTGGCTTTACTGTGTCTGTCAGACTTGTTTTGTTTACTGTTTACTGTTTACTCTCAGAAGGCCCCAACAAACAAACGGCTCATGGTTCGATGTAGCCACGGCATGATAGTGCTTCACTAAAACTCACAGTTGTATTGTATGAAACTTGTATGGTTTTTAATCCGAATGCCACAAAGCAGACTAGATGTGGGTTTTTTCTTAGTTAAAGGTATCCCATCCGATGATAACTCCTCTGATAGTGGCCTGACTGGCTTGTTATTAACCCGCACGCTTCGTTAGCGAGGTGGGACACGCCTGCTTTGAAACATCATTGAAGCTTGTTGCTTGTTTTATTTAATTTTTTTTAAAGAAATGCAATCTGTTGCAGTTCAAAAGCTTCTCGTATGTACGACTTTATGGATTTATTGTCTTGACGGTTGTATCGATCGACACAGCTCGACTGCCTTTTTCGTTTCCTCTTTTTGTTTTGTGTTTTGGCTGTATTGTATCCCCCCCCCCTTCCCCCAGCCTCATTTCAAACAGAATAAATGCCATTATATTGTGAATACCTCAGGATTTTTTTGGAGAAAAAAATTTATAAAACCCTTAAAAATCAAATAAATAAAAACTCATAAAAAGTTGACGTGTCATGGTGGCTTTTTCTTCTTTCTTTCCCATCAAGAAGGTTTCATTACATTTTGAAATGGTAATCACATGTGTATAGACAAGTAGGAGGATTCTAACTATTATGGATTCACATTACATTACGTAGTTTACAGGCTGTATAGGACTCGTTACAAATAAACTGATGTAAACTTGACCTTTCAATATTCTAGATTTCCTGTTTTTGTTTTACACCAGTCTGCAAATGTCATGCAGCTGACATAATCCCCAAATGTGGGTCACTCTTCAGCTTGTAATGTAAAGCTTCGTCCACTGCAGGGTGCCCTATTCATTCAGAGACTGATGACTCAAGAGTGGTGTCGCTGTCATTTATAAAACACACCAACACGGGCAAAGGAAAATAGTGAGACATCTTCTGTCACTGTTTCAAATGAAGCCCACAGTATATTAGTGGGTCAGCGGTTGTGATCCATGGACTGGATTTGGACGGGTGTTGTCCCCGTTCCTCTAAAAATAACATTAACTCAGTCGGTCCCATCTGCCTTCTAGACGCCAAACACAAGCAGGCCGATGTGCTCAAACACGTCAGAATAAACTCTCATGCAGTCCTACTCTAACAGTCCTCTGCCTCTCTTCCTGTTACGGCCTCTACACTTTCCCCCCTCAGTGAAATTCAGAATTACCAGCCTGACATGACTCAACTCGACTCTGCTGCTTCTCCTCTAAAAGCTTGCTCAACAACAGATGTTACATGTTTTAAGCACTTTTAAAAATGTTGTCTATCTTTTAATGGTATCCACACTGTTGGTGTTTATTATACAGAAAAGTATTCTTACACGTAGGCCATTATGTGGTGTGTGTGCATGTGACTGATTCGGTCCTGAGGTGAGCAGCAGGAAGCAGCCTTGCATGTGAGGTGGTGTAAGAAAAGTCTGTGCCCTGTGGCTGCAGAAATGAACCTACAGGATGAATAGACACCTGGTTTGAACGGTGTGCGTGTTTAAAAACCACAATGCAGCCCGATAAGGCAGAAAGATGTACACTAAATTGCTATTTGCATAATGGAAGCAAAACTCTTCCTCAGTGGTGACTGCTGAGTTTAGATAAAGAGCTGAATAGGAAAATATGTCAGTAATATTTAAATATGCAGAAACAGTTGTACTAACTGTACATAATATAGGAGAGGCAGGAGGCTTTTGTATCTGAAGCAGGATCGACGGAGGCTGAAAAATGAACAGTTAAAGGGTCCTGTTCTGCCTCAAAATAATACCTGCAAGCGCTATTGCTTATTTGTGTGTGTGTGTGTGTGTGTGTGTGTGTGTGGGTGTGTGTGTGTGCGTGCGTGCGTGCGTGCGTGCGTGCGTGTCTGTGTCTGTCCTTGCTCTGTCTCGTTCATGCTGCCACATGCTGCCCCTACATTTTTATCAGTTCGGCTTTGATGTGTGACAGATCTGATAGGGCAGGCGGACCGAGGTTTGGGGTAATGACAGGGTTTGAGAAGAAACTTTACACCAACACTGCAATACAACAATAGGCCACGCCTCCCTCCACCTCTCTGCTCTTTCTGCAGATCTTACTCCCTCTGTGTCTCCTCGCTGTGACCATATATGGTAGGAAATTAAACCAAAAGCTCATTGGTGGATGGGAGACAAAGTGCAGGTAGATATGACCTCTTGTTGGGGTGTGTTAAGATTATTACTTTTTTTCTTTCCTTTATTTATGTTATGCAAGTCACGCTTTTTTTCATTTTGTTTTTACAAAGAGAAGAAAATACCAGAAGTGCAAAGTTGACCTGTGAACTTTACTGTATTTCACTGACATTGGACCCCCAACCTTGTCTCTAAAACCATTTAGACATAAATATATACTATACATATATACTCTTCCATGTCGGTTTGCCCTCTTAACATTTGATTCCTCTCTCCACAGCCAGTTTTCTGCTTTGTGTCATATTTCGAGCAGTGCCACACCCCTGCTCCTGTTGCAGGTACAGACAGGGCTCTGCATTCCTACAACCTAACACACGAACACACAAACACACTCTCAACGCTTTCTGCCCAAATGCTTTTGACTCTCTTTCATTAAATAAACATATAAACACTTAACCCATTTACAGTTAGCGTAGTGATGGCCTGTTCCAATTGTTAGGTGAAGTTTTTTTTTTTGCATTTAAAAAAAGTGTAGTCTAAACTTCAGACCAGGTGTCCAGATATATCAGAGAGAGAAAAATAGTATAATTGGAAATATTTGTAAATCCATCTGCATATATATTTATTCAGAATAGTGCTGCGGCTAATTGCTATTGAATACATAAATAAAAATAGGCCTATTATTAACTGTCTTTTTTTTATTTGCACGTCCAAAGAGCCATCATTCAGTCTTCATATTGCTTATTTGATTGTGTGAGTAATTTGTGGTTGATAAATAACCGAAATGATTTACCGATTATCAGAAGTGTAGCTGCTTGAGGTAGACTAAAGGATTAGTTGACCACTTGTTTCAGTCGCAATACTGAATGTATTTCTTTACTCTGCATATTGTACAATCGTTAACCCCGTGCTGCCTTCAGTACATCCAGGACACGTCTAACGTGAGAAGAACATTTCCTGGACGATCACCAAGCTGATACAGTTTTTCTATTTCATAAATGTATCCGAATGAATAAATTACAAATGCACATCTTGAGCCGTTTATTTTGCAAAACGGCACCCGAGCCAAGAAAACAACGCATCTACTTTTTTTGTTGTTGAGCTACTTCGCAGTCACAACTCATAACTCCGAGTTTTCACGTCGAGCTCCTGAACGCATCACAAACGGGCGGAGCGTTTCAATTTACCTGCGAAAACTAAACTGGGCGGATTAAAGGTGCAGCACGTCCGTCCTCGCTGAGCCACGCCCGAGCAGCTGGACCACATGAGAGCGGAGCGACGTGTCAGAAGAAAGGCTTCTTCTTTTTAGTGGGGAAAGTGTCGTCGAGCCGGACTTTGCTGCTGCCAACACGGACAGGAACAGACGACTCGAGCTCACACTCAGTGCCCGCCATTGAAAAGCAGGTGTGTTTTCATTATTCTTAATTTTAATGCGCGCTGGGTGTTGTTAATAACTGTGTCGTCTTCAGCAGGTGGGCCTTCCTGCGAGCCACTGTTGTAGTAGTGCACTTGCATGTTTAGCAGCATGAACAGTTTTATGTGAACAGGGAAACGAAATAGATTTAAAGTTAGAGAAAGGCGAGTTGAAATATGTTCGTTTTGCTTAAAATACCCACTTGTTTTTGATAGCCGAGGCATTTCTACCTGCGCATGCTCAATAGTCACCTGGTTGTCTGTAAGCATGTATTTGTATTTTATGTTGGTCATCGTGCTTTTCAAACGTCTTTGTGGTGCTTTTAGCTGAGTCAAGGCTGTTGTGTTGCTGACTAAGTCGCTTCTCTTTCTAAAGATTGCAGGAGGAACGAGCCCCAGTATGATCAATAACATCACATTCATAGCGATAATACAATGTAAACATCACTTTCCACACAAAAAAACGGGTTGCTCAACGCCGTTTAGTTGAGTTAGGGTGAAATAAATGCTGTTGTCTTTGTTTCGCCTGTATAAATACGCAACTTTTTAATCTTAAAATGTAGGAGTGGTTTAATTTGTTTTTACAAGGAAATGATGCTAATCATGTGGGCAGTGGCTCTATCCAACTTGACAGGAAAATCTGGATGTTAAATGAAAATGTATTGTTTTCATCTCAGGTATTCACGGTTTAGTCATGTTTATTTAGTTGGTCAGGTGAGTCCTGAGACAGTTATACTTTTAATAAAACTTGTGTACACTGCTGCTTCTTGTCTCCCCTCAGGATACACATTTGACATGCAGTCACAAAAGAGGACTTGGCTTTATGTTGATGCTGAGGAGTTATTATGTTTGCCCAGACTGCTTCAGTTTGGTCCATATTTCTACTCATGACTACTGAAAATAGTTTACAGTTAAAATTCTAGGCTTCCCCTTTTTTGCCAGGAAATGAGACTGCTCTGCCGCAATTCCCCACTTCTGCTCTTGTCACCTTTTTAAAAAAAACAATACCGACATTGTGTTGCTCTGAAACCTTTGCCGCAACTTTTTTCCCACCCGTTTCACATCTTCAGCTTGCATACAGAGCTTCCGATGTACTTTTCGATTTTAAGAACCAGCCCCTCGCTCGCTTCGACTAACCCCCTCATGGGTCAGTGCCACAATGTCGTCACCTCATCGGCATGGGGACCGGCAGCCGGGATGCAGACGGCCTTGCTCGTGCCCGGGTCGCTGTTGGGTGAGCGCCATGGAAGCCCAGCTAAAGCGGGGATTGACTTGCAGCCTAGAACGGGCCGGAGACTGAAGACGCCGTTGAAAACGTGCACGAAGAGATCACAGGAGAGGCGGATTAAACGGCGCCCGCGTTGAGACGGTCGGAGTGTCGACGTTAACCAAGCGATGCCGTCTCCAGACATAGTTCAGTTGTCTTGGCGATAAAACGCTCCGGGTCAGACGCTAGGGCAGACCTCCTCACCCTGAGGTCGGGGATGCGACAGATCCTCTGAATGACGAGGATCAACACCGAAGCGCGGATGTGAAGATCGAAGGGGTTCGTCTCGTCATCGTGAACCTCAAAATGTGCAGCGGGAGAGTTTGTGCAACTTCCTGAGGAAGTCGGCCCACGGAGAGCTTTAACGGTGAAGCCGCATGCATGTGAATGTCACACGCCTTCTGTGTGGGCTTCATGTGCTAATGGTTTGGTGTTTTCAACATTGATGATGCATTCAGGACCTGGTTCCCTTACAGTAGATGCGAGAATGCTGTTGGTGTTGTCTGACCTCTGCGACAGGTTTTGATTTTGGTGCCGCATGAAACTATAAGAAACGAGACCGTGTTCCTGGGCCTCCTCCCCCACGGACGTTGAAGAGTCTGAGCACATAATTAACTTAAGAGAGACACGGATGACACCTTGCGCACTGATCCCTTTATCCCTCGCTCTATAAACACACACACACACACATGCTCGGATGTATTGTCATCATCCATCCTGGACCCGAGAGGAGGTAGCTGCTCTAAACTGGTCATATAAAGATTTATAGTTGTATGAATAATATCAGCTTTTAATTGACAAGAGAAAACTCTTTACTTGGCACCCTGGTGAATAGTTAAGCACATTTTTAGGGCAGTAAAAGTAATTTAGGCGTTTTTTTTTGTTTTTTGTTTTTTTTCCTTCTTTCTTATCTAAACCGAGGGTCTAAGGATATAGGGCGGACAGATTCTAAGTTTGTTTGGCCTGGACATACAGAAGTTTATTCTAGACATTGTAAAGAAAAACAGTCATTCGACAGTTAACCTTTTTTACCTACGCTGATCATTGTCATATTGCCAATTATTTTTTGTTGCATGAATTTGATGAAACCTAATGATTTGTAGGACCCTATTAAAAAAAAAAAAGAGATTGCGCAAGGGGACTATCTTGTACATATCAAATCAGTTGCAAATTACTGAAGGCCGAATGGAGGTGGTGGACTTTATCTTAATTTTGCGTGGGTTGTCTTCAGGGTGTGGCTGGTGAAGAACAACATTTCCGTCTGTGTACAGACTTGCTCCTGACATTCCTCCCTTGCCTCCCTCCTGGAGTCCAAAGTATCCCTCCACCGAACTCCCACTTCCACAACTCTCACTGCGGGAGGCGTTAAATGCTCAGAGCCAGCCTCTCTCTCCTGATGCCCAATATGTAATATCTGCACAGTGACTCGAGAGAGGGTTTCGGATAATGAGATATGAAAAGGCAGTCAAGCATTTGTGGAATTCTGTGTTTAATGATCTGGTGAGGAAGGAATGTGGCTCAGACAGGTAATAAAGGACGGACGGGGGAAATTGTGGAGCGTGAGACTCGCTAAAGAGCTCAGGTGATCAGCTATTATGTTTCCATTAAATATTTGACTTTCAACACCTCTGTTCAAATAGGTGTAACGTATCAGTGAAAGCGTAAAGCCCAATAATAAAAGCTTTATATGCAACAATGATGCCTGAGTTGTTGCCATCTGAATTTATTATAATTTTTTTGCAACATTTTGTTGGTTTAGTACCATCAAACTTGAAAATAACATTCAACACAATTTGTGTTGAGGCTTGTTGTCCACGCCCGTAAGAGCATTTGGAATAAATTACTACAAAGTAAAGGAGAGTGCCAAATCTGGAAAATGGCACTGAATTACTTCGACACACAAACGCCTTCTGGCAATGCCGACTGATTCTGAAGCAACATCCTACATCGCAATGCTGGTCGACTGAGATGGAAGTTCTGTAATGTCCATGTTTTTATGCATTGATTAATCATGTTGGTGATGTAGCAAAGCAACTGTCTCACAAAGAATGCAAAATGGTAGAGCATCTCATTTTGAAATGGCACACTGAAGGATGTCAACTCCTTCATACTGAAATATTTAGTTCATATGCTGATGCCAGCTACACTAAAACAATAATCCCAGTGAAGTATCAATTTAACCTGTTTTGATTCCAGTTCTCCTCCTCAGGTCAGCTCTACAAAAATAGCTTCATAGTTTTAAAATGTTCTCTCTCTCTGTCGTAAAGCTACCATGTCGGACGCGGACCAGTTCCTGTACGGGGACCGCAGCGGGTCGAATGCCCCTCTGGCCCAGGCCGACTGGGCCACCAAGAAGCTGGTGTGGGTCCCCTCTGAGAAGCTGGGCTTCGAGGCCGGCTCTGTGAAGGAGGAGCAGGGAGAGGAGTGCGTGGTGGAGCTGAGCGACTCGGGCAAGAAGGTGAAAGTGGAGAATTTCTCTTTGAGTCTAAATTTGTTTGTTTCTTTTAAGTTGTTGACTAAGTAACGAACCCCTAAAAATGTACTTCTAACAAATATGTTCTGCGATTGTAGTCTGGTTCAGGACGTCCTTCTGACGGGGGTCTTGTCTCTGTAATTCTCAGGTGAAGGTCAGCAAGGATGACATCCAGAAGATGAACCCACCCAAGTTCAGCAAGGTGGAGGACATGGCGGAGCTCACCTGCCTGAACGAGGCCTCGGTGCTGCACAACCTCAAGGAGAGATACTACTCCGGACTCATCTATGTGAGTTTGGCTTGACGCGCACGTTTGTGTATATTCTCATGTAACTGGCCTCCTCTTAATGGCAGATGTTTATTGAAGTGGGCGGTTGCGTTCACACTCCTCTCTGACCGCCACTGTCTTCTTTCTTACCCAGACGTATTCTGGTCTCTTCTGTGTGGTGGTCAACCCGTACAAGTACCTGCCCATCTACTCCGAGGACATAGTGAACATGTACAAGGGCAAGAAGAGACACGAGATGCCGCCTCACATCTACGCCATCACAGACACGGCCTACAGGAGCATGATGCAGGGTACCACAGTTTGTTACAAGCTAAGCGGTGTCAGCTCTGGTGTAAATCAGCCCTCTTTGACCCTCAGGCATAACCATTTTAAATTCACAATGATGAAAACAAAGAAAACAAACCTTCACATTTGAGTAGCTGTATTTATAGAAGCTCTTCATCGATGTATTCATCAACCAATCATTTCAGCCCAGCATGGCTCACACACCGCAGAAACCGTTAAACAATCGCAAGTCCTGTTATTACTGGGCGTCACTTGTGTGTTTTGTCTGTGATGTCATGACTTTGTCCACTGTCTCTTCCTCTCAGATCGTGAGGACCAGTCCATCCTCTGCACGTATGTCCTCCTTTTGTATCTTCACAATAACTTTTTTTCCTTTTGTTCCTTTTTGGCACAGATTCATACTTATGCCTGTTGGTTGTAGGATCACGCTGGATTTTAGTTTTCCTTTACGACTCAGTTTCAGTGTAATTGAGCTACATTTTTCTTAAAACAAAAATCCTCCCCCTGAGCATAGTTTAGTTGCTAATAATCATACGATGTAATGAAAAGCAGATTAAATTTGCGATTTTATCATTGAACTGTAGATGTGGAAGTTATCAGGCTTTTATAAGCAATGGCTGCTTTTCTCACCAGTGTTTGGTCAAATATATATATTCCTATTTTGTTCTTGACGTTGGAAGCGGTTGTTTTGTATTTGTGCAGGAGATGATAAATATAACCGCTCAACCTGAGTTCTCTTTATTCTTGTGTACTATGTCACTTTTTTAAGCCTGACCCGGATGCACCGACGTCTCTACTTTGATACATATTGAGTTATACATCTTTCTTTCTCTGCAGTGGGGAATCCGGAGCAGGAAAAACTGAAAATACCAAGAAAGTCATTCAGTATCTTGCCCACATTGCCTCATCTTTCAAGTCCAAGAAAGACCAGGTCAGTAAGAACTTGTTTTCTTTTTGTTCACTCGTCTCTTCCTGATTCTCTACTGATGGTTAATCTGAAGGTTTTGAAAGACCTGGATTTTTTTTTTTTTTTTTTTTTTTGTTGTTGTTGTTGTTTTGTTCTCTCCCTGCTCTTCCACTGATATCAGTGTGGGTCCATCTCTATGAAGCAGTCTAGTGACTACTGTGCATTCCTCTTCAGGCCTCGACGTGCCTGCCTCGCCTCTCGGTGTAGAAGTGAGACACGCGTGAATGTGTCTGCTTGCACACATATTCTTTATATCAAGGTTGTTTCGCAAGAAATGTTTGTATCACTCCTTCGTGGTGCATCAGGCGACAGCAGGTTTCCTCTGCAGATATGTAATGTTTTTGCTGAAGTTGGTATCAAATGTGTTGAACTCTGTCCTTTTTCACCTCTTCCACAGGGCAATGCAGTTTTATCACATGTGAGTTCATCTCTCTGGCTCCATACGCATGGTGGCTGACTCTTTACGCACTTCTCTACTAACGGGAAACGTTGTGTTGTTTTATCTGGCTTTTAGAGGAAATGCATAAAAATAATACTTGAATTTAGCCCACTACACTCTAAATAAATGAGAACTATTCCTTTTAAACACGGACAATGCACAAATAACCATCTTGTTTCTAAATATTGTATAATAAATAAGGAGAGATGTAATGTCCTAGGTTTTTGCACATTGTTATTTCCCCCCCATAATTCCTGGGCAGGTAGCCTACATGGAATATTTCTGCAGTTGCTTAGCTTCGTTTAACTCGCATCCTGGAAACGTAGGAAACGGCTAGGCCCTAAATCACAACCTCACATTTAAAGCTTTGGGTTTTGTGCTGTTACCATTTGACGGAAGCAGGCTAGCAATTCTCCCCGGTTTTCAGTCTTTATGCTAAGATAACTCACTTTTGGCTATCGCTTCATATTTAGCCTACGGGTATGAAAGTGCTATCAATATTGTCAACGAACTCCTCATAAGCTTTAGGTAAGAGATCAACAGTTTGTTGTAACATTTTAAAATACGTTTTCCATCCATTATAAATTGTCTGCTGTGGGTTTAGAGGATAAAGAGACGACACAACCGTAGATCAGTAACCTTATCTGATGCCTGTCCCAAATGCTGGAATACACCTCGCTGTGTGTGTGCGCCTGTAGTTTCTAAAGCCGTATTGGCTGAAAGTATCCCAGTGTTATTCTCAGTCTGGTCGCTCCAGATTCGATCAATTGTCTTTTGGTTTGTACCCTTTAATGTTGTTTGGGCTGTTTTGGTGCTCTCCTGCATCTCTTTGGGGATCTCGGCTTGTTTGTGCCTGCATGGACGGGGATGGTTTTACAGGAGTCTTTTGTTGAAGTGGGCTTGCTGCTATGTGTGTTGCAATGTGCAGGAGTCAGTATTTGCTTGTGGTTGATTTGGCAAAGACATCCCTGGAGGTAGGTCTTTTTCAAACGCGGCCTGAATTGTTTGTTTTTAGAAGACATTGAAGGCTGCAAGTAAATGCACGATGTTTAAGCTGCGCTTGCCTGACTATGATGCAGCTTAAAGTTGAGATGAATAAGTTCCGGCTGTCTATAGTCTTTTCTGTCTGTCCTTTCTTTCAGGGGGAACTAGAGAAACAGCTGCTGCAAGCAAACCCCATCCTGGAGGCCTTCGGCAACGCGAAGACAGTCAAGAACGACAACTCTTCAAGATTTGTAAGAAGATGATTATCAAGACCCTGAGAACTTATTTGCTTTTCTAAATATTATAAAGTTCATGTCTCATAAGCACCAATCCAAATAATCGGCAATAGATTTGTTGGCTTTCAGTGAGAAAAGACAACGTATACACAAATCTCTGAAACTCGGGCAAATGACTGTAGAGCTCCGTCCCTCAGAGTTGGAAGCTGACTATGAAAAAGGACTACCTTTTTTAATGTTTTACCTTGTTTGATTTGTTTTCTCTCGTAGGGAAAATTCATCAGGATCAACTTTGATGTCAACGGATACATCGTTGGGGCCAACATTGAAACATGTATCCTTTTAAAAAATATATTTTTCTTTCCCTCTCTCTGCTCGTTCCTGGTTGAGAATAATGGTCATCCTGCTCCGTCTGCATGTTTGTCCTTGACTGAAATGTAACCAGATCTGCTGGAGAAGTCTCGGGCCGTCCGACAAGCTAAAGATGAGAGGAGCTTCCACATCTTCTACTACATGCTGACTGGAGCGGGAGAGAAGCTGCGCTGTGAGACATTTTATTTCAACACAAATCTGTCCAACTGGGCTATATCATTGATGTTTGACATGAAAGCAGACCGAGTTCTCTCTCCTTTTTAAAATGGTCAATTCTTCATAAATGGTTATCTCTCCTTTCCCCCTCGTCTAGCTGAGTTGTGTCTGGAGGATTACAGCAAGTACCGCTTCCTGTCCAATGGAAACGTGACCTTACCTGGCCAGCAGGACACGGAGATGTTCACTGAGACCATGGACGCCTTTCAGATCATGAGCATCCCAGAAGAGGAAAGAACTGGTACCTGAATATGTTTTAAAAAAAAAACTTGTTTTATAGGGCTGTGACTCAGGATTTATTTTCATTATCGATCAAATGATCCCTTTGAGGTTTGGGTGGGTGCCCAGTTTGTTTATCACAGACACCAAAAAAAGGTGACTCTAAGCTACTAAACATGGATGTAAACAATACAGGAAAAATATATATGTTTGAAAAAATCAGCTTCTGAGGAAGAAAATTAATTAATTAATTCATTTTCATTAACTTGCTGCAGCTTATTGATTGACATGGATGTTTTACATTTTAATTAAATTAGAGCTTCAATTTTCTATTCAAACTATTTAAATAGGGTGAGATTGTCTAACGTGTGGTATGGAGACTGCTGATCTTCATCATGCGATTGTTTCTCCTGCTGCACACCGTGAACTCTTCTGTCTCTGCCAGGTCTGTTGAAGGTGATGTCGGCCGTGCTGCAGTTGGGGAACATGAGCTTCAAGAAGGAGCGTCACTCTGACCAGGCCTCCATGCCCGATGACACGGGTATGCTCCTTTACACACGCACACAGTCTCATTTTCGTAAACCTTCCCAAGTCATAAAGCGTCCACCTTATGTCCTCCAATGTGAACCCCATGTTTCACCCCCAGCTGCCCAGAAAGTGTGTCACCTGCTGAGCATCAACGTGACCGACTTCACTCGCGCCATCCTGTCTCCCAGAATTAAGGTCTGCATGGCAATGAATAGATGATTTGTTTCTTTGATAGTTGATCATATACATGTTAACCATATTCTTCAAATTATCATTGTTTTGATGCATGTGTTCCCCTTTCTTGTCTGTCAGTTTAAGGATGCAACGTCAAGACATTTCAACCCTTTTTTTTTCTTCCTCACTTCATTCATCAAATAGATTAAATATTTATTGTATATTGCCTGTTTCCTCTTTGTAATACTTTAGTATAGCAGGATGACATTGGAATATTTGTTTTTGCAGGTTGGCAGGGACTACGTCCAGAAGGCCCAGACCCAGGAGCAGGCGGAGTTTGCCATCGAGGCTCTGGCCAAAGCCTCTTACGAGAGAATGTTCCGCTGGCTGGTCTTGAGGATCAATAGGGCCCTGGACAAGACCAAGAGGCAGGGAGCCTCCTTCATTGGCATCCTTGATATTGCTGGATTTGAGATCTTTGAGGCGAGTTGTTCAGTGCTTGACAGATTGATAGTTATGCATCGTAACTCTGGTTCTGTGGTCAGACGGAGCACTCTGATGGGGCTCGGCCAGTCTGTTTGGTACAGTCAGCAGTATTGGAGTCTGTTTAATGCTGCATGCTATAGAGGTGTGTCAAAGCTCAATTTGATTTAAAGAGGTGGGTTCAATTCACAACCAGAAGTCGATGCAGCTTAGTTTTCCCAAATTCCTCAAAGAAATGACTGGGCAACAGGCAGACTGACTAAAAGCACCTATGGGGTTGTCCTGTGTTGGTTGGGCCTTTACAGTGACCCTGTAAGACGGGACACACACACACAGACAGACAGACAGACCCGTGTGATGAAATCTGCAGCCCAGATCTAGGCGCCGAGGGCTTCTAAAGAAAGTTGCAGATTTGTAATTATCGGCCGTTCAAGTAATGTTTTCTCTTATTCTCCATTGCAGTTGAACTCATTTGAACAGCTGTGCATCAACTACACCAATGAGAAGCTGCAGCAGCTCTTCAACCACACCATGTTCGTCCTGGAGCAGGAGGAGTACCAGAGGGAGGGCATCGAGTGGAGCTTCATCGACTTCGGCCTCGACCTGCAGCCCTGCATCGACCTCATTGAAAAACCTGTAAGACTTCTCACAGAGAAAAACACTTCAGATGAAGGACGGGTTGCAAGTCTTTGTCACAAGTCACTGACTAAAATACATTTGTGTAACACAAACTGAGGCATATGTTTATTTGTACTAAAATGTGTGCTTTTGTTGTTGCCTTAATTCATCACAGGCCGGTCCTCCGGGTGTCCTGGCTCTGCTGGATGAGGAGTGCTGGTTCCCTAAAGCCACAGACAAGAGCTTTGTGGAGAAGGTGGTTCAGGAGCAGGGGTCAAACCCCAAGTTCCAGAAACCCAAGAAACTCAAGGACGACGTTGATTTCTGCATTATACACTATGCCGGAAAGGTCAGTGATAACTTGGATTATATTGAGTTTGTGAAAGTGATGTTTTATTATTATTGGTGGACAAACCTGACCGCAGTAGTTTTATGTTGTTTGTGGAGGGAGCTCATATTTGAGCTACTTCATAAACTATCAGGTTGTTTAACCAATAAAAAAGTGATGTTGGATCTTAATCTACAGTTTAACTAGTATTTACAGCTGTCCTATGAATCTGTATTTATAAATGTAGAAGAGTATAAAATACACAACTGAAATGTAAGCAGCTGACGATTGTACTTGTAGTTGCTTTCAACCACTAGATGGCGACATCGTATTTCAATTCCAATTCTGGATACACGCCATTTGCACAGCATAGACATTGAATTTGAAAACGGTCAACCTCACAAAAAACGTTCTACGCTTCATTAACTCAAAGTAACAGTGGTCTGGTGATGACCTAAACTTTGCAGCCCTTCATTATAAACACGCGTCTCCTCTGGTGCAGGTGGACTACAAAGCAAACGCGTGGCTGATGAAGAACATGGACCCTCTGAATGAGTGTGTGGCCAGTTTGTTCAACCAGTCGACAGACAAGTTCACGGCTGAGCTGTGGAAAGACAGTAAGTAATGGAATGGATCCAGAATGTTGTCCTGCCTACTGTTGTGTCCTACTGCTGTGTCCTAATGCTGGCGCAAAACTTATTGGAGATGAAACATTTGTTGCCCGTTAAAGATTCATGACTGTAAATGCTCGTCATTTCCCACAAATGTAATGCTGACTCTTTATCAGGAATTTAATTTAATTTTTCTAATCACTCAAGTGTGCATTGGACATGACCTAGTTTAGATCCGTCCGCATCATGAAACGCACCGACAACATTGTTTTGCTCCGTGTCCCGGCAGTGGACCGCATCGTCGGCCTGGATAAGGTGGCAGGAATGTCCGACTCAATTCACGGGGCATCCAGGACCCGGAAGGGCATGTTCCGCACTGTGGGCCAGCTGTACAAGGAGCAGCTGAGTAACCTCATGGCCACGCTCAGGAACACCAACCCCAACTTCGTCCGCTGCATCATCCCCAACCACGAGAAGAAGGTACAGAACAAAAAAACACACTTGTGGTACAAGTGAAGGAACGTAGGAGAAAATAATTGGAGTCTTCTGCCTCACTTGACATGTGGGCATCCACCATTACTCATTAAAGTTCTGTCACATGGTGTATTGGAAAATATGTTTTTGTTTATGCAGCCTGATGTCAGATTTGCAAAAATCTGAACTTATTTCAGATTATGAAAAAATATATATATTTTTGTAATCGTTTAAAAATAGAAACAAAATGCTTTATGTTTCTTCTTCAGGCTGGTAAACTGGAGCCTCACCTGGTTCTGGACCAGCTGAGGTGTAATGGAGTCCTGGAGGGGATTCGCATCTGCAGACAGGGCTTCCCCAACCGCATTGTCTTCCAGGAGTTCAGACAGAGGTGACAAACAAAACCCAGAGCTGACAAACATTCACTCTATAGTTTACACACACGATTAAAAGCCCAGTCTTGGTCTAAACTTCAAGTTCCAACATTAGTTGGACAACATTAAAAATAAAGACCAAAAAAGAGAGTTAACAAGCATCCACAACAGTGAATGTGCCCAACTACATAACAACTAAATATCTGAATTTTTTTTTTTTTTTTAATGGGCACATTCAATTCTAAAAACAACTTCTGTCCTTAATTACACATTTAGAGTCAAACTATTAAATTCTGTCTCAGGTATGAAATCCTCACTCCAAACGCCATCCCAAAGGGCTTCATGGACGGCAAGCAAGCCTGTGTGCTCATGGTAAGAGGAATAAATCTGAGGAAATGGCTCTTTGTTGTCCATTTCAAGGTGTAGGGCTTGGCACTGAGTCTCTTCATGTCTCCTTGATGTCAGATCAATGCTCTGGAGCTGGACCCAAACCTGTTCCGCGTCGGTCAAAGCAAAGTGTTCTTCAGAGCCGGAGTCCTGGCTCACCTGGAGGAGGAGAGAGACATAAAGATCACGGATGTGATCATCAGCTTCCAGGCCTGGTGCAGAGGATATGTGGCCCGCAAGTAAGACAGAGTAACACTGAACATATTTAATCAAGAAACATATTTGCATAGTTGAATGCATAAAATTAACAGATTACAGATCCCTTTTATAGTCAAGATAGCATATATGTTTTGTTTTATACTTCAGAGCCTTTACCAAGAGGCAGCAGCAGTTGACGGCCATGAAAGTTATCCAGAGGAACTGTGTTGCTTACCTGAAACTCAAGAACTGGCAGTGGTGGAGGCTTTTCACCAAGGTAAGAGATTAATGATGATTCTTGTCACTAGACGACCCTATAATAGGGGAGCAGTAGTTCAACAGTGCTGGTTAAGAAAACGTTTTTGGTATTTCAACAAACAATCAAAAGACCTGTTCTGATAAACTAGGCACATTTGTTTTCATGTTGACCTTTTAATCAGGCATTTACTGTACTGTAACAAAGTAAATGCTAATATGATTATTTTTAGACTTCATAGAGATTTCTGCTCAAAGTGTTCTGTTTTTCATGAGAAACATCTCAATATGCTCTAATCTGATTATTTATTTTTTCTTTCTTCCAGGTGAAACCTCTACTGCAAGTGACTCGGCAGGAGGAAGAGATGCTGGCCAAAGAAGAGGAACTGGATAAAGTGAAGGAAAGACAACTGCAGGCTCAGCAGCAGCTTCAAGAATTTGAGTCTAAGCAGCAACAGGTAGGCGTCTCCATGAAGACCCCGGAGGGAGCATAAGCTGTAGTCAGTCTTATTTTAATTATGTTAAAGTGACAATGAGTGGATCTTCCATAAGTCACTAGTCTTCTTAATTCAGAATAATGCAGCACTGAGATGTAATTATAACGTACTTTTTTCCACTGCCAGCTGAATGCTGAGAAGTTGGCTCTTCAAGAGCAGCTCCAGGCAGAGACGGAGCTGTGTGCGGAGGCTGAGGAGATGAGGTCCCGTCTCTCCACCAGGAAGCAGGAGCTGGAGGAGATCTTGCATGACCTGGAGTCTCGTGTGGAGGAGGAAGAAGAGAGGGTCACCCAGCTGCAGACAGAGAGAAAAAAGATGCAGCAGAACATCACGGTCAGTGAAGACTTGGAAAAGGCAGAATGTGAGATGTGATTGGGGAAAGAAATGCTTCAATATTGCAAATTGTTTACGTTCATCCAGGACTTGGAGCAGCAGCTGGATGAGGAGGAAGCATCAAGACAGAAACTCCAGATGGAGAAAGTCACCACGGACGCTAAGCTGAAGAAGTTAGAGGAGGACGTCATGGTGCTGGACGACCAGAACAACAAGCTCAACAAGGTCTCATACGCGTTAACGTAGCAGAACAATACACCCCAAATAAAACTAGTTACACCTGGGGCAATGAGTAATTATTATTTTATTTCTGTATAACCTCAGGAGAAGAAACAAATGGAGGAGAGGATCTCTGAGTTCACCACCAACTTGACTGAGGAGGAAGAAAAGTCCAAGAGCCTGCAGAAACTCAAGAATAAACATGAAGCGATGATCACAGATTTGGAGGGCAAGTATCCGTTTCCTATACGTTTCATGAAAATATTTGAGCTTCTATTGTATTCCTTAATTTGTTAAAATATATATATTTCCCTTTTATTTCTATATTCTCAGCATAAAATTCCCATTTTATGGCAGAGGGAAGAAAAGTAAAAAAAAAAAGAAATGGAATAAAAATATACAAGGCCCCGTTTCCTCCTCACACAACCCAAACAAATATCACAACTATTTGAACACAGTCACGCTCTCAGTGTAGCGCCTTGCAGTGGCTAATTACATTTGTTGGTCTCTTAATTGTATTGGTGTTGTACAAGTGTATCGGATGTGTCGCACCAAAAACTATTTAATTGTGAATGAAAAGTAACTTATGACCACTTTATTGTATTTTCTCCTTGCACCTTCATGGCTATACTTTTAAAATAATTTTAATGTGTTTTTTGTTGTTTTTGCATGTAAATAATAATAAATGTGGATTTCTGTCTTCTCTCCCACAGATCGTCTAAGAAAAGAGGAAAAAGTCCGTCAGGAGTTGGACAAGAACCGTCGTAAACTTGAGGGCGACTCCAGTGAGCTCAGTGACCAGATGGCTGACCTGCAAGCTCAGATCGATGAACTCCGAGCTCAACTGGCTAAGAAGGAGGAGGAACTCCTCGCTGCACTTTCCAGGTTTAAGAAAAATAAATATGTTTTTAAAGCTTTAGACGTAGCCTATGTGAATATTCTTGGAAGGCAAGTTTATTTGTATAGCACATTTGAACAAAAGAAGCATGTAGATGTTGAATAGAAGAAGCTCCACTATTGTTCCTTGGGAACGCAACATGTCAGCCTTGTCAGCTCTGATGTGTAATTAGCTACAGACACACAGTATTGTTGGTCTGTCAAGTAGGATTCAAACCAATTGAGTGCTGCACCTAAAGATTGCTACCCAGACTTTTAATCTGTCTAGTCGTATGTCATGATTGACTGTGCAGACTGCAGCACTGAGACCTAGTAATACTAAGACTGAAGTTCTGCCGCTGTCTGAGTGGATGTCGTTGAAAACCTTAATGAGAGCAGTTTCAGTACCTTGGTGCTGAAGAAGGCCCGACACAGAGACATCACAACAGTTGGTTTCAGCCAAGAAGTTGTTCAGCTGTTGAAAAAACAGTTTCCGGATTACTTTACTTATAAATGGGAGAATTGATATTGGCCTAGGCCTATCATTCTTTATTTCTTTTTGAAGTCTAAACTAGCCTTTTTTAAGAGTGGTTTAATAACAGGTGTTTTCCCACAAGTCCTAAAAACTGCAGAGAGAAGGGATGTGTTAACAATGGAGAAGAACGGTCAATGGTAGAACTGTCAAAGCTGTGTGTATTGTTTTTGGTTATGATGTCAGAAGGACTGCCTTGCAATTTTAGTTCCAAATTTTAATTGCAAAGTCTCTCTTTATGGATACCACAGTGAACCTGGAGATTAGTCCTTTGCAGCTGCGCTCAGCTTTCTGACCAGTGGCATTTCTCCAAGGGGATCTTTTCTTACCCAAGACAACCTTCACTTTTCATGGGTGCAATGGCATTAATAAATGTGTTACTTTAAAATGAAAGCCATCCACAAGGCCATTGACTGAGATGCAATAGAGGGCTGGTGTGGAGTAGAACTTCTGAATAGTCAACTGGTGCTTTCAGTTGTGTCACAACCTCTGTTTGGGGGTTTGTGTGCAGGGAGACTGATCTCAAAGAAAACACAGAAATGATTATTCTTTCCTGTGAGGTCGCCATGGCGATGCTGGCCAGTTATCTCTTGTTTAGACTCCTTGTCTTCTGTCCTTGGCAATGGGGACAGACAAAAGAGGTAAACTGTTTTACCCCTGACTTGTTCAAGCAAACTCCATTTGCCTTAAGATGTCTGCGCTCCCAGAAAATGTAAAATGTGCTGAATGGTCGGTACATGCAGTTGACATCCATCTGCTCGGTTCAAGCAGCCTGCTGAACCTTTCATCTCCTCCTCCTCTTGGTGGAAGATGGCCACAGATAAACACCTCAGCATTGACAGAGACTTTATTGACTTGTTAAACAGTCAGCTCTATCACAGCTTCCCGGATGCACAATGTTTTTCACCGTGGGATGGTCAGCCACGATGTCCACAGATTTGATCTTGTAGGAGACCATATCCGTCAGAGAGCAGTGTTTTGGTATTCTTGCTGTACATCATTCTGACGTTTTACCAACAATCAGAGACTCTCGACCAGCCGGCAGCTGTTGCTGCAGCCTTTTATGCTCATGTTTTCTCTCGGCTCTTAGCCTGCTTTGAGAAGATGGCTTCTTATCCAGGCCATCAGATTTCAGATCCAGAGACGATGGAGTAAATCTGTTTTCAAGTTGTAGGCTTGGTTGTCCTGGAGTTTTGTTTTTGTGGTTTTACTTTTCCCAGCTGTTTTCGGCTTTGTCTAGCTGCGTGCAGAGGTTGAGGAGTTGTTCCGTCTGCGTGGTTGTGAGGGCCAGTTAGTCGTCCTCCCACATCCTGCCTCTTCCACTTTGCACAGAGAGAGTTCCAGAGATGACGACCATTCAAGGATTCATTAACTAACACACAGAGTTCCTGTTTGTCAATCTCATGCCTCCTTCTTATCTCACCTTTAGGATCGAGGAGGAGGCTGCAGCCAAGAACATGGCCCAGAAGAAGATCCGGGAGCTGGAGGCTCAGATCTCCGAGCTGCAGGAGGATCTGGAGCTGGAGAGGCAGGCGCGAGCCAAGGCTGAGAAACACCGCAGGGACCTGGGAGAGGAGCTGGAGGCCCTCAAGACGGAACTGGAGGATACTTTGGACTCCACCGCAGCACAGCAGGAGCTGAGGTAACGGTCAAAACGGCGTTGTCTTATGCTGGCTACATGATTGTGCAAATGTATAAATTGTATTTGTTTCGCTTCCGTTCTCTCCTCACTTCTCGTTGTTTCTATATTCACCTCCTCATTCTGTCTCTCCAGGTCCAAGCGGGAGGTGGAGGTCACCTCACTGAAGAAGAATCTGGAGGAAGAGGCCAAGGTCCACGAGAAGCAGATGGCCGACATGAGACAAAAGCACAACCAGGCTTTTGAAGAGATCAATGAACAACTGGAACAGGCCAAAAGGGTAATGGCAATGGCTGTCTTTATTATGTAGCACATTTCATTACAGGTAAACTCAAAGAACTCTACATATAATGGCAGAATCTTAAAATACTGTCTGGGCTTAAACATAAGAACATGGGTACCTTAAACAACACAAGTGGGCAGTGGATCACGTTGCAAAGAAAAGCAGAACATCAACGTAACCAAATGGAGACTCTTGTGTCAGAATCGACGATGTTAGAGACGGCAGGGAGATCAAACGAGGGTAGAGTCGACGTTCTCTGCAAGTCACTGTTTATAATAAGGTCATCGATTACTCTTAGAGGGCTGCTTCAGTACTATACATCTGAATAACAACAATCGCATGTGTCATGTGTGCTGCAGAACAAGGTGTCTGTGGAGAAAGCCAAGCAGGCTCTGGAGAGCGAATGGAACGAGGTGCAGATCGAGATGAAGACTCTGACGCAAGGCAAAGGAGACTCCGAACAACGTCGCAAGAAGGCCGAAGCCCAGGTCCAAGAGCTGCAGGTCAAATACAGCGAGAGTGAACGCCAGAGGCAGGATGTGGCTGAGAAGATGACCAAGATGCAGGTACAGCATTTAAAGGGTGGAAGACTGAGTGACTGGGAAGTAAGTAGGATGGATTGAGCGGAAAATTTAAGTTATTTATTTTTTTCTCTGGTGTCTAGTTGGAGCTAGAAAATGTCAACGTTCTCCTGAGTGAAGCAGACGGAAAGAACATCAAATCCAGCAAAGACCTTTCCAGTACAGCATCTCAGCTGCAGGATTCACAGGTACAAACACAATGCATGGTTATTGTGTCAAATGCACTCTTGTCTGAAACAAATCGCTGTATTCATGTTTTTGATATATGTATTTATATATATTTTTTTTATTATATTGCCATTTTTGTTCTAAAGCCAATATTAGAGAAAACAAACTGGAAAAAAAGATCCAATATCGTCCCTGCAGCGCTAATCTCTTGCAGTATCTATTTACTTATTAACATGTATTTCTAGAGAGGACATCCTGTATTGGTGTACAAGCAACACAGGATCTGCCATGCATTTTTTGGAACATGTTGGAATGCATCAAACTTTGCATTTTTTTTTTTTATATTTTATTTTTTTAACTCATTATTCACATTTTTAGATTCAGCAAGGATATTTATATCCCCAATCTCTGTAAATCTACTTAGAAATCCTAGGAAAAAATACTATTTTACTTCTGGTCTTTACTGATAATGATATCAACTATTTAATAGTGCACATTTACTTTGATAATTAATACGGGCAAAACTATTTTTTCTGACGTTTGTATTTTTCTTTCTCTTACCTCCCCAGGAGTTGCTCCAAGAGGAGACTCGTCAGAAGCTCACCCTCTCCACCCGCCTGAGGCAGATGGAGGACGAGCAGAACAACCTGCGGGAGATGCTGGAGGAAGAGGAAGAGGGCAAGAAGAACGTAGAGAAGCAGATTATCACTCTGCAGACCCAGGTCGGTGCACAGTGTCCTGCTCCATCTATTAAAGCCCTGATCTATGCTTCACATCGGCAGTTATTTAAATTGTACTGTGATTGTACCCAGATCTTTATCATTTATGAGTTAATTTCAGACTGGCCTCACATCTATGATGGAGAAGGACATTCCTCCCAAAGCCTTGTCCACAATGACTCCAAACATTCCCACATTTTCGTTCGTCTCCTTCTGAAGCCCTCTCTTTTCTTCCACCTCTTCAGCTGGCAGATATGAAGAAGAAGCTGGAAAATGAGACCTTGTCCGTGGAGGGGGCAGAGGAGGGCCGCAAGCGATCCCAGAGGGAGTTGGAAGGCGTGATGCAGCAGCTGGAGGAGAAGACGGCACTTTACGACAAACAAGACAAGACAAAAACCCGTTTACAGCAGGAGCTGGATGACCTCATAGTGGACCAAGACCACCTGAGGCAGATCGTCTCCAACCTGGAGAAGAAGCAGAAGAAGTTTGACCAGGTATTATATCAACTGTGTAGTTTGTGCACAAACAAGCAATCGTTCACCAAAATGCTGCATATTTTCCATTTGACAGTTGAGAGGGTTTTGATGATTATATTTAATTTAACCACGGATGTTTTGCCACCTATTTTGAAAGGAAGACCTGGACAAAATGTCTACTTATTTTTGTGCAACTTGTTAAATGCAAAGGCAAAACTCGCGCAACGGAAACAATTATACAAAGTGTCCTGTTGTATAGAAAACACAAATCTGAAAACATGGGATCATTTATCTCAAATAGTTTTGAATGCACTGTTTTTAGGGTGATGTAACTGCCTCTCCTGGTCTCCTCTCCCTAGATGCTCGCCGAAGAGAAAACCATTTCAACTCAGTACGCAGAGGAGCGCGACAAGGCCGAGGCCGAAGCCAGGGAGAAGGAAACGCGAGCACTGACACTGGCCCGCGAGTTGGAGGCCATGTCGGACATTAAAGACGATCTCGACCGGGCCAATAAGATGCTCAAAGCTGAGATGGAAGACTTGGTCTCCTCAAAGGATGACGTCGGCAAGAGTGTAAGAGAAAGATCATCTTTTGGTGCATTGAGAGATGGAATCATTTATTTGGGGCTAAAAATGTCAACCATGTAAACATGATTTTTTTTTTTTTTCTCTTTTTTTTTCCTCAAAGCTAAAAAGATTGCATCATTACTCTCATTGGTTAAAATGAGAGCAGATTGTTGCTCAGTGATTGGCAGCATTGCTTGACTATGAGACGATACAACCTCCCTGTCGGCAGGTTCACGAGCTGGAGAGGTCAAAGCGTGCCATGGATCAGCAGCTGGAGGAGATGAGGGTTCAGCTGGAGGAGCTGGAGGACGAGCTGCAGGCCACAGAGGACGCCAAACTGCGTCTGGAGGTCAACATGCAGGCCCTGAAGGCCCAGTCTGACCGAGACCTGCTGGCCAGAGATGAGCAGGGAGAGGAGAGGAGGAAACAGCTGGTTAAACAAGTATGAAACAATTATTTTGATTTATCAAATTTAATTTGATTGCGAGAATAATTTTACAGTTTTATTGACAAAAACGAAAATAAAGATTTATTATTTCCTCTCCTTCAGGTGCGTGAGATGGAGGTGGAGCTGGAAGATGAACGCAAGCAGCGCTCTCAGGCCCTCTCGTCCAAGAAGAAACTGGAGCTGGACCTTGGCGAGCTCGAGGTCCACATCGATGCTGCCAACAAGGGCCGCGACGAGGCCCTGAAACAGCTGAAGAAGATCCAGGTGAGAGACGTCCTCCGTGCGCTCGCACATGTCAACGTATTACCAAAGTGGCTTTGCTAATGCTCCAAAATGTAATCACTAGTTTGACTGAGAAATGTACATGAACGAACACAAAGACAAATTAACTTCCAAATGAGTTGGCGAGTCTTATAATACAAAGACAAACTAATCTATTGCAAGTTGTTTTTTTCTGATTTTCTTTTTACACATTTGTCAATAAATCACAACCTTCAGAATATAGGCCTTTCACAACGATTAGTGGATCCCTCGTAATGATGCCGTCTGCTCTCTAGGCTCTCATGAAAGAGCAGATGAGAGAGCTGGAAGAGCTGCGTTTGTCCAGAGACGAAGTTGTGAACGGAGCCAAGGAGACCGAGAGGAAGCTCAAGGCCATGGAGGCAGACGCCCTGCACTTCCAGGAGGTATGAAAGGGACCTGAAAGGGACCTGAAAGGGACCTGAAAGGGACCTGAAAAGGACCCGGACAGTTTCTTAGACTCACCCAGATATCATAGATGAGGTATATTATAGGATGGTACACATTCAAAAATATAAATATCTAATAAATCATCTATAAATTTGTGATTTAATGATGACAATTATCAGGATTATTGTTGCTAAATTACTCCTGGTTGTAGTTTTTTATATTACTGGCCCAGTGTCCTAACTTCGTGGATCGAACCATGTTTTTTAGTGTGTAGTATGGTTTACATTGGCAAAAGGAAGTTAAGTCTAATTAAATATTAGTTTGTTTGTAGTAGGACATCCGTTCAGTACAATGGATTTCAGTGGAACGGGATCGCTTTTACTTGTCATTTGTGTCTATTGTAGTAGTTAATTAAGTAGTCAGTCAAACTAGCTCGATTGCACCATTGCTTCCAGGTAATGGTCCCAACAGCATCTTCAGAATTAGGCTTTGAAGTATTGGTGTCTTCTGCTTCCTCCAGGATCTGGCCACTGCAGAGAGAGTCAAGAGACAGGTGCAGAGCGAGAGAGACGAGCTCCATGAAGAGGTTGGCAGCAGCAACACCAAGAAGTATGAACCAAGAGATCGTATTGAAATAAAAACACTCAAAAGATGGAGATAACTTTGAATCCAAATTGTACAACAATGAAGGCAATCATTCATACTGTCGCTCCTCTACCTCACTTGTTTCCAGTTCTCTGCTGGCAGATGAGAAGAGGAGGCTGGAGGCTCGTATCGCCCAGCTGGAGGAGGAAATGGAGGAAGAGCAGCTTAACACCGAGATGGTCAATGATCGTCTGAAGCGATCCACACTGCAGGTACAGACGCATGGCAGATATGCTGATCATATTATTTATATTTTTCTTTCTTTTGGTTTGCAAGTAGGAGAAAACCATTTAGTGTTCAGTGTACAAGGAAGGATTGTGTTCACATGGGCGGCTGTGGCTCAGGGGGTAGAGCCGGTTGTCACGAGTTTGGCAGAGCAAGACCAAGTTGCTCAATTGGGAAACCTAAATGCCTTCACAAAAAGGAATTCCCAGAGGTACTGAAGTATTGCTAATGGTTCTCCACTGCATGTTTCTGACATTAGACCGAGCAGTTGACCCTGGAGCTGGGTGAAGAGCGGAGCAGCTCCCAGCGGCTGGAGGGGACTCGCTCCCAGCTGGATCGCCAGAATAAGGAGCTGAAGTTGAAGCTGCAGGAGCTCGAGGGGGCCATCAAGATCAAGTATAAATCCTCCATCACCACCTTAGAGGCCAAGAACGCTCAGCTGGAAGAGCAGCTCGACATGGAGTCAAAGTGAGTCGAAGTTTCCTGACTGACCGCAATAATTGGAACGACGACTTCATTTCCGCTTGAACCTTTCTGATGGTCGCTACACTTGTTGGACAAGAGATTTTACTTTGGTGTTGAAAAAAAAATCCCTGGATCCTAAAAATGTCAGGAATTGGTTCTATATATATATATATATATATATATATATATATATATAAAGTAAATCAATAAAGCCCTGTACTGCATCCTCACTGCTTTTCCTACTGAATTCAGGGAGCGCCAGCAGGCCTCCAGATTGGTCAGGCGCACGGAGAAGAAGCTGAAGGAGGTGTTGCTGCAGGTTGATGACGAGAGGCGCAACACGGAGCAATTTAAAGACCAGGTAAGCTTCGTCACTAATCTCCTCCTTTTTTTTTTTTACTTCTCATTTTCAGATTGTTGAAGGGAGGACAGCAGTCTCGTTGCGTAGTTTGTCTTCCATCTTGAAACATTGCTGATCTGCTCGTGCCGTACACTTGTTCCTTTTGGTTTCCCCCTCATCGCTAAGTGAACCATGTCTCTGCAGGCGGAGAAGACGAACAGCCGGATGCGTCAGCTGAAGCGTCAGCTAGAGGAGGCGGAGGAGGAGGTGACGCGATCCAACGCCCAGCGTAGAAAGCTGCAGAGGGAGCTGGATGATGCCACTGAATCGTCAGACGCTATGAACCGGGAAGTCAGCACTCTGAAGACCAAGCTCAGGTAAAGGCCCCGATAACATTATATTCCTTCGCAATTTCAGTTGACAAATAAATGTATATCTTTCTCTCCCAGTATATATCTTTCTATATCTTGCTCTCCAAGTTTTCCCATTCTTCTGTAAAATATCCTGGGTTGCCGTTTAACATTGTGCATCATTTTCTTCAATGGTTCTCTCACTCATTGTTTAATAATAGGTGGGTTATTTGCTGTTAAATAAATAATTATGAAAAGTATTTATTTATGATGTTATTACACCTTTTGAGCATTGCTACCTCTCCAGATATAGTTATGTTCTGTAATGTTTCGAACATGTTTTTAAATTGTATTGTATTACATTTAGGACATACGGCAGCTGCTCTTATAAAGTGCGTACTGTTGTATGCATTAATTTGAGACGCACTACTTCCTCATATTATTACACTTTGATCATCTTATTAAATATGTGCTATGCAGAGGATTGTGGGTCAGAATAGCCAGAAAAGTATGCTGGCTTGCATACTGAGAAATGCCACTTGATGCAGTCGAACATCCTGGTATTATCAATATTCTGTGTTAACCATGCTGTGTATTGGTACATACTAAATATTATTTCAGGCACACAAGTTTTATAAAGCATATTGTGGCCGTATTATCTTTTTCAATATATTCATTAATACTTTATGTCTCATCTTTACTTGTATGAAGTATTTGTGCAGCACCTGACTGTTTTATCCATTCTTTGTTTTAAAGACGTGGGGACGTGCATTTCAACATGCGACGCATCATAAATCGCACTGGCCTGGACAGCGACGAGGAAGTGGATGGGGCGAAGGCTGAAGAACCTGAGCCTGCAGCTGAGTGAACAGAGGAGGACCAAGAGGGAAATGATACAATGACCACAGTCAACTTGCAGATAGAGTTTAAAAAATCATCTACGCTATCAATACTTTGTTTAGAGGATTTAGCCTTGTATTCCCCTTGACATTCGTCTAATAGCCTTATTAATTCTACTTGACGTAAAAGACATTTATATTTGGCAAAAGAAAAATTACAATTTCAACTCTAGCCTTAGAAATACACTGCTCACTTTCACCGTCCATTTTTCTACTTAATGGGTATATTATATATTATTGTACTTGCAACAAGCCATTGCAATTTAGTTTTTTTTGTGCTTAAGGTTTACCTGCAGTTGCTGTACCATGTTTGGGGGGGGGGGACACTGAACATTTTATGCTTGTTTTGCACAGACATGGGTCTTTTTGGGAGGTTTTGAACCGAGTTAGAAACTATAGTTCACCTTTGTTATTGTCAGCGTAGATCTGCATTTGGACTGTAGGCTTTTCCTCTGACTGTCATCATTTCCTGTTTTTACCTCAACCAATTTTGCTCAAATCCAACACAAACAAAAAGGACATTTTCAGTTCATCAGATAGTGTCGTCGAAACGCAACAATGTTGGTGAATACGTTGGTAGAAATGTTGTGTCATTCTTTATGATTGGTTGATGTATAATGTATCTCTGATTTTACACTTTAATAGTTGGTGGTGGGTCATGTTGGCACCTCAGTGTGCTATGTTTGGTGCTATGCTTTGCACAGCATAGGAGGGTTTCTATTGGCACATTAGCCTCTGAATGTTCCCATGCATATTTTAGATTTATTGTGATACCCTAAGTGTATTATCAAACCAATTATGTCATATTGATGCCAATATTTTAAGGCTAATATATATTTCAACAAATGCCTTGAATGAAATAAATTGAAAAATGCATTTGACTTCCTTGTCTCTTATACGACTTATCTGAATTTAAAATTTCTGGTTGAACGAATAGTTGTCATTGTTCAGGTTATTAACTATACATGCATGCCAACACGCACACTGACGAGGTTATCGCTCCGGTGTATGGCTGTAAAAAGAACCCCTGTAATGCAAGTACTCTGGGAGAAAATTACATCCATCTTGTACATTCGTTCTTAAAGTAAGCCCGAGTAAATTATCTATAATGGCTTTCTTTTTTTTCTTTAAAGAGCTGTGCTGTAAATATATTAGTAACCTATTTTTAAATGTCATGTGGGAAAGCTAAAACTCTCATTAAGCAACACATCAACAATTGAGTCTTTGAACTGTAAAACATATGGATCTGAGGTTACTAAATATCATCCCTTCTGTGCCTCCTGCCTTTTGTCAGGAACTATAGGAAACTCCAAAAGTATGTGCTAGAAAGATCAGAGTGATATAGTTTGGGATATGCTGGTGAGATTGAGGATTTGTCTAGTAGTTTAGAAAGTATAATTCTATTTACTAGTTTCAATAAATACATGTAAATAGTTGCACAAATGTCGTCGGATAATGTACAGTACGATATATACAGTGTAAAAAACTAAAACGCATTTGATCCCTTCAGCGACTTTCCATGAGGGCTGACACGTGGTGAAACAGCGACACCCTGAGGCCACTTTTAGAGATGCAATGACTTGCACTGTACACACATCGGCTTGTTTAAAATTAAAAGTATATAATTTAAACAATGTGAACTCTACATTTTACAATGACTAGTGCTTTACGATGACGATCTCGCACAAGAACCACATGTCCTCGACTGACCAAACGAGCCAGTGGAGCTCCTGATGTGTGACTCGGTGACCCGGTGCTGCGCTGAAGGTGAACTCTGCCAATCGGACGCAGCGGCAAGGAGCGATACCGCCACACTGACGTCTGACATTAGACAAGAGGTTCAACATCTTTCAGGACCCGCGGCAGAGCATGACCGGCACGTGAGCGACACGGCGCGACAGAGGCGTTTAACAACGTGACGTCACTACTAGGGTGAGCCAACACCCGCGTTAGCTAGCTAGCTGGTGGATGATCATTATTGACAAAGTTCTGCGTTCAGCCGGGACTCGGTGTTTACAGCCGAGAGACTCGTGAGAGACTTCCGCGGACCGCCACAGTGAATACTAAACATGGCGCTCCTGAAGCTGGCCGGCGTGACCATCAACTCCATCAACCCTTGACACGCACCGGAGGGAGGTGAGCGGAGCTAGCGTGCTAAGTTAGCGAGCTACTGTCGCTAGCTAGTCAAGTAACCATCGTGACCGAGTGACGCCTTTATAAAGAAATAAGTGGATGTCGCAGCTGGCAGGTTTGCCTTTAGAAGTCGCCCCCGTTGTTGTAATCTCTCGCTACACCGGACTCGGACGTGTCTTGCTGGTCAGTTAGCCTGTCATGAGGCTGACGTCATACCAGCGGTACGGTTTCCTCAGCATACCGGCACTCTGACAGCTATCAGTTAATCAACAACGCTAGCTCGCCGCTACAGGCTTCGTGGACACCTTGCAGTCCACCATATTGTTTGTGAATTGTGCCTGGTGACTGTCATCTGATTTCTGCCCTCTTTTAGTAACGTGGGCTGAAATTAACCAGCTTCAAAACGGCGTCACCGGGGGAGAAGCTGGACTCCGCATCCAGGTCCAGGATGGATTTAGCAGCGGTGAGTTGCACCTGCGGGTCTCCTGCCCTGAGTAAGGTCTTCATGCAGTCGGTGGTCTCATTCTGTCAGTAGAGGGTGAATACATACATATGTTCTATATGTGTGCAGATATTTTCCTGTACAAATAAAGCAGCTCTTGTGCACGTGCCTGTGTCCTTATAATAGTTAGCAGATTTTAACCTTTAACCTTTTGGACTGTTCAACCAAGCTACATGTGGCAATACTGATCACAATCCTTTATTACAGGTGTGTGTGTGTGTGTGCTCCAGATCCACATTGGATGCCATTAATGCATAATTATAGATCTTTACAGACTTATCTTCTGCACATGGCTATGGGAAAGACATGCTCGGTGTTAGGAGATAAAAAAAATATGCCTGCTGCTTATTTTTCAATATTTTCTAAAATAGGCATGTCACAATTACTAATTGTGGTGTTCAATATATTGTCCAAGAGTTAACTGAGTGTAGCTTGATAATGACAGGAACGGGTGCACACTCTACCACTTGAAGATGATATAATAGCATAATAATGCAATTATTATAATTATTAATAATTATTAATTTCAAAGAGCAATGCCCGTTTATTTCTTAGAGATATTCAGATCTTGGTATTGCAATAAACTTATAAAGATACATCAAATAAAACAACACAAACAAAACAGGAATGATTTTTCTCTTTCTCTAAGCGCACACACACTCACACACACACGTACACACACACACACACACACACACACACACAGAACCACTTCATGACTCATGCTGTTTGACAAAGATGCAATTTAGCAGTGAGCTTCGCGGAGGGGTCAATACAGATGTGTTGGTGCGCCTCGGAAAGATAAAGATAGAATTCCAAGGAAAACTGAATTAAGTGTTAGCTTTGGCTGTGAAACAGGGTGGGGGTAGGAAAAGAAGCAGGAGAAGAGCCATTGTGGGTCGGAGAGAGAGAGAGACAGAGAGAGAGAGAGGGCAAAATGCAGGAAAAAGAGAATTCTCAAAGCAGAGCACCGGGCGGGAAGGTAGGCGTGTGTGTTTGTGGGTAATCTGTGCACTAAATTGGCACATGTGTGGCGACGCTACATATTTTAGTGATGAATGTTGTGTGTGTGGCGGACGGCTTATGCATGGTGGAGTAATTTTATTGTGTGTGTGTGTGTTGTCTGAATTGTAGTTATGGCCCTAATTGTAGTTATGGCCCCTGTGTGTGTGTGTGTGTGTGTGTGTGTGTGTGTGTGTGTGTGTGTGTGTGTGTGTGTGTGTGTGTGTGTGTGTGTGTGTGTGTGTGTGTGTGTGTGTGTGTGTGTGTGTGTGTGTGTGTGTGTGTGTGTGTGTGTGTGTGTGTGTGTGTGTGTGTGTGTGTGTGTGTGTGTGTGTGTGTGTGTGTGTGTGTGTGTGTGTGTGTGTGTGTGTGTGCGTGTGTGGCGTGCGTGCGCGTGCGTGCGACTGTCTCTGCACATCTCCATCATCTCCTCTGTGAGGAACCTCTGTGCTACAGGCTTGTCTTTCTTTTGTCATATAAGCATATTTGTATTTCATTTAAGGTCCTTTATATGTTTGTGAGATCATCTGTATTTGTATTTTGGGGGCATATTTCTGTCGTGTCAAGATTTTGTAATGCAAATATTTGTACGGATAATATTTCCATGCCCTTTCGAGAGAGTCTGTGGCTGTCAAGGAGAGGTGACCAATGACGAGAAAGATGTTGAATGTCACATTTTCACATTATGCTTTTTCCACTGTGACTAATCCTTTATGTTTTTCTTTGCTTCTCGTCTGTCGTCCTCCAACACCACCCTCTTTCTACATGATTCATCTGCCCTCGTCTCCTTGCCATTCTTCCATCCTTCTGTCTCTCCTCTACTGTCCCTCTATGTCTGTCATCGTCTTCAGGCTCACCCAGCGCTCAAAGCCTTTATGTGTGGCTCTCTCAGCGGCACCTGCTCTACGCTGCTCTTCCAGCCTCTGGATCTGATCAAGACACGGCTGCAGACCCAGCAGAACAATGCCAAGCCGGGGTGTGTGTGTGTGACTGCGTGTACACACACTTCATGTCATGCAAACTCACATCCACCACACATTCCGCTGCATGCCATCAGACGCATGTACTTGAGCATGGCCCTAGTTTTGTCTTTCTTTTGTTCTCCGTTTTTTCACGACATACTCCGACATGTTCTCCAGATACTAATGACACAAACACAGCCTGGCAGGACATGATTTGCAAGCAGTGCTGGCCTAAATCTGCTGGTCCGACCCATATAGGGAAAATAGTCACACCAGCACTCTGTAATCATACTGTCAGCCGCTAGATTGCAATTAGCCCGACTTGTAACAGGAACAGGAAATGTTAACGGGTAAACGTCGTTCAATGGGTTAAGACCATAGTTCATAATTGTTTCAACAGTCCAAACTGTTTATCTTTGCCATTGAGTGTCAATACGGTTATCTTTTTTATGTTTGCACCTTGAATGTGTCTAACTAACTATTCCTAAATGTCTTCCTGCAGTGCACCAAAGGTGGGGATGTTTACCCTTTTCATCAATGTTATCAGGACAGAGAATTTCTTCAGTCTGTGGAAGGGAGTTACACCAGTGAGTTACTTGACTGTACAATTCATTTTCGGCAGTTCTAAACCCTGTTGTTTGATGTAAATGTTTAACAAGCCATTTCTCTCTGGCAGTCATTTGTGCGCTGCATCCCGGGCGTGGGCATCTACTTCAGCACCTTCTACTCCCTGAAGCAGCACTACTTCCTGGAGCGGGCACCCAACGCCGGCGAGGCTGTTCTGCTCGGAGCGGGCGCCAGAGCTGTGGCTGGAGTCTGCATGCTGCCGTTCACCGTCATCAAGACGCGCTTTGAGGTGAGCGGCGGTTAAAAAAAAATATGTTTTACCCTGAGTGACCCCCGAGCCCTTCTGACCTGAGATCTGCTGCATGATTGGTGGACTGAACATTTTCTCACGTTTTAATTGATGAACCGGGCAGTTTACAATTCAAGACCATTGTTGATGAATGATAGAGTTGAGGCAATCATTTGTCTTTGTTTCCAGGATCTTGTTAAGTGCCACATTTTTCCAGATGAGATTTTATCCCAGAATCAGGGGCCTTTACACATATTTTAAATACATAGATGACAAAAAGAACCTACAAATATTGATTCAACTAAGCTATTTTATGAACACTAAAGCCACAAGAATAGAAGCTACTGTTTGTCAGCCATTGGTTCACCAATAGAGGAGTCTTATTTTGTAGATAAACTTATGACTCTTGAGTACAGAGTCCTCCTTTCCGACACAGGAGTGTGCCATACCTCCAGTGAATGAGTAAGAGACGTTGTGCCCGATAAATGATCATTGCTCCTCGCATGGACATACTTAGAACTACAATCTGTAATCCAATGCAGGCGGCCTGGAATAAAAAAAAAATAAATGTGAACTGTATCCAGGCGATAAGACAGTTAGTGTCCGCAACATTTTAAATACACATGTTCCATATTAATTATCCATCTTCGTACCTTGTTGCAGAGCGGCTGTTACAACTATGTGAGTGTGGCAGGAGCTCTGAGGAGTGTGTACGAGACGGAGGGAATCAGGGCTCTGTTCTCGGGGCTGACTGCCACGCTGCTCCGAGACGCTCCGTTCTCCGGCATCTACGTCATGTTCTACAGCCAGGCCAAGAAGGCGCTGCCTCAAGGTGAGAGCCGCGCGGCATCCGCTCATCAAAATGCAGGTCATTCAAATGTGAAGCGCTGTGTTCTATATCGAGGTCTGATGAGCAGCTGGTCCTCTTAAGTGTTGTCCTTGTGCTACAGAAAATCAGTAAAGTGTATTGTGATTAGTTTAGGGCTCTTAAATAACTGTCTTTAAGCGGTTTTATATGCAGCAACAGTGGGTTTTTATGCACCTGTTCTTTTTGCGCATTTAAAATTGATTAATAGCTGAAAAGCCCGTAATAAAAAATATATGTGAACGCGACAAATTGCAAAAGGTCTTGCCTGAGTTGGAACAGTTTGTATTTATTGAAAGCAAAATGCAACCAAGTACAATAGAAACAGGCGAATAAATCCTGATGTACATTAACTTAAATGTCACCCGCCAATGAAGATGGAAGATTGCGACCAAACATCTTTTCATAAAAAGCAATACAATATTCACATCATATTCACATCAGTTTTCCGTTGTTTGAGGTTTGCCGTCATTTAATATTCGTTTCATGGCAACCGACTGGACGAACGGTGCCGCCAGCTGATGATCTCCACGTGCCCAATTGTTCGTGGATAGAAACACGTTTTAATACGCAATTAGTTTGCCACTTTTTTGCCACTTTTTTCCTGGACATTCTGTATATATTTGCATTTGAGTCAGAAACCTGACCTCAGTTTGTGTTTATTTTACTCATACCTCGTTTGTGAAACATGCCCTTCTACTTTTCTCCTGATACCCGGTCTCTCGTCTCTCAGAGGTCACGTCGTCGCCCTACGCCCCGCTGGTGAACTTCAGCTGTGGGATGGTGGCAGGTGTCATGGCGTCGCTGGCCACACAGCCAGCGGACGTGGTGAAGACCCACATTCAAATCAGCCCGTCCCACTGGAGCACCACGGATGCTATCCTCTACATCTACAAGGTGTGTGTGTGTGTGTGTGTGTGTGTGTGTGTGTGTGTGTGTGTGTGTGTGTGTGTGTGTGTGTGTGTGTGTGTGTGTGTGTGTGTGTGTGTGTGTGTGTGTGTGTGTGTGTGTGTGTGTGTGTGTGTGTGTGTGTGTGTGTGTGTGTGTGTGTGTGCTCATGCTCATGTAATCACAGCCGTCAGTGTTTTCTTTTACTTGCCGCATGTGCACTTCGTTTTCAGGGAGAAACACCGCTCATTGTTGTGGGCTAGAAGGGTGTAGCTTGGCAACTACGTCAGTGTCATACTGATCTTTCCTGGTCTCTTCCTCTACCTGTAGGAGCACGGCACGGGCGGGTTTTTCCGTGGGGCTGTCCCCAGGTCTCTGCGTCGCACCCTGATGGCGGCTATGGCTTGGACTGTCTACGAACAGCTGATGGCTCGAATGGGCCTCAAATCCTGAAGAGCTTCACCGACGAGCCACAAAACGGGACAAAGTATGAGGGATAATCGGATACGTTACGTTCTCCCTGAAAGCCTCGCGAATGAAGAAAAGGGATCCGAGGAGCTGACGGTGAACCAGCGCGCGTGTGTGCGCGTGTGTGTGTGTGTGTGTGTGTGTGTGTGTGTGTGTCAAACTTGGGCTGAAGTGCCACTCCCCGCTGTGAAGTGAACGTATTCCTCCTCTCTCTCTACGTGTGGACGCCCTGCCGTCTGGCTGCCACCAGAAAGAAAAAGGCTCGGTGCCGTGACGAGGTATTTTTTTTTTAAATGCCGTCAAGACGACTTAAGACTCAAACCAAAACTCAAAGCACTGCAGAGAGGACAGCTCTAGCTTTTGCCATATTTTGGAAACTTGCATAAGATTGAGCAATGTTTCTGAATTTTATTTTATTTGACGCAGGCTCAGATAATAAAAAGTGCTCGCACAGCTACATTATTGAAATAAAATCACAATATAGCCATTTGTTGCCAACTGTGCTAAATACGTTTATTTACTACTGTGATGCATTTTATGACAGATTTGTGGGTTTTTTGGAGTTTAGTTTTTTTAAAATAGTGATAGTCCATCGCATCTGGGCTAAAAGTCAGTAGCAGATAAACATTCAGACCTGTGATTTCAGGATTTTGTGGATTCGTATGAGATTTGTCATTGAAATAAAATAATTTAAAGATTAAAAAATGCAATGCACTTGGCACTTTCCCCTCTACATAAAGTTAATAATTAAATGATGGGGAAATTGCGAACTTTGATTCAGATTTAGTTTTGGAGTCGGTCACCTCCCGTGACCATGCTTCCAGAACATTTCTTCATTGTTGTGTGTCAAGTGTGCGACTGTGTTTATAAAAGTTGCACACAATGCTTGCTGGAGAGATGTGGATGTTTTCCAGCTTCAACTTTGATTTGTAAATATTGGACTAGATACAGAATTATTGGTTGTGACTTTTTTATCTTCTTTGTACACTCCCCCTTTGCCATAAATATTTATTATTATAAATATTAAAATAAGATGATACGTTGAAAATGATTATTATATTTTCATATTGTATATATAAATAATGCCAAATGGAAGATCTCATAAGTGGAGGAGATTGGAAGATGTAAAATGGATCATTACACACTCTTCACTAAGAGTTGAGTTCAGTGTTTGCTGTGTATCAGCGTGTGCCCTAATTCACACGTTGAAGTTTTACCTCGTTGATTATCTTCATGAAAAGCGCCACTCCAGTAGTCTTCATCGATCCTTTGTTTTGACTATTTAGTTTATAGAACTTGTTTTTATAGCTATTCGGCTACTGAGTATGTTTGCTCAGCCTGGCGTCGTGCCCGGCTGGTTTTTAATGTCAATAAATGTTCCTCTTTCTCAAAAAAATGTTGGACTTGTTTTTAATGTGTTTTTTCCCGTTCCAGATAGCAACTGTTATATCAACCCTTACCGACCACATTTACATAAACACAGAAAAAAGTTTGCCATTGACAGGTTTGTTTAATTTCTAAATGGTCTTGAAAGCTCAAATAACTTCAAACCACACTAACTTGACCTTGTGATAATAGTACAAATAATAGGAAGTATTTGTACAAAGCAGAAATGATCATGGAAATGTAAAGTTTCCTGTACAAAGATGTGAATAACACATTACCTCCAGTGCCTAAATAACATTTAATAGCAGATGAAGTTGAGTTCCTCCTGGCAGTCCCAGCTCTCCCACAGCCCCTCGTTGGTTAAAGCTCCACAGCGTTTCCATAATGGACACTCGTGGTCCTGACCTCCTCCGGTGGTCCAGGCCTCATACTCCAGAGGGTCCCCGTCCACCCACAGCCAGCGGTCCACTAGGTAGCGCAGGCCGATCCACACCCGGTCCACGCTCTGGGCCTGGACCTCGCTCAGGGCCAGAAGGTTCTCGGTCTCGGAGACCAGACTTGTGAGGTCGTCGTGTGTCTCTCTGCAGTACTTCAGTGCCTCCTCCCAAGTCTTTTCACGCTTCACCACAATCAGGTTGAAGCATAAAAAGGAAAAGGTAAAAGACGGTCTGATGTTGTGCCATCCATCCCATCCACAGGTTTCCAAACACATAGCAGCATTCACTTCATCGTCGTTTGGTTCGTTCGTCGCCCACGGTATGTCCGATGCGTCGCCTCCTCCTGACCACTTCCACTGTGTCCCATCTCTGTACAGACCGATCCATAATATCTCCGTAATGTTCTCTATTGCAATGTTCAGCCTCCTTTCAACCGATTGTTGAGAAATGGGGAACAGATCAGTGTGATGATCTCTGCAGTACTGTTGAGCAGCAGGCCATGAGTATTGATCCGGCACATAAACATGCTTCCCATATTTCGCAGACACACTCGCAATAAAGAGCATTTTCAAAACCACCATCCCCATGGTGTCAAAGTTTACAGGTGATAGTAGAGATGAGTGCGAAGCGTGTTCTGCTTAAAGAGAAGCCCGTGCTTCAGGTTTGGGTCGATGACTAAACGTCACGTTTGTTGCACATGTAGATTATGCAAAATGAAATCTTCATATCTGGGTTGCCCAGATCAATTTTAACATCCCTTTCTTCCTTCTCAACTGTTCAATTAATAATATGACCCCCCCAACAAAGGTTTACAAAGTGACACAATTGCCCAGCTTAATATGTACTGAAAATGCAGTTTTCCTTCTGAACGGGTCACTCCACGGGATAATCGTCAGAGGCCATGCACTGGCTTTACTCACCATGCTTGACTGCCAGAAGTCAAATTATCCGGGACACTGAAGCAACTGAAGTCAGTGATGCCTCCTCACATTTTCCTATGGAATTTTGCTTAGGAAATCCTGCTTGAAGTCACGATATCCCGCCTGCCATTTGACTTTGATCAACATCGCACCGTATCTGTGACCGATCAGATTCTGTGATGTGAGGATCAATTTTAGATAAAAAGTGTGAGGATGAGGTATAAAACCCTGTAGACGGACTTCTATCACAGCCACAGCATGTCACCGTTTTTAGTCACAACATTGTGATTATTGTAAAAGAAAATCTGATCGGTCCCATGTTGTAACTAGTATCTTGACTACTTGCTACATAAACAATACATTTATGAATAAACAACACAATGAGTCTCCAGCGATGCTGGCAGACTTGAGGCTGTACTTAGCAGTCCTTTCGGCTAAACGTTAGCAGCTATAATGTTCACCATGTTCACTTTAGTGTGTTAGCACAATCCTAACTGAAGCTAATTAACACACAGCAGAGTTCAGGAGGAGGAGTTTTTGAGGATTTTGGTCATGAACAGAAGGGTTGGACAAACCTGATGAAGAGGAAAGGTTAGAGCAGTGGTTCTCAACCTGGGTTCAATCAAACCCCAGGGGTTCGGCGAGTCACGCCGTTTTTGTTGGTTGACACAAAATTGGCTGCCGACATTTTAGCAACACACCATTTCTCTTTTTTCCAATCCTTTTCAAGGATAGTAGACATGAAGAAAAGGAATTTCTGAACTCCATTTGCAGTAAATATTCATTAAGTTATGTTTTTGTGTGAAGTTCATGGTTTGTTGTTCTTTGAACACTGATTCTGTGCAGAACTGATGCATGGTTCATTTGGTTTTGAAGAAATCATATTTTATTTTTCCCACTTCGAAGGGTTCGGCTAATGCATCGATGAAGCTTGCAGGGTTCAGTACCTCCAATAAGGTTAAGAACCACTGGGTTAGAGGATCAACAGACGTCATTGGTTTCATCCCCCGAAGACCATGATTGTCACAATAGGCGAGCCATTTAATAAATGTGGCAGACTGAAGACATCCTCACTGATTGACATATGGTGGCATTGTTCTTTTTATTAAATGTCAATGTCTTTGTGTCACTTTGTGCAAACACAAGTTATAACATAACACCTATTAATCATAACTGTGTTATTTGCTGATAAGAAAATAGAGCAGGCTCAAGCACTGTAGACTGGGGGGAGGGGGGATAGAGCAGGCTCAAGCACTGTAGACTGGGGGAGGGGGGATAGAGCAGGCTCAAGCACTGTAGACTGGGGGGAGGGGGAATAGAGCAGGCTCAAGTACTGGTCTTAAGCTTACTTGAGGATCTGGGAGAGTCCTGGGGACCAGAATATGGTAACTAGGGTTCTCTGATAAATACACATGTAAATACATAAATACATGGTGAACTAATCTTACATTAGGTTGTTCAGCTTTAGTAAGACCGCATTGAAGGCCTAGGTAGAAGATGCACGGCCCGCCACTGTAGCAAGGTTATTCTTCCTCAAACTAGAATGTAATCATGTCAAAATGCATGCATGGAGTTATTAAAAAGATAAGACATTTTAATGACACTTTCAATCAACTCTTTAAATTAAAATGCATTTTTACTATATATATATATATATATATATATATATATATATATATATATAATATATATATACATATAGTTATAGTAAATAATATATCTCGAGGCTGGATGTATTATTTATAATATTTTTTTCTTCAGGCGTTCAAGCTGTCTCTTTGTGCGCAGCGTACCTGGCAGGCAGAACCCAGGGCACGAAGCATCGAGGCAGGAAGTGATCTCACTATAAAACCAACTGAACTTCCGTTTTCCTCCCTTTCCACCGCGACAACGTGGTCTGGATACGACGTGTTCACGTGGTGAGAAATAACTCTTACTGAGCCGTTATATTATTACGTTGACGACTTGCATTATAGTAAAGAAGTGTATACGCTACGGTTACGTTGTCACTTTTAAAGGACACAACATGAAGACATGCCTGTCGTCCCACTTCTACCATGCTCGTTGCTACTGTGCCTGTACGCGCTCGTTAGCATAGGGCGACGCACTGGGCTCAAATGAAATACGTAAATCATGTTTTCTTGTAATGTGTATTTTCGATAGTTTGGCATGCGTAAATAGAAACAAGTGTATGTATGTGATAATTACTGGCTGTTTTCAAATGTATCACTTAATATTCCATAAAACAAGCGACATTTTGAAAGTATTAGCCTTTTATCTCCTTAAATTTTAAGGAGATAAAAGGCTAATAATTGTAAGGCTTAAAATGCAATTTTCTAATATGATGGAAGATTTGCTCACCAAGTATTTTGGATAGGTCGAATTTGTTTACGCCTCATATCTATAGTATAATGAAAGGGTACCGTGTTCACTATTATGTGCTTCCGTTTTTAACTAGATATTATATAAAGAGTGACTGTTTCATTTAACTAAATGTCCTGGACTGTCTGCTCTTATACTATTGCTCACATGAGGATCTTGCCATCAAGACTCTTGTGGTCTCTTTTATTGCCACGTGTGTTTATTTGTTTGTGTCCTCTTCCAGCTCTCACACTATACCCAGTGGACACAATGTCTGGTTGGGCTGCAGATAGAAGAGGAGGCGGAGGCGGATGTGCTCGATCTATCGTGGTATCACACCGCTCGGCCTCCTGGGGAAAGTGTATGCCAGGGTGCTGGAAAGGAGGCTCCGACCATTGTTGACCTGGACTTCCAGGTGGATGAGTGTCCACAAGAGGAAGCATGTGAGTCTTCACCAATTCCGGCATACATGGAAAGCGAAGTAGTTGCAGTTACAGTACATTTTTGTTGCAAGTACAGTTATTAGAATTCATTCTTTTGGGGATTTGAGGATTTTTTTTTTATGCATCCTTTGACTGTCGAGAATAAAATCCCTTTAGTTGGCAGAATTAAGTTGTTGTTCTAAAAAAAGAATTGCAGGTCAATGCAATCTCTCTATGGAGAAGAAAGCTAAACAAATTGTGATTCTTTTTTTTTTTTTTAAAGAATGTTTGATTGTTTTTGCTTATCCTATTGCACTAAACAAGAAGCACATCATTAAAGCCTGGCACTGAGCTTGTCTGTGTTTAGGTGTCGAAGTGTGCCAGAGTGATTTGGCCAGGTTTTCGCTAACACCATTGAGGACTGCTGTCCAATGACTGGGGTTTGATAGTGACCTGAGCCACATTTGAACATTAAACACTAGCGTGCTTTTTTCTTTTCTTCTCTATCTACTAACTGGATACTTCCTGCTGGCTTCCCTCTGTAGGTGTTTACATTAACCTGAGGAAGACCTGGTGGCAGCCTGGGCCACACTGATGGCAGCAAGAACCCAGGGATCTCCTCCGGGGATTCAGGACAGGTATAGATGAAGCATCCCGTAGGATAATGTTATTTGTATTTAACTCAAACCTTGAATTGGTATGCGTTAAAGCACAGTTACTAATTTCATTTTTTGTGTGCTTCTGCATGTTTACTGGCCAGGTATGACCACTAGCTTATGGTTGCTACAGAACAACTTACTCTCAGTCCCGTTGCTGTTTCTTTTCCTCTTGTGTTATTCTTATGATGTGGTCAGTCACTGCTCGGCAAGAGATACCTTTTGAATGCTTTAAAGAAAAAAGTTGCACTTATCCCATTGCACTAAACAAGCAGCACATCATTAAAGCCTGGCACTGAGCTCGTCGGTGTTTAGGTGTCGAAGTGTGCCAGAGTGATATGGCCGGGTTTTCGCTAACACCATTGAGGACTGCTGTCCAATGACTGGGGTTTGATAGTGACCTGAGCCACATTTGAACATTAAATACTAGTGTGCTTTTTTCTTTTCTTCTTCAACGCTACTAACTGGGTACTTCCTGCTGTCTTTGCAGGTGTTTACATCAAAGTGAGGAAGACCTGGTGGCAGCAAAATTCCATAGATCTCTGGGATTACAATACAGGACAGGTATACATGAAACATCCCTTAGGATAACAAGTTGTCTTGAAATGGCAAGCATTAAAGCGACACTATGTAACATTTCCTACCTTAAAATAACAGTGAAAAAAATGTTGTCGCTACAATGACTTTTAATATGGTGATTTGTGCCTCCACCACTGACATCGGGGGTTTGTGGGCAAAAAAATGGCGAATCTAAGATTTGGTAGTCGCCGGGTCGCAGCCGGTAGTACCCGGATGTACGTCGACCTGCTTTCTGGCAGTGATTACGCAACGTCATATAGTGCCAGTCCACACTCGCAGGTGACTTTTTATTTGCTCTGCGTAGAGACAGAGTGACATGCTGCTGTGGAGACGATCAATAACAGACGTTTAGTTTAATAAAAGAACAAAGACTTCTTTAAGAAAAGGACCTGACATTACTAACGGGGCTCTCAAGTTTTGATGCCAGGCAAGCGTGAGACATATCCATCAGCACCCCACCCCCACCCGCAGAACGAAACTAGATTATCAGCCGCGCAATTCCAGGATGCTTTATTTTCATTGGTTGCTGGATAACTCTTACACAGATACGTCTGTTTTCTGATGGGCCATTGTGTAGCCCATTTCTTTTTTTGATTGGCTGATAAGTGTCACCTCACAGCATAACTCCAGGGGAGAGCTTGACTACAACACGGTGAGGGTTCATGTTGACGCTGCAGCGCATTAAAACATTAAATAGCCAAGAGTTCTTTTCAGCGAACGAAATATGTGTGGCGGGAGTGCAGAGATTATTATTTTTTAACTCAAAAGAGCCAAATGCGTCACCGGAAGAGCCATATATGGCTTGAGAGCCAGAGGTTCACCTGATCTATCGGAACTGGGTATTTACGACACTGACGTAAACGTCAAATACCTGAAGGGGGCGCTACAAGGGAAAAACTACATAGTGGGGCTTTAAAGAACTTACTAATTTTAGTATGTGGGCTTTTGCTGCTGCAGGCTTGCGTGGACCACTAGCTTATGGTTGCTGCAGAACAACTTTCACGGAGTCCCTCGGCTGTCATTTTCCTCTTGTGCTGTTCTTATGCTGTGGTCACTGCTTAGCAAAAGTTACTCTTTTAATGTTTAAAAAAGTTGCACTTATCCCATTGCAGTAAACAAGCAGCACATCATTAAAGCCTGGCACTGAGCTCGTCTGTGTTTAGGTGTCGAAGTGTGCCAGAGTGATATGGCCGGGTTTTCGCTAACACCATTGAGGACTGCTGTCCAATGACTGGGGTTTGATAGTGACCTGAGCCACATTTGAACATTAAATACTAGTGTGCTTTTTTCTTTTCTTCTCCAACACTACTAACTGGGTACTTCCTGCTGTCCCAGTTGCACTAAATAGAACTGTTGCATTATGTTCAATGCAAATGGCAGCATGAACCGCTGCCTTGGGTTCCTTCAATTGTATTGGCTTCAATGAGTCGCTGAATATTTTGTGACCGGATTATATATCTATAAATGTATATTTATATAATTTTTTTAAATATTTTTTTTTTTATATATATATATATTTTTAATAAATATATATTTATATATTATGAAGGAAAGTAAAAATGCCAACATGTCTGTCTGACCAGGTTCTTTGGAGGATGAGGTGTGCCATCTCCAGGTAGCTCCCCTGGGAAATCATGCCTGAGCTCTACTTTCAACATGAATCCAGAGGTGAGCGGTGCAAATCTACATGGACATTAATGCTGGGACTCATTAAAGGCTGCTCTATAATTTTTGATCATGAAGTCCAATAAAGCTTTTTATTTTGTTGGGCAGAGACTTGTACTCTGCTTAGAATCTCATTGTAAATTATATCTGGTTGTTTTTTGGAAGCTGCTGTGAAAAATGTACAACAATTTTAACAAAGCATATTAATGAAATGTTTTTTCTTTTCTGTTGTGTAGTGGGGTGCCCATAATGTTCCTGAAGGCTGTTCTCCAGCTCCTGCTGCACAGACTGCGAGAGTGCTAGCTTTCTGACTGGTCCGATCAAACAAAGCACCTGAAAAACACTGAGCTGAGAAATCAATAAAGTTGGCTGGTTATTCACAAAACCTGTCTTGTTTCATTGCATAAAGGATGCCCATATGTGGAATATAAAATCTGTTGAATGTTTTAGGTTTATATCTATAGGTATATGTAAGTAGTTTTTTACAATGCCTCATACATTAGTAGCCTCATAGAGAAACTAATTCAAGACTACAAAACCAAGTTAATGCTGTAAAAACCAAAATCTTTGAAAAGTATCCAATTCATGATCTTTTAGTTTCTGTGTACAGTACACTTAAATGAAATTTAGCATTCTGCAGCTTAAAATGCATAACACAAATATGTACTTGAACTTATATTTCCATTTTCATTTTGTTAACTATACAAACGGACCACAAACCCACCCTTAAGGAAACTAATACATTAAAAATAGATAAAAAGAGGTCACCTCATTTCACCGAGGCAGTCTACATATGTAGACGCACCTGGAACACTAGAGTAAATATCCATTACATAAGAAGTACATTATATTTAGAAATATAATCTAATAGGCTTAACCCAATGAAAGTCAATTTTGGGTTGAAACATGTAGCATGGAGTAATTGAATAAATTGTATTGCACTGTAATAGTTTAACAGTCCTTGAGACCATGAGCTTGTGCATTTAAAACAGCACACCCCAGATGGGACTCGAACCCACAATCCCTGGCTTAGGAGGCCAGTGCCTTATCCATTAGGCCACTGGGGCAATTATAACACCACGACTATGCTGTCGGAGTACAATCCACATAGCACACTGGTATAATGTATGGCTCTTCCTGCATGAAAGATATGTTATATTAATTCAAAATCCTTCGTAGCATGCCGCAGCCATTTTTATTCGTTCTGTTGCTAAGGAACGAAGAACAAACTCCTTAATGATGTCCAACACGTAAGAATTAAGCTGTATCCGGTTTGATTTCGAAATAAATGTTAATCGAGAGACGTATTCTAAGATGGCTGCTGTGTCGGATGTTTTCCTTCGAGTACCATCTCCAACCTGTGGTTCTTCCTGCTCAAAGGGTTTCAGAGGAGCGCTTTGATATGGAACTCAATCTGATTAGATTTGAAACTTCCTCACTACATTGTCGGGTCCTTTACTTTCGCTTTTAATTTGAAAATATAGGAACGGAAATACAAATCTGTTCGCTAACTATTATGAAGATCATCATTATCCAGTAGATAGTGGGGGAAAAGGTGCTCAACTGTTGTATTTTTTAGTTTAAAGATAGTTTTTTAAAGTTAATTTCGACGTTAGATAAAGACAAGGCTCTATAGCTAGCAGGTAGGTGACGTCCCCGTTAACGATGTGTGTTTCCGTTGGCAGTAACAACCAACGTTACCTTGGTTAGTGATAAACACGTCCTAGCTAGTGTTGTACAGCTCTTCAAGAGAGACCGGTCAACATGGTGAGTTCACGGTTCTACATATTTATGAAATTATCTCGCATGTTTGATCCAACCAACGTATAGTTGTGAGACAACTTGAGAAATTCAAACTTCGTCTCTCTGCAGATTCTCTCTCGCGTGAAGCCAGCCGTCGGGGGAGAGACACCGGTGAGCATCAGTGAGAAAAAGAAAAAAAACCAGACGAAGGTTCCCCCCTTGGAGGACTACCTGCAACAGAGAGACTACCTGGGGGCTTTCACGCTGTTAGAGGTACTTACACACTTAGCACATGGGCTAATAACACATGAATCGGATGCAAAGCCTATTGAGTGAATTGTAAAGGGAACATGGTGAGTGCTTAGTAACTGAATCCTTATCAGCACTGTGGATGCTTTACTGCAGCTGGTCAACATTTGAATAATTGCAGAGTAGGACCAATGCACATTCAAAGAAGGTCCACATAATTACTTTTACAAGTAGTCAGTCACACAAGAGTGGTATTCTAAATAAACAGAACTGCACTAGTTTCAATACCAATGGCGTAGATGTTAAATAACCAGTCCATCATTAGTTTTAAAGTCAATGTGGTAGGGATGAGGTGAAGTCAGGTAAACTCAAAGGATGTATGGTGTAGCAGATGAGTGAGTCAGAGTGGTCACATTGACTGGATTATTGAAATTATTAACATATTTTGTTTTGTACATGTGTTATTGAAAACATACACACACATTAAGTACTTAATAAAGTATTTGTATTATTACACCATATAAATGGCAGTGTTAACAGGCTATATCATTCTTTTTCGTTTCCGCTCGTCAGTAAATCAAACAGAATGTAGTGTACACCTGCCTTTCATATTTGATTCAAAAAGTAGGCTTGGCTTCAATTATCAGAGCAATACGAACATTCATGTTTGCAATTATCCTACATTCTATAAAAAATGTTTTTTAATGAATCAGTTCAAAGATTGAGGCGTAAACAATTTGTTATCGACTGCAATGCCTGCAGTTTATCCCGTGTCATGCCCTGGAAATTAAGTTTCAGGAATACAATTACCCCCACATCGATGCTACAGACAGCACTGTATTACTGAGTGCTGCTGCTGCTGCTGATTTGTTGCTGTGTCATCTCCAGTTCCAGAGAAATATTGGCGAGAAAGAGGAGCATGCCGACCTCTGGATTGGCTACTGCGCCTTTCACTTGGGTGATTACAAGAGAGCTATGGAGGTATTATTCTTTTTCTATATACGTTTGTCTAAATAAGTGGGGGTAGTTTGGCACATAGAAGTATGCACACGGTACAGTAGTTAGATAACTCATAGTCTGAAAATGTGTTGTATGAATGCATAAAGATGTGACTGAGTATTTCCTGTAGAGTTTGATCGCATGTGTAATATTTCCTTACGTTGTGACAGGAGTACGAGTCTCTGACCATGAAGCCTGAATGCCCCGCAGAGGTGTGGGTGTTTCTGGCCTGTACACTGTTTTTACTGGGGCTCTATCAAGAGGCTGAGGAGGCTGCATCTAAGGGTAGGCCGTTACATTTATTAAGTCCTCCTTTGCACCGTATTCTAACCAACCAGTCGGCATACTAACATGATCTGGTGAAAAATCGTTTTGCTGTTGAATTGGACCATATTGGTGGAGAGATGCTGTGGGTTCTAAATATCTAAATATCAATAATTGTTGGTTTGTTCATTCATGTGATTGCATGTGAAATATCAGTGTGACATTTCGTACAATGTAATTTTTGCATTTGTCTTTGTAGCTCACCAAAACATGGGTTTAGACAAATTGTGTGTTTTTGGAGAACCTTCAACTGAAATAGTAAATGTGCACCAGGTTTTATTCAAGAAGTCTAAAAACAACAACTTAATCTGGTAGATTGTTGGTAGACTTTTAGTTCCCATTAATTTAATCCTCAGTTGTTTACTTCAGTTTCAATTTTCATGTGGTTTGCTGTCTAACTACTATTGGTGTCTCTTTCTGTCTGTAGCACCAATATCCCCGCTCCAAAACAGACTACTCTTCCACCTGGCTCATAAGGTTGGAAGAACTGCCATATTATTTTACTTTGTGTGTTTGATTTTCCTCTCTGCCTTCTCTTGATCACTAATAATTCAATACTGAACCAACGACCCTGCACTGTAAATAAAAGGTTTATGTGTAAGATATGAGAGAAACATACAGGGCTGTAGTCATGTCATACAATAAGGACTGTCACAATATCAGATTTTCACAACACAGTTATCGTGGCCAAAAGAATTGATTATGGCGATATTATCTCAATATTTATCGAAAATAAAAAAAACATTATAATGCTATGGGTCAAATGTATCTTTAGTTTTGTTTATTGTGCCTTTTGTCTCTTTAAATTACACTTATAATCCGAGTGTCGGGAGGTGGAGAAAGAGTTTGTAGCCATGACTGTATACATCAAATGATTTAAGAGGCACTGGATTATTTACAGAATACTATCATGAGTGTAATATTAACACATCGATATTACATTTTTAAATATCTCTGTTCACATCAATACCGCTATAATGTGATGCCCTGACATGCGATACTGGTCCGATAGTTAATTTCATCTTGTCTTGTTTGTTTGTGTAATACATTTTCTGTGCATTGGTCTCCACACATACCCAGTCAAATCATTGAATGCGTTGGTTTGTTGTCTGACATCGGTTTGTTGTCTGACATATTGTGTCTTAGTTCAACGATGAGAAGAAGCTGATGGGTTCCCACCAGAACCTGGAGGATGTGACAGAGGACCAGCTGAGCCTGGCATCCATCCACTACATGCGTTCCCACTACCAGGAGGCCATCGACATCTATAAACGTCTCCTACTGCAGAACAGGTGCGTGCTCTCCCCTTTTACTCTGCGAAATGAGTTTCACAGTGACGCCCCAGCACCACCTTGACAGGTGCAAGTTGTTAATTTGAGCATCGCACCTTACGGAACCATAAAGATAATTCAAGTGTCAGTACAGCTGGTCTGCTGAGCTAGCTTCCTCTCCCTCTGATATACTGTCTCTGGAGTGGCGAGGGGAAGGAAATGAAAGACTTTGAGTGTGCCGCTTCTCAGAGATCTATTCATGGCTTCGTGGCATTTGGTAGGCTAAGGTGCATCTGTTGGAATCCAAATGAGCCTTACTGCTGCTCTTTCTTCCAAATGCTAACAGAAAAATGTATAAAAATAGCACTATGCCAAAATGTGCTGTCGCAGCTTATGATTGTAAAAGCCACAATGTTCTCTGGGTTTGCTAGACACCTAGACACCATTCCTCTTCTAAACTATTATAATCTTCAATAATACGATCTGTCATTTGCTGCAATGCTATGTTGAGTATGAAAGAAAACATGTATATTGCTGTGGATTCTACACAACGGTAAGTTTTAAGTGAACTCGGGACTCTTAAATGAAGACAATCACACTTGCTGGGAGCTTTCCGGACTGCACTGCAGACTCTCATTAGATACGAACCATATCCTGATAATTTAAGTAATAATTAAATTAAATCAGCATTCTGTTTTAGCTCGGCTCAAAGTCTGCAACATAAATGGGAGACCAGACTGGCATAAAGCATTACATAGGCACATTTATTTAAAGCAGGGGTGCTCAATACGTCGATCGCGATCTACCAGTCGATCAGCGAGTCCTTCCAGTCAATCGCGGCATAGTATATATATAGATAATTTTAACTTGGTCATTTTATAATTTTATAAGTAGCTTGCATGTTGAAAAAGTGTGAGCACCCCTGATTTAAAGGATACCATTAACTAAACTAAACAAACATGGAGTGATGTCAGAATGTGTGGATGTGTAAAAAGATCTGATTCAAACTGAACCAGGTCAGCCACGGAAGAGAGCGTCCATATTTAGGGCCCAATGTACCCCCTAAGGCCTCAGTGGATGCATGTCTCAGAGTCCATAAGGGAGGCGATTGGGATTTGGCCTAGGTGTTGAGCTTTTATACCTGGAACAACATTAGGCTCAGGTGTGGCTCATCAGCCGAGGATCAACATCCTGCAAGACAAAGAAAAGTCGGTAAACAGGCCAAAGACCCTATAATGTCGAGCAACGTCAGATAATAGTGAGTGATTAACTTCATTACATGGCTAACGGTTGCAAAATGTCCGGTTCTAAACACCATATTGTTACTTAAAAAAAAGGAAAAATCTGAAAAATGCTGTGTCCAACAACAAGTTTAAGTCTGACAGCCAGTTTCACGGCCACATCTTGTCTTTCAGAGATTTCCTGGCTCTGAAGGTCTACGTGGCTCTGTGTTACTACAAGCTGGATTACTACGACGTGTCCCAGGAGGTGTTGGCTGTGTACCTGCAGAGCATGCCGGACTCCACGATCGCCCTCAACCTCAAGGCCTGCAACCACTTCCGGCTCTACAATGGCAAGGCCGCTGAGGTACTCTGGCTGCGGTTGCTGCATTTCTTGGTTGATATTTGTGTTGGTCTTCATTGGACCTATGACTTCATACGTTTTCACATTGCCATACACACCCTTTTAAGTTGGCTGTGAGCGAGGTCTTTCGCCATCTGTGTAAGAATAGATTGCCTAAAATGTTAAAGGTGATGAGGCTCATTTCTTTAAAATAGAAAATAAAATATAATATATATATTTTTTTCCGCATCCATGTTTGTGGTTCTATCTCAACGCAAAGGTTATACATACAAATAATCCAAAGTCAAATATTGAAAATATAAGAACTGTATTGTAATTGTATCATGGATATTTGTAGTGGTTTTTTTTAAACATTTAATTTAGCTATTAACCACTCATGCATCATTATTGTTGACTCAGTGACTACTTGCCCTTTTAATTTCTTCGGGGACAGTAAGTGGCCGTCGGTTTGACTTGTCTGTGTGCTCTCGCTCTCTCTTAGGCTGAGTTAAAGAACCTAATCGACATCTCCTCCTGCTCCTTTGAGTTTGCTAAGGAGCTTATCCGACACAACCTGGTAAGCTCTTCTTAAGCTCAAACTGTGAGCGCGTAGGTGTGTCTGCGTTCGTGCTCTGGGGACCGACGTGCCACCTTTCCACACGCTGAATCTCTCCCCTGTGTACTGCAGGTGGTGTTCCGTGGTGGTGAGGGGGCGTTGCAGGTGCTGCCTCCTCTGGTCGATGTGATCCCCGAGGCCAGACTCAACCTGGTTATCTACAACCTCCGACAAGGTGTTTAGCATGGCATCGCAGTTTTCAATAATTTTACTGAAACGTATCAAATAAGATACAGTATTTTTCACTTATAGTCATCAAGGAAGAAGTTATGATGAGATTAATGCGATACAAGAACACAAATCACACTGCTCTCTAAGTCAGCTAAAAATAATACAATGGTAATGGTATATAAAACACTGAAATCACACTCTTTTATGTAATGCTTTGCTTTATTTAATATTGTCCCAAATTCTTTGGAGGATGAAGGGGATTTTTACATCCTTCCACTGTCCGATGTATCACGCGTAATGTGAAGTAAATCATCATCTGTTTGTCATGCTGCTGTTAATGAAATGTATAGTTATTTAAAGGGTCAGATTTCAGAGGAAATCTACCCACGCTCATTGAAAGTCATGGTCCATTTCATCCTTCCAGATGATGTCCTGGAAGCTTACAACCTCATTCAGGACTTGGTCCCCACAACCCCCCAGGTGATGATTCAAAGTGACATTGTTTTTTTGAGCACAATGACATTATTTGGTCTTGATAAGAGATTCCAGATATGTTACATTTCACTCTCACATGAAGAATAAAACAGTTGCTCTATTTAACTACAACTATGGCTAACACTGACTATTTTGCATTAAGGGTTTTTAAATGTTACACTTTTTTACATGGATAGCCAGAATTAACCCAGTTTAAATGAAGCTAATGAATATCTTTAAAAAAACAAACAACAAACAAACATATCTTCTCCACGCGCCGAGTTTTCCGAAGAGCCTTTTTCTTTTATGTGACCAGTGTTTTATCTTCAAAAGCATTTCAATGTTGCCTGGATCTGAACACCTTTGAAAGAGTTTGGTTTCTGCTTCTTAATAACACTATACACTATATAAGTGAATTATTGCTTCTCAAGTGTCTTCTATCAAGACAATCAATGTGGCCTTTCTCCCTTTTTTCAACCCGACTAGAGACAACAAACACATCTTCTTTACTTTGATCATTTATTTTCTCAGGAGTATATTTTGAAAGGCGTGGTGAATGCAGCGTTGGGACAAGGGATTGGATCAGTGAGTGTTGCCGTTAAAGAAATAGTCACACACAGAAAAAACTGATGAGTCGATCCGAGAGAAAAACTTCTGTTGTTGTGCTTTTCTCTTTCAGAGGGATCACCTGAAAATCGCCCAGCAGTTCTTTCAGTTGGTCGGAGGCTCGGCCAGCGAATGCGGTACACGGAGTAGAAATGTGATCAATACAAGCTTCTAAAGCAGCGCTGTGAGGAGGATGTGTGTAACCGATTTCTCATTTTCAGACACTATTCCTGGCAGACAATGCATGGCCTCCTGCTTCTTCCTCTTGAGAAAGTTTGAAGACGTTCTCATATATCTCAACTCAGTCAAGGTTAGTGCTGCTCAGTACAAGGAATGCTTGAAATGGTGTATTCCAGTGAAGAATCAGCATGAAAGGAGGAGAGTAAAAAAAGACTCCCACACACTGAGGGACAAGTGTCACTTCAGATGACAAGTGGTGCTTTAAAGATGCAGCGTGTGTGTGTGTGTGTGTGTGTGTGTGTGTGTGTGTGTGTGTGTGTGTGTGTGTGTGTGTGTGTGTGTGTGTGTGTGTGTGTGTGTGTGTGTGTGTGTGTGTGTGTGTGTGTGTGTGTGTGTGTGTGTGTGTGTGTGTGTGTGTGTGTGTGTGTGTGCGTGTGCGTGCATGCTTGGTAACCACTTTTCGTTGGACATGTGTACACTTAACCTTTTAATTTCTGCGTTATTGTGCTTTTTATTTGCAGGGTTACTTCTATAATGATGATACATTTAACTTCAACTATGCTCAGGCTAAAGCAGCCCTTGGCAACTACAAAGAAGCAGAAGAGGTAATTGTCTTATATCTGCACACCTGCTATGTACTGATTTTCATCACTTCTGGTGAGTTGCCCACTGTTTGGACTCCTTTTATTATCTCTTTTTTCAGATCTTTCTGCTGATTCAGAATGAAAAGATCAAGAACGACTATGTTTACCTCAGCTGGCTGGCACGATGCTGTAAGTATCGTATTCGTACTGTGGAGGCACATTTATTCCTGTAGCACAATTCATACACATGTCCATCAATTTAACATGCATTTCAAATGAAAAGCAATAGGAAACCTTTAAAGAATTAATAAAATAACATGGACGGCCATAGAGGGCAGTAAAGAATACCAGCAGTTCACCGAGTATAGATTAGTGGAATATTAATAAAACCCAGTTAAGCAACAAATACAGAAGAATAGGAGTTAAAATGGCAACACACATTTAAGCTTGTTTGAAAAACAGATCTGATAAATCAAAGCATGGGTCCAGTTTAAAAAAAAATCTTATCGGTTCCTCGGCTAAGCTTTGGTTCAGAAGGAATAATACGTTATTCATCAAATATGGGAAGATAATGGAAATGAGTTCTCAATACAAGCCAGTGTGAGAATACTGGGTGAACATGCCCGGCTGCTTGTGAGGTGTTTGTTGGAGAGAAGCCAGGAATCATAGACATTTTCTTTTATTCACCTGGACCGATATCATCCAATTCCCAAGTGTTTAAAGACCTGAAACCAGTTCCAGTCACAGTCTACACTCGATGACGTGAAAGCATAAAGAACGCTCTCGCAGATCTGAAGTTGGAGAAAGCGAGACTGAGGAAGACTTTGTCGTGGGTCACTGAGGCAAGATCAAACATCACTCCCAGATTTATAGCCTCAGGTTTGTGAAGAACTGAGGTTCACTCCGGCACCTCAGCAGCTCGAAGAAAAAGATATCTCCATTTAAAGATTTTTCTCCTACCTTCTTGGCTTAATCCACATCAATACAACCTGCCCACAGGCATCTCACATTTTACCAACCTGAATCTATAAATGTTTCTGAAGCTGCCTGCGAATGATCTTGTTCTTGTCAGACATAATGAACCAGAGAGGGCGGCTGGCCTGGGAGCTCTATCTGAAGATGGGCACTTCCTCCGAGTCCTTCAATCTGCTGCAGCTTATCGCCAACGACTGCTACAAGGTGACTTCCTCTTCCGTCATCTGCCTTTTGGGCTGACCCACGAAACATTCATTTATAAATTCAATCTCAATTTGCGTGAATTCATTAATGTATTGCCCCCAATTTTGATAATCAATTGTTAAAGTAATATTTCCAGATGCCAAATGCTCTCCAGTTACAGCTCTAGTTTTATATTATTGTCTATTGAATATATTGATCATCTTGGGGCTCTTGGTCAGACAAAAGAAGTAATTTGAAGACTTCTCATTGGGTTTTGGGAAATTTTTTGTCACGTTTTTCATATTTTACGAAAAAAACGATTAATAAATAGATATAGTTCTTTAGTTGCAAACCTTGTGTTCATATTTAGTTGCTGTTTTCCTTTTAATTTAAGTATAGCGTTGCAACTAATGATTTTCTCCATTATTGGTTAATTTGCTGATTAAATCACAAGTTCCCTGAGCCCAAGGTGACATTCAGATGTCTGGTTGTGTCCAAAAAACAGCCCGAAACCAAAAGGTATTCACTTCATAGTGATACTAAATAAAACGGAATATTGTCATTTTTAGGTAGCTGGCACCATAATAATTTAACTTGAGAAGAAGTGAATCAAAACAATCGATACATTTACAAAATAGTTGATTAGTTTACTGTAAATCGACTAATAGTTTTAGAACTTGTGTATGTCAATCGTAAATGTAATCTTGATTTCCAAATGGAGCTAAATTACACATTTAATCTTCTACCTGCCTGTTTTTGCTCTGTATAAACTCGCACAAGCACATTCTAGCTTAGCTGTCCCAATCTTAACAGAGGTGTTGTCCACCAAAATGTCCTCACTTTTCCCATCATATTTTTGAAATGCAACCAAAAGCAAAAGCAGGTGTCACAAATATGTTTTGTCCTGGTCCAAATTAATCTGAGATATGTTATTTTGTTAAATAGGTTGTATAATGTGCATGCTGGCTCATGACCACAGCTTGTTGTTTCAGATGGGTCAGTTCTACTATGCAGCTAAAGCGTTTGATGCACTGGAGAAACTGGACCCAGAATCCAACTACTGGGAGGGCAAGCGAGGGGCTTGCGTCGGCATCTTCCAGCTCATACTGGCAAACAAGGAGTCCAAGTATGTTTGTCTCTTTTCCTTCTGCAATAATGTTCTCCTATCATTACATATAAAAAACAATTCTAGCTGTTTTTGTTGTTGCAAAACATCGTATCAAATGGATCCCTGTCATTACCCAGTAAAAGGGAAAAACATCTGGACTGACATATCAAATGCTTGTGGGTGTCTAAATCAAAGGAAAATGAGATATGGTGCATCTTGTTTCCTCACATATAGTCTTTGTGTTCTAGGGAGACACTGAAAGAGGTGTTATCTCTGCTACGAAATTCAGGAAACCCCCAGGTTGAATACATCATTCGAGCTCTGAGGAAGTGGGCCAAAGACAACAGAGTCCTCCTCTCGTGAGAGCTGTGGGTACTGAACACATGAGTAGCTTCATAACGCAGATGTGCAGCAGTTATTGTGCATTTGGTTGTTTCACTTGATTAACTTGTATGAATGATATTTATGCTCCTTGAAGAAATATGAAACTATTATCTGCCACATATAAATATGTACGTTTTGAAATGCAATTCTCTATATATTTGTATTAAAATGTAACTTTGTACTTTGTGAATTACTTTTGCCGTTTTGTCAGTGATTTGAACAGTAACTGACACAGTTTTCTCTCTAATATTTTGTAAGCAATGCAAAAATACATTTACAAGAAATAACAAACCGGCTAAGCTCAAGAGTTCAGGGACAAGATATGAGCAAATACCAAAGAAAAAGGGGGGAAAGAAACGAGCGCAAGATTATTAGGAGATAAGGAAATATTTTGATGTCTAATAAATTAGCAAAATTATTCTTCAAGTATTAATAAGTAACTCTCTGGGGAAACAATATTTGGCAATGGTATGAGAGTTGCAGTTTTTTAACATGCATTGGTGCATGAAATGTACCCTTTCCTGTTAGTACATGATTTAATGAGTACTCCATTGATTTTGTATTACACTTCCATAGGGTTAAGGGTTTTGTGTTTTGTGAGAGACATTTGAAAACAGGATAGGTTACAATAAAAGCACATGAGGGAGAAGTCCTACAATTGTAGGGTAAAAAATACTGGATACTACAGTTCTCATCTTGCAACTCATAAGCCTATTTCATTACACCTTACCTTTCTGTTTCAATACTCTTGCCTTTTAAATAGTTTTACTTAGTTTTACAAAAAAGTTGTCGAGACCAACCTTACCCCATTGACACATATCCAACATATTTTTCTTGTATTGCCGTTGAAGACATTTTGCAACTGTTTTAGTTCACATTCAGGTGGTTTCCTTTGTAAATGCATCTTTGTCTCTCCGTTTAAGACAGCTAAAGGGCTGGGGGCAGTGTGCAGTAAATTAAAGAAGATGACTTTCACTGTAATTGTTCATTTTACATGCCGATACACCTGCATACACAGAGCTGTAATTATTAAGCTCATGACGACTTTGTTAGAAGGCCAACTCTAATGTGGACGCAAATAGTTTCAGACTGACAGGATGATTATAGTGACCATCTTGTATACAATCTGAAGAGACCTCACAATTGCAAATGTTCCAATTTAACAAGACTGGCCACATTGCACATGGGTGGTATGTGTGGGTAAGGAGGTAAACAACTACATTTTTCACTAAAGCTTTTAAATAGGTTAATCCAGCTGTGGATTCTACTAACAGCGTAAAGAAAATACAAGCATCAACATACATTTTAAATGAATTTCCACATGTAAGGAGCAGGTCCACTCCAGTTAAACCGAATATCAACAGGTGGTAAACTGCCTGAAACTGAACCAGCTGTGTTGGGCTGGTTGACTGAGACCGCCGACCACCTGGCTTTCATTCTTCCGTTTAGGATTTGATGTTTGAGTGTGTGTGTGCTGGTGCCATTGTAGAAAAATGCACAATTCAGCACTACCCTGAATAGACGGAAAGAAAAGCTTCCACTGAAAGCCGCTGATTGTTAAATTGAGACGAGGCTGATAATCGATATCTGAACACACACTGTTTCCCACAGCCTGTCCTTCACCCAGACACTTTATAAAGGTCATAATAGTACTGACAGTGTTGTTATTATCGCTGGTTGTGACAGAGGCGGGTTTAGGATCGGGGCACGCGCTGATTGGACGTGACGACCCCGCCCGCCCCCACTGATGTCACGATGCTTCCGTTCTGTGCGTCCGCGCAGGCGCAGCGACCCCTCTCTTCTGATATTTTATTTACTCCCGAAACCCAAGATGGCTCCTGTGAATGTCTCGTCCCCATAGCAAATTGAGGATGCAAGTAGCTGCCGTGAAAACAACTTTTCCCCGACCGTCGCCACCCCTGGAGTTCATTTCGCATGGTGCGGAGGAGGCCCACACATCCGTCTAGGCACCGAGCAGCCGCCGGGGCTTCGCGAAACCCTCTTCAAGCCACCAATTTGGAGTAGTTTCGCGAAGTAGCTCTTCTCCTCGCTGTCAGCGTCTGTCCGGAGCGAGGTTCAGGGAGGCAGCTCATCCAAATGGCCGAACCGAGAAAAGTGCAATTTGTCACCCTCTCGGCCTTCGCAGCTGGAGCAGCCGCGGAGTCGAGGAAACGCCGGCTGGAGGAGGAGGCCGACTTCAACTTCGGTGCAGCCGAGGAGGTCGAGGCAGCGACCGGGGCAGGGGGGACTACCAGCAACGGTCGGCTCGGCAAAACCGGCGACAGGGAGGAGGCTGGAGCCGAGAAGAGGGCGACGGTGCGGCTCAACCTGTCCCTGTCGGAGCCCGACGACCGCTCCTCCGCCGAGTTTAATTACGGGGAACTCATCCAAAACCTCCAGGTGAGATGTCCCTGTTTGACTAACGCCACCAGGCCGGGAGACACTGGCGCTGGAGTTCATTTTATTTGCTTTGGCAAGTGTTTGTGTGGACTTGTCATTGCTTAGTGAGAGGGGGAAGTGCACCTTGTCCTTCCGCGGCTGAGACTGACCGCTCGTGCGACTCCACACAAAAGACCAGCAGCTTTGTTATTTTTGACCACGCAGCCGGCCGGTCCACTCCGCGTCGACCCAACTTCTGCTGCGCTCCATCGGATCCCATCTTTTTGTAGAGGGACCTCCTCTTCCTTTTTTAACATGCGGAGATAGTGCTCATCCCGTGCTGCTACCTGTGTCCTGCTCACTCCGACTTGCCCAGCAACAGCCCCATAGACTCAGCCATTTCAGCACTCGGAAGGGCCACACGGCATGTGGCCCTCTGGCTGCGGGTGATAGAGAGATGATAGAGCATTGCTGATGGAAGTACCAGGATGTAGCGAGGGAGCGAGGCAAATGTCAGAGCTGAGGGATCAGAGAGAAGCTCGCCTCCTTGTCATACTCTGCAGTTTGGGATAATCCAGTTTATCCTATTATTTACATGAGTGACAACACCACAGTTTAATTGATTATCTCGTATTGGAATCCTAAAGTTGGCCATGCCAGCATCTTATATTGTGTGTGTGTAATGTCGTTGATACCTACGTTTGCTGCTAATGCTGTTATAATGTATGAATATTTTGCCATTTGGACTTTTCTTTACTTTGAGGTTATTCATAAGTGTCATGTTGAGAGTGACACTTGAACCAAAGTGCTGATCTCTGATTATTCGTGTTTATAATATTTAAGTTTTATTATTTTTGTTTGTTCCAGGTCAAGAATAATACTCCAAATATAACTTCAGCGCACAATCCCAACAACCCCTTCAATGATGACGAGAGAGAGCGGCTCCAGGTGGAGGCCCTGGCAAAAAAGTTTGAAAATAAATATGTGAGTTATCATTTTTTATTTCTCTTCTGAGGTGTTTCTAATTTGATCATGTTGGAATAATACCCTGACTAATACTGGGTTTTTAAGACAGATTATAATCTTCAAATTTGAGAGTAAAAATAAATAAATCTGATTATCGTGCATCTGTTGATGAACATAAAGAAATATGATGTTGACATTATACAGTTAAAAATCGACTTGCTAGTTCTCTCTGTGGGGACAATCAATGTGATGGTGATACAGTTTCTGAATGGTCTCATGTATATCTTTGATATATCTGGACTGCAATTTCTTGTTACTTATGGTCCCACACATACATATCTATATATATATATATCTATATATATATATATATATATATATATATATATATTATATTATTAATTATAATACTAATACGCTAATATTGGCTGCTGTATTTGTTTAAATTACTGTTTGGTTTCTTTATTTAGTTACTTATAATCAAGTAAATGTTATTTAAATAGGAAATGGGATATTTTCAGTCATTGATTTGTTGATGGCTAATATTGATACCCGAGAATTTAAAGTATCCAATAACAATGCAATGTCTGATATAAAAACTTTTTTTACATTGATGCAAACATATAAACATTTTTTATTTTTTATAAATTCTTTTTTTGTTTTGTTTTTTTAAAGAAGACTGACTTGGATACATAATCAGTGGGACATTTTACAGTCAAAGTTACCTTGTCTACTCTGGTGGTCATATTATGTTTTCGAGAATAGATGAAAGAGCTCAAACATATGTTTGACATTTCCGTTGTGCATTTCTTGATAGTTATCGACTAATGAGCATATCTATAAGATGCCTTCATGAGCGTGACCGATTTATCAGTCGTGTGTGTTCTTAAGAGGACGAAATACCCATAAAAACATTTAGGAAGTGAGGACATTTTGTAGATCCTCACTGGAGAGGGGCCATTTTAAGAGTCAGATTTGAATAAATGTAAGGACTTTTTTCTGCGAATCAAAATCCAAACATAATATTATACCATATTTTAAAATTATTTTTCAGGCTAACACAGAGAAGAAGAAGAAGACGGACAGAATGCAAGATTTGATTGATATAGGCTTTGGCTACGACGAGACAGACCCCTTTATCGACAACGCAGAAGCTGTGAGTGCCCCTCACTTTCTTAACAATAAGGTGATTTTTCACCTATGGTTTATTTTTTTAAGGATGTCACTTTTATTTAGTCAGATCTCTCAATTCAGTCTTAATTATAACGTTGCACATTGTTATCTTTTCTCCCGTATTACCCTCTGATTTAATTGTCCGTTCTCGTCACATTCTTGAACTGCTGTTCCTGTTTCTTGTTGTGTTGAGGTAGACATTATTTCTCGGCTGTTAAATGATATTTTTATACGGTTGCACTCAGTGGCTCTTCTAAAGATAGACCCTTGTCCCTTCTTACAACTAAACTGAGACTATGGTCTGAAACCATCCTCGTGATTCATGAATACGTCTGTGCTGCTTGTGTCCACACAGGGATATGTCATAGTTTTTATTTGTTGGTTTGTCGGTTGGTCAGTATTCAGAGGATATCGCTCTGTCTGACTGTAATAGCTACAATTATGCTGTTTGTATGGTCTCTCCACCACCATATAATATTATTGGTTTTATGGTTTTGATAGCCGTCTTTTCTGCACTCACAAGTTGGCAGCGCCTGTTTGACTTTTTTTTTCTCTCCCTTTTGTTTTGATATGCTCAGTGATGGAAAAGTCTTTTATCTGTGGCCTGGAGGGACTGACATTTTATTTATTTTGGCCCACAACAAGTCATCCATTTTCTCTGACTAACATTGGAGCTCATGCTTATTCCTAAAATGAACAAGGAATTATTATGGGATCCGCTTTTCTTTGTGTAAGAGGATTCACCGTTTTCCAGATTCCTGTGATGTTACACAACAAACTGTCTTCTTTGTTTTTTTTTGCCTCAGTATGACGAGCTGGTTCCTGCCTCTTTGACCACAAAGCTGGGGGGATTTTACATCAACACTGGCACGCTGCAGTTCAGAGCGGCCTCCGACTCGGAGTCAGAGGAGGACAAGGTGAGACTATTTCAACTTGTTCACAGCGGAACATCAGGAAATTGTTATAAGTGTTTAAAAATCCCTTTCAGGTCTGGAAAATATTTATTTTGATGGATCTAACCGCAAAACTATCCCTTTCCAAACACTCACGCCACTCAATTCAAGTCTCATTTAGCCAGACTCGTGTTAAGTACTTCCCAAACATGCAGTTTGGCTAAAAGTTTCCTAATTAAAACACTTTAGTGTGAGCCAGTTAATGTAGAAGTGTTTGTGTATGTGTGGGAGAATCTCAATTATATGGTTTTATCTGTCTATTAAAAGTGTGACATTTAATAGCAAACCCTGCTTTATTCTGTAATAAATATAGCATGGTTTCCTTAGGAAGAGGTATGTGGTTTCTACACTTCTTGATAATTCTTTTGATAATAACATTAATATTACTACAATTTTCCACTGTTTAAAAAAAAAAAAAAAAGAAAACCTGACCAGGCACATCAATGTCCTCCAAACAGGAGTTTGATTTTCATTGGGATTAATGGAACGTGTTGTAGATGTTATCTGTCACCACATGAAGAGAAATCTCTGAAGGACATACTTGCGCACACACACACACACACACACACACACACACACACACACACACACACACACACACACACACACACACACACACACACACACACACACACGTGCTCCACAGACGGGACTTATTGATTTTCACTGTTGTCTTCTGCTTCTTTGAGTTAAGGAGTGTATGTGCTTTAGTTTCAGAAGCCTAATGACGACAAGGAACAGGTGATTGGGAAGAGGAAAAAGAAGGAAGTGAATAATCTGGAAGATAAGGACCCAAAGAAGAACCTAGTACCTAAACAAGGGTGAGAATCATGGCGATACACTATTATTGTCCTCCTTTTATATTTGTGGTTTGTCTGGTGTCAGTTGATGAATTTATACTTAGTCATGGAGGGTTTTTCAGTTTAAGGCTCATGAGCAAGCTGCCTTGTGTCTCATCACTTTCCACGCATCTTTCAAATACACCTAAGGAAATCTATCACCTTTTATTGTACGAGTCATAACCATTAAGCCAAGCTATTTTTATAGAAAATGTCACAGACACTGTTATTTAAATGGGAAGTCCTCTCCTAAATTGACCTTTTGGACACCATAGATTTATGGTCCATTGTGAATATGTGATGATTCATTTGTCCACTCTTTACAGCGCCAATAATCCACCTCCTGGTGTGACATTATATTCCTGTGCTTTTGTGTGGATCCTCCAACTTATGAGTTACTCGCCCCGTATTTAAATATGTTATGATGCATCCAGATGCAGTTTGGGGACCTGTATCACTATTTATTTAAAACCTGTATTAAGCATTTTGCTGACGGGGCACTGCTATGCTTTCCTCCAAAAGAGTTACAGGCCTAACCCTCCACCGGCCGGAGAAGAAGAAGAGGAAGAAGCTGATGAAGGACTCTCTGTACCTGGCAGCCATGCTTCGGCGTTTTACCCGGGAGAAGGAGGAGATGAGGAAAATAAGCCCGACCACGGCTCAACCCGGTGTGGCAGGAGTCGTGGATAACAAGCTACACTCCACCAATTCAACGAACCACCTGTTGGCCTCTAACTCCACCCATCCACAGGGCAACACAGCCACCAGCGACTTGTCACTGGCTGACCTCACCTCAGATCCCGCTGTGATGTCACTGCTAGGATCGGCCAACGAGAAGGAGCTGCAGGATCTCCTATGCGACCTGGACTTCAGCGTGTTAGACACTGACCAGCAGCACGCCATGGCGGCTGCCAGGGAGAACGGTATTCTTGGAGTTGGCGTTCCGGGCCTCACGGGAGCAGCAGGGGGAAGTGGCCAAGGGCGAGGCATGGGGTCCTCCAGCGGACTGTTTCCACCGCCTCCGCTGCCCGATGGACTGCCTGCTCCGCTTATTAAACGCATCGAAGACCTGCGGGCGGTGAGTCATCTGCATTCTGTCTGTGGGCGGCTGAAACGCAAATGCCCATAAGCTCAGGAAGTGGCACATGATTATTGATTAGTCAGAATGAGAATAGGCTCTTCCAAAGCCTTTGGGAAACATGGGTCCAAGCTGAACCCTAAATGTTTTTTTTATTGTACCAAAATGGCAGGCGTGGCATCACTGCCACAGAGTCCATTTGTAGCTGAGAATTGCTTTTCTATATGTTGTAAAAATGCACAGAAAGGCAGAGGGAGGTAATTGAAAAGGATGATTCAAGTGAACTATACAGAGGTGAAGAAGAGTGAGGAGGAGGAGGAGGAGGCAGGCAGAGAAATAAATAAGTTCATTGATTTTGTGTTGCTTCCAAAAATATGGGAAAACTTGGGTGCTTTAAACTGAGCAGGAAGCTTTTTGGGGGAATTCATCAAAGGAAGCGTCACTTGACTGTATGGCTGCAACCAACAATAATTTTAATAATCGATTAATCTGCTGAGTAATTTATGGATTAATCAAATAAAATAAAAAAAACATTAATTTATAACCCTTTATTCAAAAACATTAACAGATAAGCCCCGCCCCCTCACAACGTCATTTGTTAGTGAGGGGGCGGGGCTTATCTCCATTAATTTGCTCCGCTGAAACGGTTATCATTCCCTTCATCCACCACGGAAGAATCCACAACTAGTTCTGCTTTACACTTGTCGAGGACATCCCACGTTTGTCGGAACATCTAACGCCCTCGTGTTCGGGTTCATAACGTCACCCGTAAGCTCACACAGCCCGGTGACTTTCACTCCGACTACGTATGGATGACTTCCAGTGCTACAAGAGCAGCAGCAGCAGCCACGGTGAAACATCTCAACATTTCGTAACGCAGCATTGTGGTCTTTCCTCTACCTCCGCTCAACATTTTTAATACATCTTTGCGAATTGAGTGGCAGAATAATCGTGCGACAAAACAAATCGATAATGAAATTCATGTGCCAACTAATTTAATAATCGCTTTTTATCGATTTGATCTATTCGATGTTGCAGCCCTACTTGACCTGTCGTTCTCACATTGGGTCCACGCCAAGAAAAAACACTTCTTAGTGGTCTTTAAGTTCTTGTCTGTTTTGCTTTCAGGTTGACCTTTTTACAAACAAACCAAGAGTTGTAAGTTATTCAGAGCAACAGGACGGTTGTGGTGACTGCTCTGCTACATTATCAGCTCTACGTGGGAGAACCAAATTCCAGTGACAAGTAGCAGATCATGCAGCACTTTAGTGTGTTTATTTATTTTTCATAGCTTAGCGTCAAACAAGTTTGCAAAGAGACAGTTGATTATGTCAAGATGCAACTGCACCGTTTCTGAGTCGCCACAGAAGAGAGGTTGTACCTGAATATCAGATAGTTACTGTGTGTTTAAAAAAAAAAAAAAAAAGGAACCAAATATGGAGTAGCACATGCTGTTATTGGTTCCCACTTTCTGATAGCTCAGGTAGAGTTTGGGCACTCACCTGATGATGGTGTTACTGCTATTCTCAATACATGGCGTTGCTTAAATGCCTTGCACAGACCAGGAGAGCCGTGACGGTTCCTCCGATCAACAGGTGGATTTCATCGTCTTTTGAATTGGAAGATTTGTTTATTATAGTTGAGTGATCGATTTCACACAAGCAGAAAATGAACAGGAAAACAAGCAAAAACTCTGAGGTGTTTCTGTCAGAACTGAGGCACAGCATCACACGTACAGTATATGCAGGGTTCGTACGTTCATGGAAAACCTGGAAAAGTCATGGAATTTTAAAATGATTATTTCCAGGCCTGGAAAAGTCATGGAAAAAACTTAAATCATAAAAGTTTGGGAAAATTCTTGGAAATGTGTTATCATCACATGTTCAATTACGCCGAGTTTGAAATAATTCATATTTTCTTTTAAAGAAAGGCGCTCAAAATATAAGCCGGCATACGCAACATTTTCTACAGTTTTCATGTTTATACCGAGATTTCAGTTTGGTCATGGAAATTTTGTTTAAAGTCATGGAAAATTCATGGAAATCCATTGGTTAAAATGTGTAAGAACCCTGTATATGTGTTGGTACTGTATGCAACGGGCGAATGCTGACTCAACCTTTTCTCCCACAGGCCTCGCGACAGTTTGATCAAGAGGGCAGGAAGAAATTTTTCACCTTGGACATGAATAACATTCTCCTGGAGTGAGTAGGACAGCTTTTAAATCACTGTCAGACAAATCCCAGCACAGTCCTCCTCGCCTTCAGTGTTTTCTCATCTTCTGCAGATTTCCCTCCCCACCTCTCCTGCTGTCTTTAAGCGTTTTGTTTTCGCTCCGTCTCTCTCATTGTCTGTGCTAATGACATGCTTCTCATTTCCATTCCTCTCCTGTTTTTTCAACTTTATGTTCACCCTCATTCAGCGCGACAACGCTTCATTCTTACCCAATCTTTACTCTCCCGCCTCTCTTTTAGTCTGTCAGTCTGTATCCCATCATGTTTTTTTCCCTTTCAACCTCGACCACCATAAATGTCCATTTCCTTGATTTCTGGATTTCTGGACCTCACAGTTGTGACTTTCTCCCCCCCTCCCCCCTCCTCTCAGCATTGAGTTGCAGGCCCAGGAGCAGCCTGCTGATGTGCGTTTAGGCATCTACTCGCACATGGAGGCATTTGTACCGTGCAATAAAGAAGCCCTCCTCAAACGGCTGAAGAAGCTCAGTCTCAACATCCAGGTAAGCGAGGCTTATCTTGGGAGGATGCAGGTGCCGGTTCTAGACTGCTTTGAATGGTGGGACAGTAAGAGATGCTTGTTGGTCACCAAAGACTAGTTTTAATATGAGTGTTCTTTAAGACTGCATGCAATAACCTGCACCGTCTCAGTTCTTTTCCTCACCAGTACAAGTAGCCTGTGTGCAATAATCAGGCCCTCCCGCAAAGATATGAAGTAGCCAGTCATTGGGGGAAACAAATGTGTCCTGTAGAAGCCACCATTGGATCATATACACTGATCTAAATGATTGCCTATTTGAATGTGGATGTACCCAATGCTAGACATGTAATGAATTGTTGTTGTGAAGTAGGCTTTGTGTGCATTCTTGCCCACGCATTCTCCAAGTAGCAATTAATCATTTTGCGTGCCGTCGTTCCACTCTCATTTCTTCTCTTTGGATATGCTCCACCACTACATACGTTCTCCCAGTCTCATCGCTGCTGTCATCGCTCTAAAACAGCTGTGCCAATCACAGCTAAACGTGATAACGGCAGCTCGGCAAGGGAAGCTTTCCTCGAGGCTTCGGAGCGTCACAACATGAACACTAATGTACACAGAGACAGATGGACTGGTATTTACAATTATGTAGTTACCGAACAAGAAACAATGACATTGATTTGGTGAAGCCATTTTAACAATCATTTCAATATCACCTTGTATATGGTCACATAGTTTGGTTGCACAACAGCTTTTGTAATTGGAGTGGCAATACGTGATTATTGTCCACGTGAAAATTGACAGATATTATTGTGTAAATAATGAATGAGAGAGAAGTTCAGATCTTGCATACTTCAAAATGTTGACCAATATCTAACAATAACAAAGGAGAAATTACCTGTTAAAAGTTAAGACTATAATCTTGTAAATGGTACATGGCTGACATTGTTTTTTAAAGTTTATTGAAGCAAATCCTGTGAGGTAATGAAAAACAACTGTTAAAATGTTAGTAAAAGGTTGTCATTGCTTGATATTAAAAGAATGGGGAAATTACGCCTTATATACAGTTTACAAATAACTTTATACATGAGACTATTTTGTATATGATATTGATGCAAGTATTAGAATAATCCATACTCGGAAACAACAAAGTGTTTCTCACAACCCTCTTTGCATCTTTGCAGTTCTGTCTGTCGTTTTTGTGCTTTTGAATGTCTTTCGTCATGGACCATTAAAGTAGCAGTGTTGACTAATTACATCAAAACCTCCCCCACTCTCTCCCCGTGCGACTCCCATTCTCCTCACTCTGATTTCCTCCCTTCAACTTTTTAGTTTTCTCCACCTTTCGTTCTTATTCCCTGCTGTCCTTAATTAAACCTCTCCTTCTCTCTCTCTTCCTCACTCAGGATGACCGTTTACGGACGCCGCTGTTGAAGCTGAAGCTGGCGGTGTGTAGTGTGATGCCAGAGCAAATAGCCAGATACAACATGGACTGCATGGCCAGGGTTGCAAAGTGAGTACATCTTCGTTTCTTGTTTCAAGTAAGAAATGAAACGGGTGAAACGCAAACTAAAACCCTAATTTCCCCCGTCTTCTGCTTCTGTCATGGGGTCTGACTTTTATGGCTGTTCACCATTTTATCCGACGGAACCAAAACTGACATCCATCCATCCATTGACAGAATAGCTATGTGTCTGAAAAATACAATAATGTTGAACTGATTGAGATTATACGATAAAGTTTATTCAAATTGTATATGTGCGTTCACATGTTACTGACTGTTTCCTTGTGTGTGTCTGTGTGTTTCCTTCAGGCAGCAGTCAGAAGAGGGCGATAAGAACGGCTCAGAGGAGGAAGATGAGGAAAAGCCTGGGAAGAGGGTGATGGGTCCGCGGAAGAAGTTTGCCTGGGATGAGAAGCTCAGGTAATGATCCGGGAGCGTCCTGCTGGGACCGGATCCCGGTGCTGTCTGTTTGTTATGCTCCAGGTTTGACTTTGCATTCTCACTACCATCATCATTCTGACTGTTGTTCTCCCCTCTCTGTGTCTAATCTAGTCGACAGATCTGACACAGACTTAAAGATTTTTCAAATTTCCTGGGATGGGGAAAAATAATGCATTATTAGAGTTTTGAAATATAATGAGGGGGAAAAAATAACTTCCTTACCAAACAAGTCCTATGTTCTTCTTTTTTGAAAGAGTACGCAACAGATTCAATATTGCAAATTTATGCAACAGAAGATATGTTATTTATCCACTTATTCTTCGTCCTTGTCAACATCTGGGCCTAAACTACCCCCCGATTTAAAATCAAGCACCGCCCGCTCATTCAGAGATGTTGTTGTGTTAGGCTAACGTACCTGTTGATATGGAGAAATTCCCCTTTTTAAATTTCTTAGGAAAGCTTTGAATTTGACGCCGGATGAATGTGACTCAACTGCTCAGCTGCTTTTAAATCATCCTTCATTTTCCTAACAGCCTCGACATCTTCACTAATGTTTTTTTGTATTTCCTTCGACTCCCTGAAGAATGACGGTCTCCTTTTGTCTGTATGTGGTCAACACCTGCAGCCTAATTCAGGTTTGAATAGTGACGGATTTCCGTTGAATTGAACATTTGTGCTTGTGCAGGAACCTGCTGTGCAGCTTGGTGCGAGTGAAGCTGAGCTGCTACGACATGGAGAACCAGTGCTCTCTGTCTGTGGAGGACTACCTCAAGGCCTTCTTAGAGAATGAGGTCAAACCACTATGGCCCAAAGGCTGGATGCAGGCCAGGTCTGTGTGTGTGTGCGCGTCTTTGTTTTTCTGTGTGTGTTGGGCTAAAATAGCCATTATATAAAACCGCTGGTGAACAAATTCCTTCATGGTGATAATGCAATTACTGACAATTCTCCCGGGTGAGAACAGTGGAGTTGACCCTTTTTAAACTGGAAGCGAGCTGCGTTCTGCATTTCTGCTCGGAGAAGCAGAGTTTAGGCTGCACATTTCCCATCGAACAGTTTGTTGTAAATAGCAGCCAATTATTTATTTTTTCTGGGATGGGTTCATTTCTTTTATTTGTGACAACAATGCACATTAATTGACATTTCTGTCAATGTGCCAATGTTAGCCAGCTTGCTATTTTTCAACTGCAAGATTTTCTAAAACCAATGAAAATACCGATACAAGACATTAAGGCAACACAATCTGCATACACAAGACAAATATTGCAAAACATTGACGCAACAGTACAATGCTTATAGTTCACTACATGCAGCCTGCAAACCAGCCCAGAGCAACAGACCCGAGTGACTAATAATATCATTTAAAACGTTGAAGAAATGAGAATAGTATTGGTTGAGATGTCAATGGAAATAGCTTTACGGTTGGCAAAATGCAGCACAAGCCACAATGTCGACGCCGTATTTTCTGAAACATAATTGTTTTCTAGTTAATCGTCACACTCCCATGTTTCTGTTGAGGCCGAACAGCTAGTTGTCTTCATGTGTGGTGGTGGCAATTTATATTTCTGAACTCTACGCTTCTCTACTCATGAAAAGAAGCCACAAGTTTGAAGGAGACCCATTTCTTCAAAACCCAAAATTGACATGGCTGCTCTTGTGGCAACATTAAGCAAATTTTACTTAAACAATATGTAAAACACTTCCGACTTTAATTTCCATACGATATTATGTGTGTGGGCCAACTACAGTACTATCTCTGCATCCACTTTGATAGCACAGATTAGTAATCATTCATTAGTTGTAACTTTCGTCCTCTTCTATGACAGTGATGTTCTTTTAACTTTGAGTTAGTGACCAGAAAACATTAACATAGATTTTCTCGTCCTCTGACAATAAACACTGTTTTTTTTTCCCTCTGCTCAGGATTTTGCTCAAGGAGAGTCTTGCTGTTCACAGTCACCTCACTGGAAACCTGTAAGTATAAACGTACCTCTTTATCTCACATGTGTCCTCAATAACACTACTGCTACTAAGAAAACAGGGACTGGGCGTGAATGCAAATTGTGACTCAAAGTTTGAGTACTTGCCTGTATTGTTTCATCCAGAGTCAAGAGGAGAATGGTGCCCGGGCCCAAGGCCAAAGCCAAGGTGAGGGACCTCTTGGATCATTTACTGTATAATATCAAAAAATATCAACCTAAAAAAATCAGACTAAAATATCATTGTTGGTTTAGAAGTACAAAGTGTACTAAAAAAGACAAATTCGAACAGCATTTCATCACGAAGCAACAGGTAATGGTACTGTACTCGGTGCCTCATAATGTGTCTTGGCTGCTCTTATCATATTGCCTTAGTTCTGGAGACATAATTGCTATTCAGTATTTTATTTTGTATAACTGAAGTGGATCTCTGGTATTTTATGTCTCAAAAGTCATATTTTACTATGTCCATGCTGCAGGGTTTTTTATTCTCTAACTATTATATAAAAGCTGGTTCCCACAGTAGCCGGGGGCTTTGCCAACATTAACGAATAAAGGCCAGGTAAAGAAAGAAGAAAACCCCCCGCTGACTTGATACATTTGGTATTATTATTTCCACACCACAAAGTCCTGTTATCCTCACTACTCTGCAACTCAGAGTTTCACTGAAATAATGTTTCATGACTCTTTAGTAGTTTCTTCTCTTCTGTTCTCCTGGTACTTCAATGTTAAGATCCCGTCCGGGAGCTTTTGCACATTAAAGCTACCAACAATAGGAAGGCTAATGGTGAATAAATTAACTTTGAACAATGACTATTATAAAGACACAAACACTTTCTTTCATTATAGTCCTGTTAATGGATTTATTTGCTGCTTCTCTCCGATTTCGCCATTTTGGGTCTTGTAGAATATCTGTTTTAGGTTTCCATGAACTGGAAGTCAGGGAAAATAAAAGTCTCGTCTCTTTCTGCCTCTGAGCTACTGACACTGACCACATGTGTTCTGCTCTTCAGGAGGGTCTTTGGATCCACAAACCACCTCTCACGATGACCTCCACCTCCGGATCCGCTCTGACCTACTCCCGCCAGCCCCTCTCTTCATCGCCCCCGGAGCCCATCTGTCTGTCTGACTCACTGGATGAGGATCTGAGCGCTCCCTCTCTGGACTCCATCTCCCATGCTCTGGCCCTCCTCAGCAACGCATCTAAGGGCCTGGCTCTCTCAGACAGTCCTTTGTCGCCACCGCCCCTGCAAATGCCCACCTCCTCTCCTCCCCCAGTCACCCCTCATTACCCATCCGCCTCTCAGCTCTCTGCCTCCATTGCATCCACAATGCAGCAGCATTGCCTCTCTAAGGTGGAGGCCGCTCCGCTGCCGTCTGCTGGGAACTTGTCGACAACAACAACGCTACTAACCTCCTCTTCTACCTCCTCGTCTCCCGCTGTTTCCTCCTTGGCTCGTGTGCAGGCAGCAGGCCTGTCGCTGGCCTCCAGGACTGCAGTCGGTCCTTACGGCCTGATTAAAGCATCTGGCACCATGGGCCAAACCCCGACTCAGAGACTTGCTACCATGGCATCATCCAATCACAGGCCGAGCTTGGTGATGGGTGTGAGTGGCAAAATGCATCCATACCCGGCCCCATCGCCCCCGAAGCAGCGGCCTCCTCCCACCGCTTCCCCACTGCTGCCTCCCCATCAGAAGGGCTTTGTTAACCCGTCGGGGATACTGGGAGCTATGGGATCCCCTCAAGGACTGGCCAAGAGCAGCGCTAAAGCCAGCGGTAGCAACGGCAGCATGATCAGCGGCGGCATCACGCCTTCCTCCTCCCCCTCCTCACTGTCCCGCTCCAGCTCTAGCACGCACCCTGGCTTGCAGGCCTTCTGTCCCCCCTCCCCGGTGGCCTCTTCACCGTCCCTTACCTCCCACACCTCACATGCCTCTCAAGTTAAATCCCACACGCATCATCACCACCACCAGGCCAACTTCATCACACCCATGCAGGCCACCCTCACCAAGTCCTCCCACAGCAGCAACTCCTCTCCCATCATCAAGCTCACCCCTCGGCCTCCTGCACCCACCCCGCCTCCCTCCTCCTCTTCCTCCTCACCCTCCCCGTCATCTTCGCCCTCCCATCCGCTCTCCCATCAAATGATCCCCAGTCAACAGCAGCAACACCAGTACTCTCCCAAAACCCCCAAAACGTTTCGCCCCCCCTTCAGTGTGTCGGGCGGCGGGCAGGTGAAGCAGTCGCAGTGCAGCTACAGTTTCGCCGGAGGCCAGAAGGCTCAGTCCACGACGAGCAACAGTAGCATCATCAACAGCTCCATCAACAAGGGAGTCATATCGACTGTGTGCAGTCGCCCAGACAAAACTCCCCTGTCGTCTGCATCTTCAGTCTCGGCCAATCACGGGCAGAGGCAGAGGGCGGTGGGTGGGGGTAACCAGAGCTCAAAGGCAGGAAACGGTTGGGCTGCCTCAGGAACTTTGGCCACGTCCTCTACAACATCACACCTCTCACAGGTGTGTGTCTTTTGGGCAAAGATTGAACTGAAGCATGTTTCTTATTTGGCTTTATTTTACTCTAATTGGACAATAGAGTTACAGTTCTGATAAAGAACCTTTTGTTTGCGTCTGGTCTCTGCAGGTATCTACAGCAGGCGCTTCCCTCCTGGGCAGCCCCTCCACTCTGCCCCTGGGCTTTGGGATGTTGGGAGGTCTGGTGCCGGTCTCGTTGCCCTTCCAGTTCCCCACGTTGCTCAACTTCAACCCTGCAGGAGCCTCGGGGGTCGCTGGCATGGGCTCCGCCTCCAGCTCCAACTCAGGATACACCCTAGCACAGAGCGACCTGATGGGTGAGTGGACACACACCTTGTAAGGTGGGATTTATTGATTTAGGAGGAAGAAAAGGAGCAGCATTTATGATTTCAAGCCAAAGACCAAATGTGTTTTTCCCCTCTTTCAAAAAGACACAGTAGAAAAAGGAAAGTTGGTAACTTCTCGGTTTTATTGTTTTTGAAGGAAAACGTTGGTGATATACTTTTATGTGTCAACAAATTCTATACAAAATAAATAACTAGCAGTGAATTAGACTCTGATTTTTCTACATTGTCTGGAACACACAGAGGTGAAGTTCCTTAATAAACAAATGATTTTGTTATATGTCTGCCATAATGTCCTGTAACAAACATTTGTCCTACTTTTGCTCACAGATTATTACACATTTGGTGGGCAAGCAATTATTTAGAGCGGCGGTACGATGTGTGTTTGATCAACTCAAACGAATACCAGTGTTCATCTTAATGAAGGACCATGTTACTCATTGATGCATTTTTAATAGTTTAGGACAAACATACATGTGGCTCACAGGAATAAGTTAAATCAGATTTTAGGCAAGCAATACTTGAGATCAATTCATTGTTGGTTTAGTCAATAAGAATATTGATTTTCACAGTAGCAGTATCTTTAAACTATATTTTTTTTACTCTCCTTAATATTTAGGTTAATTAAAATAGATTATTAATTGTGTACTGTTTTGGTTTAATAACGTCTTGAACTTACTTGCAGCAGGTGTACATCTATAGCGGTGAAAATACACTTGTGGAGCTTTGGTCGAACGATCGATGGGTAATTAACGTCACTTGGAGTGTGACGTCTGTAAAGACGACCGTAGCCTGCGAATGCAATCAGCTCGAGCTAATTTGAAAAAGAAATAACACATTAACAGCAAGCAATTAATCTCAGTCTCATTTTTAACGAGAAATGCGTTTGGCTTTGTTTAAAATACCATGTGGTCGACCATGACGGCGGCTGTAGTTCAACATTTAAATCAACTGCAACATCGGACAAATAATTATGTTTTCCTCCCAAAAGCAGAACAAATACAAAAGATGGGATGGATGTAAGAAATAAGGAGAGATGAGAAGGAGTTAGGAGAGAAAAGGGAACACTTTACTCTCATTACGATCATTTGATTTCCAGCCTTGTGTATGTTAATGTAATGTTTTCCTGAGGGCGGCCAGCAGCGCCTCCACTGTGCTCCTCACCTCTCGCTCCATTTAGTTTGACACACCACGGTCTCACTCCTTTGAACTAAATATCTTTTGTGTCATCTCAACCTTCTGGCCCCAGACTTTGATCTCCTCCTATCATGTTTTGCCCCCATCTCTTCCCTGTCTCCTCTTACTGTTGTTGTTGTTGTTGTTGTTGGTGCCTTCACCCCTCATCTTCCCCCCCATCTCTCCTCAGAGCTGTACAAGAGTCTCCAGTCGGGGGCGCAGGCTGCCCTACCTCCTCACTTGCAGCTTGCTTTCTCAGGTAATCTGAACTAGTTCACCATGGGATGAGCCTCAATGAGGCACCACAATATTCCAAGTTAAATTAGTTTGACGAGCTAAACTAAAATAATTAAAGTGATTTAAAAGATGTCTCTAATGTGGCATCTGACTCAGATTGTATAAGGAGGAAGATTTTCCAATTGGGATCTAAAAAAGGCAGCAAGACAATGTAAAATTGTGTATGCATGCTGGATGAATAGAATGTTGCATAATGAAGGACATCTTTAATTCATGGGGTTGGAGGGTCAGTGAACGATAGAGACGGGAACGTCGAAGAGTTAAACTTCTCCATCTTCTCCACTCAGATGCGAACCAAAGCCAGGGGGCAGACATGAAGAGGAAATCCCACTGACCAATGACGGCGCAGGAGGCCGACACCAGTGGAGTGACATCACAGCCTCCTGGACACATCCCCCCAATAGGAATCTTCACCCTGATTGGCGGACGGGTGATGTGGTATGAGGGGGTGGGGCTCCACTGCCTCTTTTAAAATGGACCTAAAGGAGAATAGGTTTATCCTCGCCTCAAGTGGCAATGATAAATTCATTTAACTGTATTTTCTAATGAACCGGGTACGAGAAGAAGACTGAGTGAATGACGACAACACTTTTACTTTTGTTCGGCTTATTTTTTATTTTATTTTTGTCAACATGTTTACATATGACCGACCTTGATCACTGTGGAATAAGTGTGAGCGAGGTGGTGATACAGATGAGTAGTAGTAGTATGCTACGTAATATAAATTGTATTTAAGCTTAGGTGGGATAACGGGACTCTTGTTCTTGCAGTACAAAAAGAAAAAAGAAAAAGAAAAACATTTTATTTTTTATTTTCTCGTCTTTTTGTCTCAGATGTGGGAATCGTTGTGTCCGTAGAACTTTTATTGTGGTCACCTCTGCTCCCACAAATGACTGTTAAGTAGTAGCTTAAATTAATATTCATAAATTATTTGTAATTTACACAGGGACAGAAACGTGTGTGTGTGTGTGTGAGCGAGAGAGCGAGATAGATATAGTGTGAGAGCGGTGACGTTTTTTGAATGTGTGTGTATGTACATAAAAAACACAATATACTGTTAATCTCTTTCCAGATGATTCTGAGTGGATGGGTAAAGCTGTGTTCCCCCTTTTCACAACAATGAGCGAGTGAGTTCGATGCCCCTCTCTTGCTCCGGTTGTTTTTGGTGCTGTTTGATCACACTGGACCTTTTCTGGAAAAAAGACTTGAATTGAAAGTGTTGGGCGCCTGTGAGAGAGAGGGGGGGGGAACGTCAAGATTGTAGCCTACTTGAATTGTTTTAGGTTTGTTTGTTTTTAGGGACGATTTTTTAAAATGTACTTTCTCTGCTTAACTCGATCCGACTTAATACAACACAACGCCTTAGTTCGTATTATAAACGTGTGACAAAGATCTATGCAGGACTGTAAAACGCTCCATGCGGAGGTGCAAAGTGGTCGCTCGGCTTTCAACCTCGGCTTGTCGGCATCGGGCGTTTGCAGATGTTCGGTCTCGCGAGACTCCCGCTCGTCAGGCGGACTGCGGCGGCCCTCGCCACGCCGGCGTTTCTGCCCATCGTGACGAGGCGCCGTTCATGTCTGGAGTCCCGCGGCGACCGACTGCTGCAAATGCACCGCGCGACAAACGAGCTCCTCCCGCCCGTTTGTCTGCTCCTCCACCGTCGGCAGTTCAAATGCCTGTCGCTGTCTCAACACACCTGTGGAGATGGAAACCTTCTGCTGAATACCTCCGTTATCAAAACCGTTCTTCCGGAGTCTCTCGTTGACCTCGCCCGACTCGTTCCTCGTGTGTGTGCGTGTGCGTGTGTGTGCGTGTGTGTGTGTGTGCGTGTGCGTGTGTGTGCGTGTGTGTGCGTGTGTGTGTGTGTGTGTGTGTGTGTGTGTGTGTGTGTGTGTGTGTGTGTGTGTGTGTGTGTGTGTGTGTGTGTGTGTGTGTGTGTGTGTGTGTGTGTGTGTGTGTGTGTGTGTGTGTGTGTGTGTGTGTGTGTGTGTGTGTGTGTGTGTGTGTGTGTGTGTGTGTGTGTGTGTGTGTGTGTGTGTGTGTGTGTGTGTGTGTGTGTGTGTGTGTGTGTGTGTGTGTGTGTCTCTGACCGGCGGCACCGAGAATGGCGCCAAAGATTGTTCTGTAGCTCGCTGGGATGGGGTGTTGCTGGTGCGTGTGTGTGTTCAAGTGATTATTCTTGCACCCCCCCCCTCAACCCACTAATATAAACCCAAGAGCGTTGACGTGTGGTCCTTCAGGATCTCATTGTGAAGTCATGTGACTGGAGCAGTGGGTGACATCTTATACGTTGTGCTTTCTTTGGTGTCAGGGAGGATTAAAAATGGCATTTTGTGGTTAACTGGTTACTAATTTCGTCTTTTGTAGATTATTTTTGTGTCATTTATGAAATTAAACAACGGGTGGTTTTCATGACTACTCTTCTATACTTTTCTTTTCTAAATGGTTTCTTTTTACATATTTTGAGTGCTGAATCTTAACTGTACGAAAAGGGTATATTCTTATTAATGAGCGTTAATTAGTTATGCAGCCACATGTTCAGTCTCCATGAACGCCAACGGGCCCGTGTACCCGTCTGAGCCTGTTGGTTGTCCTCATGGTTAAATCTAATGCTAAAGGGAGGGGTCAGCTGGGGAGTAGAACACACCTGTCCACCAAGGGATGGGAGAGAGAAGTCACATTGTCATTTTGGTTTCTGAAGAAAGGGGTTCTTAAACTCAGAGTGAAATATCAACACTGAAATGAAGCTTCAGTTTCTTTCCTTGACCTTTGGAGACGAAGCCCATCGGAGCAGCAGCAGGCCAAGTGGGTATCGTTGCCAACCAGGTACGGCCACTGTGTAAAGACTTAATTTGTAATTAAGCGGGACACATTTCCTAAAATGTAGGTTTTAGTCTGCAGCAAAAGGGGCGTTGGAGTTTCCAGATTAATGAGTTTAATATTTTTGAAATACCAAAGCAAAATCCTGGAAGAGTCGGTCTCCGACTGAAGAAGGCTGGGCGTCTTCGGGAGGAAGATGCAGGACAAAGTCAACGAGGTGGATAAAATGAAGCAAAAGATGCAGGACGGGGAACAAATGGAGGGAGCCGAGACAAAGTGGAAAATCAAGAAGAGGACGAGACCGTGACGGGTATTTCAGCAAGATGAACATGAAACGCGTTGGAGGACGTTGATTGTCCAGCTGAGGTTGCACTACTGTAGCGCCTCTTCCTGCCCTCTGAACCGCTCCATCCTCCCTCCATCTCCCGTGGGTGACTCCCTGGCTCCGCCAGCCAATGTCGACGTGACCCTGGGCAACACCATTAACACTTAAATTGCTCCCAAGGTTGTGCCGACGGGAGATGAAGGCGTTGATACCGTGAAGGTAGCTTCTCCCAGGGTGTGAATCAGCTGTGTCAAACAAGAGTTCATTGACCTTTCATCCAGTTTGGGTTTTTTAACCTGGTGCTCAGTATTTCCCCTAAAACTAAAACAAACCACTGTTCCTGCTTGTGTGGTTGAGTACATTTATTAACTAGAACGGGCACACCGTAGAGCGCATACATTCGCCGCAGACACTTTTGTTGGTACCTTTTCATGACCTTGATTTTTGCAGTAAGGCCGAGCACCTCCTTGTGGCACCAGCACCCAGTGGCAAGCGTGCGGCAGGCGTCGGCCAGCCGCCGAACTTGCGACGTGTCAGCGGCGACTCGCCAGCGACTCGCCGGCGACTGCAACGTATCCGCGGCGTCTGCGGCGAGTCGCCGCTCAACAGCGGCAAGCGAGCGTCACTCGCCGGGAAGCTGACAAGCTGAGTGGGTGGAGCCACATTTTCAACAGGTCAGCTGCCGTAAATCAGTTTTATGATCATAGAATGGCAGAGCTGCTGGATTTTGAGAGATAGATAGATAGATAGATAGATAGATAGATAGATAGATAGATAGATAGACGGCGATCAAAATATCACCTTCCGCATTCTCAGAATGCGAAGGTAATAAAGTAATTGCATGATGGCAGTAACAAAAGTATAGAATATAAAAGATGTTTCAAATGGAATTTTAGGTTAACGATGGGTTATTATGTAATAAATTATGATATTTTACAGAAAAAACACTATCTTAATCACTTATTGTTTTTATGGATATATTTAATACGAGCATGAGTTAGTGGTAATAGAACTCTTTGTGAATCACCGGTTTGTGTTAAATACATGAAGCTCACTGCAGAGGTGGACAAGAGGAGACAATATTATCCATATTAATAATATATTCTTACTCATTTTAATTAAATGATACAAATCTAATAATTTCCCCAGTGTTAATGTATTGGTAATACGTTTAACATGGATGCATTCACAATTATTAGTAATGTATTCATAATTGCAATATTAATATAATTGAAATTTAAAAGTATTAGTAAATGTGTCAATTGGATAGATACTTTATTCATCCAGCAAGGGGGTATTTTTTCTAAAATGCTATTAATAAAAAAAAAAAAAAAAAAAAAAAAAATATATATATATATATATATATATATATATGTATATATAAGATGTATGATACTTTTGATAATTGGAGGGACTGGGATGAAATGGCACTGAGAAATTACTTCATATACAGATCAAGCATCACGGGATGGATGCAAATAAAATAAAAAAAACATTACAACCGGTTTTGTTTTCAAACTAAATATTTATTCTATATTTTTGTCTGTTCCGCATCAACAGAATATGTCCTCTATATAAAAACTATTTACTAACGGCAGTGTTTTGCCGAAGCGTCAAGTGGGCAGGTCCTTAGTGATTTCATAGGTGTTCATTGGTTTGTTTCTTACAAAATATTGACGGACAGTCACGTGACGGTCCAAGCTCTTGGCTCGCTGTGTGAATCGTATGATCTCGTGAGAAGGACAGCGAAGTAGAACTTCATATTACCGAAACATCCGAACCATATTTGTTGTGCCGTTTTACTGCTGAGATCTAACCGTAAATGCCGTCGGATGCGCCATGCGTGTTCATGGACTCCAGAGGGTTAATCAGAACATGAAGAACGGGTCTTTTTGATTCATATGTAGGAATCTAAATGATCTGTCAAACGTCATATTTTTTGATAATGTACAGGAATAAAGAATATCAATCAAACAGTTTGAAGCCCCGCCCTAAATAAACGCCCTGCTTTAGTCTGTTTGACTCTGAATGGACCTTCATCTACTACATGAACATCATGCTGTATTGAATGAGACTTGAAACTAGTGATTGCAACCATAAACCCATGTTTGCTATGTTTAGGGAAGGTTCTCATAGACTTATATAGAACCAGAGGAGTCGCCCCCTGGTGGACACAGAATGCAGGTTCTTCTACATTCACTTTCAGAAAGAGAAGTCGCCGCCTGGTTTATATGCAGCGAACAAATATGTGTTGAAATGTTACTTGTGAACGACTATTAGTGAAAATCCCTCAACATGTACTAGCGGCTGGTCTCAGAGAAAAACAATTTAACATTTCTATCAATGGACTTATACGTTTGAAATATCTTAAGATCTCAGCCGAGCTCAACAGCAGAAACATAAGTCACATTAACAAAAAACAATGTATTAAACCACTTATTGCTTACTGGATGTTTGATAAGCTAAACACACACACACACACACACACACACACACACACACACACACACACACACACACACACACACACACACACACACACTAGCAATGAAATCAATACTAATTCTAATTGAATGAACACAACTGCTATCAACCGTTTGTGTAGTATAAATACATATATACATACATATATATAGCTCTTCCTTAGACAGAAAAATATAAATTAAATCAATATATTCTCATAGAATGACAACTGCTATCAAAAAGACAAACAAATGGACGTCACTTCTTATAATGCAAATGAATCATTAGATTTTTATTTGAAAGAAAAGCAACGTAATCCATTCTTGGTGCGGCGGCAGCTCGTCTGACTGGATCACATTCTGGACTGCAGCCAACAAGGCCAGCTTTTCTCTTGCCAATTGTTCTTCCTTAAGGGAGGAAGTTAAAAGGGTTGTTAAAATATTTCAATAATTTTCTGTAATGCTGGTATTTCTCAGGTATGAAACTCAAATCAAAGTTGGTTTATTAACTTTGCATTTGTTCCCGTTAGCTTTCCTCCCACCAAACGATCTTTGCACAATTAGTCCTGAATTTCCCTCGGGATTAATAAAGTATCCATCTATCTATCTAGTCAAATGAAAATCTAATTATTTCCGATCTGATTATATTTGAATAATCTAGTGGATGCTCTGAACAGTTTTCTGTTCTTCAAAGTGAACCAAATTTAACATTAGTACAATCTTACCTTCAATCACAGCAAGCGATGTTGCTGTTAATGATTTGTTTTATTTCACACAAACTAAAAATATATCTAGCTTTTAAATAGAGCCTAAGTTCTGAGACATTTATTTGAATTGGCTTATTTGTTCTGACTTTATAACTTAAGTATGCTATTATTTTTTTTCGTGCTGTTATTTAAAATTGTGTTTATATTATTATTGCTTCTCTTTTTCTGTTTTATACCATGTAGAGTTAGTTTGAGTAAACTTTCTATGCTTAACTTTACGTTTCACACGTTTTTATGTTCACTTTTTCAGAAAACCATCAGAATGAATGGTCATGTGTAAGTGAAATAAAGACAGAGCCAACATTTTTAATTAGTGTTAAATAGCTACTTCAAACGTCTGAGGAAATTTTTAAGAACAGGAGCTGTGCATCATCACTCGTACCAGCTGGCTGTCCTCCATATCCTGCATGATCACGGCCACCACCAGGTTGACCAGCACGAACTGGACCATGACCACGAAGCTAATGAAGTAGACCGGGGAGACAGACACAAGGTACTTCGAGCATTGCTCGTCTCCAGGGCGACACGGTGTAAGTGAAAAGATTAGTTTAAAAAAAAGTGTGTGTGTGTGTGTGTGTGTATATATATATATATACACATACACGTACACAGACATTTAAATGGTTGCCTCTCTGCCATCTGAGGTTTTTACCTGGAGTTTGTGTGAGCGTTCGGCCAGCTCTCCCTTGGCCCTCTCTCCCTCGGTGGCCCTGGACATAAACTCCTGCAGCTGGGCCTTAATTTCCGTCTTTCCGTCTTTGCCTGTTGCAGACTCTTCACATCACAGGCCAACTCCTAGTTGTCACTCTCCAGACTCTGCTTGATCTTCTCCAGGTTGGCCTTGAACTATGTGGAGCAAAACAATGAGCTCAATGTGTTAAAAATAACAATTTGATAAAAAGTGTTCTGCCTACATATCATACAGCTGATATAGGCTGATGTGTACAAGCCCTGGGAGTGAAACAAGTTACAACCCACTCACCCGCTTGGCCTGCTCCAGCTGTTCAGACACTTCTTCCAGCGCTGTGGCGTGCCTCTCTCTCACTTCCTGGATCTGAGCCTCTTGGTTTTGGTCTCATCGATGGCCTTCTTCAGCTCTGCCACGTCTTGCTCTCGCTTGGACCTCGAGAGAGAGAGAGAGAGAGAGGACAATTATAAAAAACACTTTAACATGCAGGATGTATTGCCATCGTTGTCTTAATAAAGAAACACATTAATGACATGTTATAGAGGTTGGAACTAATGAAATAAATGATATGTATGTTTATGGAGCAACACAAATGCTTTCACATATGATGGAGTCGTACTCCCTAACACCTGTAAATAGACTTTGATGTGCGAAATGTGCAGAGGTTCCTTTTTGTGATTGCTGACGAGCCGATGTAAATAAGTACCGTAGCTCTTGCTGGGCAGCGGTGGTATCCAGCGTGTCTTCCAGCTCTGTCTTTAGGGCCTCAAGCTCCTCACTCAGGTCCCTCTTAAGTTTTTCAGCTTTACTCCGACACATCTTTTCTGAAATTAAGTCATTAATAAATACATCTTGAAATTCCTCTACAAGCGTAACCTGTTAATGGCGTGACGTAACATGTATACGAAGGTACAGGCATCTCAAGATGTATTGAATAACAACATTTTCTGCTGCGTCCCATCTGTAGTACCACTCCGCCCCACTAGAGGGGCAGAGTGGTATACGCTCGCTGATTCTTGGCGTTTTGCCCAAAGGCAATCTCAGTGAGATTGGCATTGCTGCTGTTCATGTGATCATGAATCGAGATTGACCGTATCAAGTGCGCTTAAAAAAAACAGTTGTAGTGGAAAGCAGGCTCATTGCAGACACTAAAACTAATAAAACGTGACACACATATCTGCACTAATTTTGTTTTACACCGGTTGCACGTTATTGTTTTGAAAATGTATGCAGTGTAAAACTTTTTATTGCAAATGTAAACTTGTTGATATGTTAATTAAAGCGACACTATGTAACTTTTCCCCTGTAGCGCCCCCTTCAGGTATTTAACGTTTACTTCAGTGTCGTGAACTCCTGTTTCTCGGCTCTTCCAGCTCATCAGCTCCCAGCTGATCTCACAGCTGATCGATGCGAGCTGCCGGCAGCGGGCCTGGCAGCCACAGCGAGCCGTTCAGCCGCAGCATACCATTCTGTCTCTACACGTCCCGTAGCGGAGCAAATAAAAAGTCCCCTGTGAGCGTGGACTGGCACTATATGACGTTGCGTAATCACTGCCAGAAAGCAAGTTGAAGTACTTCCTGTTCCTCAACCGGAAGCACCGGGTGGCTCCCTACATCTTACATTCAGCAGTTTTCTGGCCACAGACCCCCGATGTCAGTGGCGGAGGCGCAAATCAACATATTAAAAGTCATTGTAGCGGCACAATTTTTTTCAAGCTGTTAAGGTGGAAAAGTTACATAGTGTGGCTTTAAATAAAAGGAAAGCAGTTGATGTATTTGTTCCACCTGAAATGAGAGCAGCGCACACCGGGTGGCAGTGTGGCGTTCTCTTAACTGCTGAAGCTGTCCACATAAAACCTGTGCGTGTTCTCCATGAAGATGGAAATGATGATGAGGCTGCATATCTGTTTGGTCAGATTCATGCCGGCTGCAAGACTCCCGTAACATTCCTCGCTGACCAAGAAACCCACTGATTAGACGAACTGAATGTAATGATGATTCAGTTTTATAATGAACACACTGCCATCTTGTTGATAAAAGGCACCGAGTCCAATCTAAGAGTAATTCCCCATTAAATACAAAAAACAATACAATTGTTTTCAAAATAGCTGCTAAATTCAAAATAGGGCATATCAAGTTTAATTAAAGCCTCATTATGTGTAGCTGTGACTAAACTGGTGATTTCTGCGTGTGAAATCCGTCAGACAGACATTAACCAACGACCCCTGTGTTCTGGACTAGTGGTGAGCTGTGAGGAGGGACACGACTGAGAAGCCAACATTAAAATAATCTGTGATGACCTTCACAGCAACGACGTCCACAACGGTTTACCTCATCTGTATGCAGTCTTGTGATATGAAAATGATTGAACATAACATCAAATGTGTTGCCAAGAATACTTTCCCCGCTATGTATGGATGGACAAATCTGGATCGACGGAGCAGTGGGATACATTGCAGGGAGGGAATGCTATGACGCAAGGTTTCTAAAGCAATAGCTGCACGTTTCTTTTACAAATGGGAAATCTGGTTTAGCCCAGCTCGCTTTGATTGCTTCATGTGGAAAACTACTGCAAAGCCCACGACAGAGATCATCAATCCACATCGATTTGACTGTCATCAGATGCGGCTGCTTCCGAGATGAAAGGTCTCAGCCAGTGTTGTTAAAGGCAAACGATGCAGCTGGGAACTGCAGAGGAAAGTAGAGTGGGACGGAGGCGGTTGAAAGAGAGAGGAAGTGTGTGTGTGTGTGTGTGTGTGTGTGTGTGTGTTTTAACACCAACTGCAGTACTGGCAAGATGAAGACTTAATAGTTGTATTATAATAAGATTATTAAACTTGAAGTCACTAGCCCCTTCTGATTAATCTCTTTTTTAGCTTACAGTTTAGTTTTTGATGAGTTTCATATACCCCATACTTTCCTTTTCTTCAATTATTCTAAATTAACTTTCTTTTATATCTTCCCGTTTCAGTATTTTTACCATTAGGTTTTGAAATGATTGTCATTATGATTATATCCTCTCAATAGCCACTGTTCCATCTGACAGGATGTCGTCTGGATTTTGTTTATTGATGTTTATATTTAGCAAAACGGGATCTGATGCACTCAATTTCGACACTTGTTTGTACTTTGATAGATGTCGCATCTGTTCATCACTGACCTGACCAGAGCGGCCTGCAGCTCCTCCTCCTTCTTGCTCAGTTGGAGCTTCAGCTCCTCTATCTGGGCCTGAAGCTCAGCAATCTGGTCCAGCAGGTCAGTGGTCTCAGCATCCAGTTTGCGTTTGGCCTTCTCCAGCTCTTACCGAGTTTTCTCCTCCTTCTTCAAACGCTCTGAAGTGAGACATAACCACAAGGCTCATAATCAAGATTCATGAAGAAACTAGAATGGGCACTCGGTAGAGCGCATACCTTCGCAATTTACGTTTTTCACCTTTTCGTGACATTGACCTTGACCTTTGACCCAATCACGCCCAAAAACTAATCGATTGTTCCTTGGGTCATGACCAATCATCCCACCAAGTTTCATAAGAATCGGCTCAGTTTTTACGTTTTTCACCTTTTCATGACCTTGACCTTTGACCCAATCACTCCCAAAAACTAATCGATTGTTCCTTGGGTCATGACCAATCATCCCACCAAGTTTCATAGGAATCGGCTCAGTTTTGTCTGAGTTAGACGAATAACTGACGGACGGACATATTCACAAATAAATAAATACACGCCGGCGAAAACATTACCTTCTGCATTTTCAATGCAAAGGTAAAAAGCGTGGAAAAATCATCCCACTGTAATCATCAGTAAATGCTATTGCATATCTGTATCCATCTTTATCTGCTGGTTCTATCGGACCGCATAGGTCTGTGTGTACTAGCTCCAACACGGTTGTAGCTTTAGCGTCTGTCTGCCTGTCTGTTTCTGCTTTGTGTGAATTTGCCTTGTGTGCATATTTCACAGTTTTGGTTGGACTTGTCATTTTTCCCTTTTATAGACATCCCTTCAACCACCTTTTCTAATTTTGCAACATCATCAAAATTACAATGACCAAGTATCTTATGCCACTTTTGAATGTTATGACAACCATACACTTCATCAACATTGTCATCCTCTACAGTGCGAAGCTAATTCAGCCTACCATAAACATCCATTTTGAACATGGTACCATCCTTGTGGACGAGCCGGTCATCACCGTCCTTAAAGCTGACCTCAGCTCCGTTGGCTGTCGCTGCTTTCACTGAAAGCCATGAGACCCTTCTTGTTTTCTCTTAGTGCAGGACAATCACTCAACCTGAAGCAAAAAGACGTGTGCTCTGCCTCTGTCTCTCCATCAGCTTTCTTCACGTGGTCGCCGCCATGTCCTCGGCCGCGTCCCCTTCCTCGCTGTGGTGTGTCCCATTTTCGTTCCTCTCTTCTCACCTGGTAACCGTCAGGACATGCCCTGTATCTCTGTACTTAAACACAACAACAGTCCCAAATCAATATTGTCGGCAATGGCATTACTGGACCGTCACTCTTATAATATTGATTCACCGCACTACGGCGTACAATCCGCAGGCTAATGGGCTTTGTGAAAGGTTCCATCGTGACATGAAGGCCGCTCTTCGTGCCAGCCTTACGGGCGCCGACTGGATTGACCGCCTCCCGTGGGTCATGCTCGGTCTCCGCTCTGCCCCCAAGGAAGACCTCCAGGCCTCATTCGCCGAGCTGGTGTACGGCCAGCCCCTGCGGGTCCCGGGGGAGTTTCTGCCGGACGCGACTGCACCCTGGTCCACGTCCTCTCACCGGACTGTGTCCCGGGGCATCGCCGACGCCTTCGTGCCTGTCCCGACGACTCGCCACTGCCTCCCCCAGTCCTATGTCCCCAGGGACCTGCCAGCGGCGAGGTATGTCTTCATCCGTCATGACAGCCATCGGTCTCCGCTGCAGCCCCCCTGCGACGGCCCCTTCCGGATCCTGGAAGCGGGCGCTAAGAACTTTGTTGTGGACAGGCCGGAGAGAGTCGCTATCGACCGTCTCAAGCCTGCTCATTTAGACATTGATGAGCCCGTCCAGTTGGCCCTGCCCCCATGCCGGGGGCGCCCCCCTGTTTCAGCCCCGCACCCTGCCTCGACCTCTGTCCCTGCCCCGGCCCCACTGGAGACCCCTGCTGCGAAGCGTAGCCGTTTCGGCCGTTTGGTCCGCCCCCCGCCACGTTGACTTTGCCTTTTGGAGTCGGACTCTGTTCACTGACTTTCGTCTATTGCACTTATGGGTTGGGTGAATTCTGGGGGGGCCTGTGTGGTGAAGAGGAAGAGGGTGTGTGGCGCTGCCGCTATCGTGATGCACAAGTATTGTACATTTTATGTGGAGTTTGAAGTAAACCATCTCGACTGCAACTACGTCTCTGTCTCGCTGTTTCCCAACTCCGTAACACTGTAATGATTAGCATATATTTTAGCTAAGACGACTCAAATCAACACATTCTCACAACTGTCAACACTTCTTCAGCTCATTAACTCACTAGTGATCTGTCGACTGCACTCACGCTAGTTGTCTCATTTAATTCACGATAGCTAGCGAACGTTAGCTTAACGTACAACATGCAGAGGAAATCAGACACCTGTCTCCCCCTCTCCTGCCAAACAGGCACGTGCACAGATAGAGCCCCAGCCCCTTTTGCCCTGGATGAGTAAAGTGCCCTTTTTGCTGGAGCCACTTTTTTCATTCTTCAGTATTTAAGAATAATAGTTAGTCTTTCTGTCATCAAGTCCCCCAAATGTGTTTTAATATCCGACGGGGCATTTATTTTAGTTCTTGTGAGACTTTCGCCCCGACATAATCCGCGACGCACACTCTTTAAAAAAGAGAAACTACAAGAGTAGATGCATATGCTTGCAGCACGTACACTACACACTTCCTCGGCACAGTCTCTGTCTCCCTCTAGTGCCAAGCTAGAGTATTTCAGGAGGCAACAGCCACAGGTCTGTAAAATATTTTTTGTTGCGCGTCTCAAGGTTCAAGGTTTTTTATTTGCCATCTGTGCCTAGACCAGCAGTCCAGACACATCGGAATTATTTTTGCAGGGCTCTCCGAGTCAGCAGAGATACAAAACAAACACACTATAATAATAATAATAATAATAATAGTAATAATAATAATAGTAATAGAGATGTAAAAAATATATTTAAAAAAGCACTGTACAAAAACAGTGTGGTAAAGTGTATAGCAGTATTAACAATATTAACAGTAGTAAGTACAGGAACAGGTTATCAATAATAAACATAAGAAAGCCCAGTGCAGAGAAAATAAATAGCTAAGACGCTAGTGCTGTGCCTAGCTTCTAAAAGAAGGAAACAGGGGGAAGGGGACAGTTGTATGGGGATATTGCACATGTTCAGATGTTGGGGGAAGGTTGTGTTGGTATTGCACATGTTCAGGTGTTGGGGGAGGTTGTGTAGGGGTATTGCACTGATTGTGGTATTGCACATTTCTTCACACTTCCAGGAGTGCTCATTGTCAGTAGTTTTGTTGTGCCATCAGTCTGACTGTGGCAGGGAAGAAGCTGTTGTTCTCTGCATTATCCCCAACCACGAAAAAAGTGTAAGTAAAGAATCTAAATGTAGGACTTTTACTTTGAAATATTTCCCAATTGGCAAAGGGAATATGTCTGATTCCCAGGATAATGGAAGTCAGGATTGTCTTCAACACAGCTGCATAAGTCATTACTTGGTGTTTTGGGGAAAAACATTTATAAAGCACCTCAAACGTGAAAGAAATGACGATTTCTCGTAAACATGTAGGACTTTTACTTTGAAATATCTCCCAATTGGCAAAGGGAATATGTCTGATTCCCAGGATAATGGAAGTCAGGATTGTCTTTAACACAGCTACATCAGTCATTACTTGGTGTTTGGGGGGGGGGGGGGGGGATTAACATGCTGAGCGATTAACATGTCTCTTATTCTGCCTGTTCTGTGATATACATGACTAAAAGGGGGATAACTTTCGTGTATCTGGCAACACTGAGATCAGTCGACCAATGACTGTTCAGGTGGAACGTAAGGGAGATACCATTTACAAAACTTGTAAGGGGTAAAAACTAATTTGTGAAAGACCCAGAGAAACGCAAATATCCGACAAAGCAAAATCCCGGACGTTTTTGGAAACCCTGCCGGACGCTTTTTTTGGGTCTCAAAAACAGGACATGTCTGGGGAAAACCGGACGTCTGGTCACCCTAACTAATCGTCTTAGCAAATCATATTCTTTGTCAGTTTAGAGACTTTTTTATGTGAAGTGTAAACAATGGCCCTGAGAGAGACAGAATTCGCCCACAGGCCGATACATAACCCGCGTGGACAGCTCTGTTAGCTCGCTTAGTGCAAAAATCACAAAGTATTGGCTCTGTTGGGAATTTTCATTTATTTAGTCAAGTTTGCATGAATCAAACTATTATTGACCGTTTGGTGGCACAATAGAGAACAAGTTAGGGGACCAATCCAATTAATCCTTTGGAGGACATTAATGTGTGGCCCAGATTTAATGGCGATAAAACGCTGCATCCTGCATGCATTATGTATTTTTGTCGGTCAACCGTTAAGTGCGAAAATGCTGATGTTTTAGTACTCGCTGTAAAGATTCTTACAACTCAAGACATCTAAAACCTGATGGTGGCACCAGAGGAAAAGTCCAACCCAACGTCCACCACAGTCAATGCATGTATCGCCCAGATGCCATGACTTGTGTTTAATTTAGAAAATTATGCAGAGGTGGACATATAAAAGAACACCTCTTTAACAAGATAACATTACTAATCATGTTCCTCAGAACTGCCCCACTTCCCTAGCCTGACAATGTCATACTCATAATTCTAGTGTTGAGGGCGGGGCTAAGTTCGGTCTGGTATCCAGGCTACCACTTACCTGCACATAAGTGTGAGTATTGTAGAACATGAATCCTTTGAGGAGATAATACACAAGTTATTTTGCTGATCCTAGTTTTATTACTGAGCATGAACTCTAATATGCAGATGTGTTAAAAAGGTTTTTAAATGTTGCTGCACCTGATCACTCTTTATAAGAAGCGGCTCTTAAAGAAAAAGTGCACCCTTGAGGATCTGCATGGTTAGATCTACTGGCCTCACTCAATAAAGTAATAGTAGAAGAAATCCCCTTTTTGATGAATTGATCTTAAAATATGACTAGCCAGTGAAACGTTGCCAGAGTAATGTTGTAATGTGCACTTTAACGCTCCTCTAAACCAAACTCTGCTTCATAGCAGACATTCAAGTTTGGAGTTGTTGATACGGTTCATAAACATCTTGTTCCCTCTCAGTGAGCGTAGTCACTGTCGTCCAATGTCTCTCTTTTCTCTTCATTTGTTCCTCATCTAGCAGGCTTGGCTGCCTCAGACTTTTCCCACACAAAGTTTACTTCTCTTTTCATAAGAAGAGGCCGAACATGTTATACTCTTTTATTTCCAAGAGTAACGAAACAACAACATGATGACAACAAAACATTTTATTTGAACAGCAAAGAAATAAAAAGCAATGACATACTCAATATTCATACTTTAATGCTTTTCTTGAAGCTATGTTGGACGTCTCTCTCTGCTTGATGAAAAGACAACTGAACATTTGTTTTCACATAATTTACTCAATATATTTTCACGTCGTCGACCACTGTGTCGTTCTGCACATGGAAGAAGTTTCAGGTGGTTGCAATCTACACCGTCTCCACTAGATGACGCCCAAATCCGACTTGCTGCGCCTTTCAAGTGGCGCTCGAATAAAAGTACTTTGTTACATTCTACTGCTCTATTGTTATCAAACACACATATCACTTCCTGGTGACACCGGATGACAAGCCGGAGAATTCTGACTCGCACATATTTTTACACGTGGGTTACTGAGCCTGATATTTATTATCATCTCGCATCCGACCAGTGGAATCCAAAAAAGGAAGTTTGTTTACTGGTTTAACTTCCCCCCGATCGTCCTCTGTCTTCAAGAGGATGTGATACATATTAAGAAAACAGAGAGAGAGAGAGAGAGAGAGAGAGAGAGAGAGAGAGAGAGAGATGCTTGTTTGTACTTTCTTACACGATTCAGTCTTCTTCTTGTGTTAAAGATGCAGGTTGTCCGTGGTGGACAATCCCTTTGGATATATCTGTTATTCACTTCTCTACAACTTTGGGGTAAGTGTTGCAGTATGCTCGAGGCATGGGGTGCACTATGATATCAAGTTCAACTCTAAAAAGAGTGTTATTATGATAACTAAAACCAGGGAGAATCAGAAGCTACATTTTCCTTCATTCTTTTTGGGAGACCAGGAGCAAAATGTGCAAAATGTGCTGCAGAAAGTGCTGAAGCGTCCTTGAGCAAGACACTGAACCCCCAGTTGCTCCCCGGGCGCTTCACTGCAGCCCACTGCTCCTTCATAACGAAGGATGGGTCAAATGCAGAGAAGAATTTCCCCACTGTGGGATCAATAAAAGTGTATATTAAATTATTATTATATTATCAGCAGCAATCACCGGTTCGGTGCAAAGTGAGCGCCACCACTTGGAGCATTCACAGCTGCTGCTTCACTGTTGCGCCAGCTGAAAATGTGCAAAACTCAACTGATTCTGGCTGCATGTGAAAGCTTCCTCTCTCTTTCTCGCTCCTGTCTAGGACGGCTATCGGCCTCCACCTCCTCTCCTCTGCCGGTGCCTACACTTTACATCTATTCTAGGTCAAAGGGCTCCGTGGTTCTGGCTTGCCGGACTCCAGAGGGCCACCGAGGGGCTAATTTCATGTTGTTCCGGTACAGAGATCAGGTATGCGTGTTTTTGTTTTTTGTGCAAATGTATTTCTGTTTTATTCCCTGTGTGCTGGGCTCCTGTGGTGTTACTCTTCTCTGTCTATCCCTTCATCGAGATGGACTCTCGGGAGCTGCTGTCCGGCGCCGAGGAGGTCCACTTCAATGTGACGGTAACTGAGGATGATCCAGTCCAACTCTTCTGCTGTCTGTACAAGGACCAGGGCCATACGTTCAGTCCGTTCAGTCAGTATCTGCGGCTCGATGCCCCAACAGGTATGTCTGTTTCTTTCTTTCTTTCGTTTTTCTCTCTTTCAAATGCATAGCTTCAAGTAAATCTGGCCTGTGACGGATTTAAAATCACATTGACCCTGTAGTCTCTTGATGGAGGCAGACGTAGTAGCGGATTTAACGTGAAACAACACCCACAAGTGATTTGACATGTGGTATGACATAATAAACACTCCCTTCCGCTGCACCCCCCCCCCCACACACACACACACACACACACACACACACACACACACACACACACACACACACACACACACACACACACACACACACACACACACACTGCTGCATGCAGGTGCTCTCTGTGGTCTCTTATTGTCCTCTGCTCTGTGGGTGTGTGCAGTGGTGGTAACATCCTGCACTCCATACAGAAACCACACACACACACACACACACACACACACACACACACATAAACATCAAACACAACGTGTGCTGGCTTCCAGGCCGACGGTTACAGAGGGAAGTGTGGCTGTCAACCGTGGCAGCCTGAGGTTGTTCGCCTTGTGTTTTACGTGCTCTGCGTGATGCTGTGTCAAAGTAATTGGGGCCACACCAATGTGGAGATAACTGATTCCTTTTCCTTTCCCTTTCTGTAATTTTCCCAGATGCGGCGCCCACTCACTCGGTCCCCTCGGTCCCCTCGGTCCCTCCTCCCGTCTTGTCTGTGAATCCCTCCACTGGTGTGGTCAAACGCGGGGACATGCTGTCCTTCAGATGCTCCGCCCCTCTACCGTCCCAGTCTCAGTCCCAGCAGAGCAATCGCAACAAACCAGTGACCTTCCTTCTGCTGAGGGCCGCCGAGCCAACGGGGTCGGCGGCCGTCACCCACCAGCCTCGGGCCAGTCACCTCTCAAACCCTGAACCCCAGCCGGGAGTCTTCAGTGTTGGGCCGGTGAGGGGAGGAGAGGAGGGAGAGTACACATGTATTTACCAGATCACCAAAAGAAAGGCGTTGGTTAATTCAACTGTCAGCAACGTGGTGCAAATCACTATTACAGGTAAGGATGCCCCACATGACTGTTTGCTCTCGGGCTTAAACTCAGCATCTCGTTGCTTATATTATTGCGACATTGACTTCCTTCTTTACTTAAAACTAATGTATATAAACCTGCTTTACATTAAATGGGGTTTTCTTTTAATTAATTTGCTCAATTTTTACTGGCAATTTTTTAATTCTTTTCTTTTTACATCTGACACACCTTTTAACGTATTCTGACATTTCGGAATAACTCTGTAACTACCACTGTGATTCATTCTGAATTTATAATTTGAATGAATTACTGTATGATTGGGTTAAAGCAGTGGTTCTCAACCTTTTTTCAGTGATGTACCCCCTGTGACATATTTTTTTCATCCAAGTACCCCCTAACCAGCGCGAGTAGTGCCGGCTTAAGAAAACTCAAACTCTAAATATTAGAATATCATGAAAAAGTATACTAGTAGGGTATTCAACTAATCACTTGAATCGTCTAATTTACTCAAAACACCTGCAAGGGTTTCCTGAGCCTTGAAAAACACTGGACAGTTGCAGAGTGGTCCAAAGTCCTCTTTTCAGACAAAAGCAAGTGTTGTATTTCATTTGGAAGTCAAGGCGCCAGAGTCTGGAGAAAGGCTGGAGAGGAGCACAATCCAAGTTGCTTGAAATCCAGTGTGAAGTTCCCACAGTCAGTGATGGTTTGGGGAGCCATGTCAGCTGCTGGTGTTGGTCCACTGTGTTTCATCAAGTCCAGACTAAATGCAGCTGTGTACCAAGAGATTTTAGAGCACTACATGCTTCCGTCTGCTGAAAAGCTCTATGGAGATGAGGATTTCATTTTCCAGCATGATCTGGCACCTGCCCACAGTGCCAGAACCACCAGTACCTGGTGTACTGACCATGGCATTACTGTCCTCCATTGGCCTGCCAATTCCCCTGACCTGAACCCCAGAGAGAGTTTGTGGGGTATTGTGAAGAGGAAGCTGAAAGACCCAACAATGCAAATGAGCTAAAGGCCGCTATTGAAGCATCCTGGGCATCCATAACACCTCAGAAATGCCACAGGCTGATTGCCTCCATGCCACGCCGCATTGATGCAGTAATCCGTGCAAATGGATTCCCAACCAAGTACAGAGTGCATTAATGGACATTTTCAAATGTTTGATTTTGTTTTGCTGTTATAAATCTTTTTTTTTACTTGGTCTGAGGAAATATTCTAATATTTAGAGATAGGATATTTGAGTTTTCTTAAGCTGTAAGCCATAATCAGCAATATTAAAAGAATAAAAGGCTTGCAATATTTCAGTTGATTTGTAATGAATCCAGAATGCATGACATTTTTGTTTTTTTAAATTGCATTACAGAAAATAAAGAACTTTATCACAATATTCTAATTTTCTGAGACAGTCCTGTATATATATATATATATATATTCTGGCTAATATTTCATATGAATTTGATTTCAGACGCGTTGCCAGTTCCCTCCCTGGTCCTCCAGCAGCAGACCGACGTGTGGCATTTGCTCTGCACAGGGTCGCCCGCTTACCCCGGTGCTGTGTTCTCCCTCTACCTGGCTGATTATGAACTTCCTGTCGCCACTCAACATGCCGTCATGATCAACCATCATGTCACCATCCCAGTGCCGGTCCAGGACACCCCAGTGGCTTTGTACCAGTGCCAGTACGATGTCCTCCTGGGAGGCAAATGGAGCAAGTCTGAGCGCAGCCTCCCATTGGCTGTAACCAAAGGTGCATATTCATGGTTGTGTGTGTGGTTTTAATAGTATAGCATAATCTGATTTGAAATGTGACGGTTTGGTTCTATTCTCATGTTTGCAGGAATTCCTCCTCCATCATCAACAGGTAGAACAACAACAACAACAACTTGTCATTGTTTCATATGTAGATGAATCTATTATGAATTGTGAGTGTCAGGAAGTAAAAGAAAAGAAAATGACTCAGACTTATGCCAGTGTGATGTCAGCAGATTTGTCCGGTGTGGACTGGCCTCTCGTACTGGGCTCTTTCTCCGCTGTGGTTTTGTTCCTCTGTTCAGTGGCACTCGTGGTTGTGGTAGCACGCAGGAAAGGTATGTGTCACATGCATCTATGCTTCCTCACATGACACAACTGCACTGTCATGATTGTCTTCCTTTGTGAAACTTATAATTCTCCTCTCGTCTCTTCTCTTTTTGCTCTTCTTTAAAGTAAAAGCAGCAGCCGAGGAGAAGAAGAAAAGGTATTGTCTTTTCAGTCCTCATTAGCCTTACAGGCCAGTAAACGGTCGCTATGTTTATCTATCCAAGGTCATTCTGAAGTCATCATAAACAAGTGTGAATATCTCTCAGCACTGTGACAGCCATGACATGAGCAACATTTAGGGGCGGCGTTGACTGCAAATATTTCCTTAAATTTGGAAACATAAAATGTTTAAAGCATAAATATCACTCAGCCGTAGAGTTCTAAATTGTTGAGAATTTGTCAAAATTTGACAGACGAATAAGAGTTCCAGACTGGTTCATACTGAAGGGCTGCGGTGCTACCCACAATCATTTCCTCATTTCCCTATCTTGAGTTTTTTTTTCAATGGTTCTTTGTGGGACTAAGGATTCCATTAATAACCCTTTTTAACCAAAGAACCCTTTTTCGAAGAAAGAGTTCTATAATAATTGTCGAAAGCATGTGTGTTAGAAGGGAACAGCACACTCCCATGGGGCTGATGTGGTGCCCTGGCTCTTCAGGGTTCTAGATAAAACTCTCGCAAAAAAAGGGTAAAAGGGTTCCCAAAAACTATGATGGTAAACCATGATGAATGTGGTTTGTTTTGCTATAGATAAAACCTGTGGGAAAATAAAAGCCACTGTAACCCACTGGGAGGTTGCAGATGAAACACTTGGAATCCTAATTAGCTCAGAAGAACCCCCTTTGTGGGTTTTTGTTAGCACCCTTGGAAGGTGGAAAGGTTCTGGATAGAACGCTCAGGGAGAGGTCTGGGTAGAACCTCTAGGGGGCTCTGGGTGGAACCTTTCACAAATAGTTGTAGGTAGAACCGACTAAAAGGGTGCTCCTTTGAGGACGAGCTGAAACCCTTTATATAGTTCGAGTAGCATCTGTATTTTGTTTAAGGTTAAATGGCTGGTGGAGAAAGGTTATTTTGATCCTTCTCAATTCAATAAGTGTCATGACAGGATTATTGTGGAACCCAAATGCACGACTCAGGGGACAGATAATGCTGATAAAGATCCTTTACTGAAAGTGTTGTCAGGAACAGAACAGACTGACTAAACAAACACACAGTGGACCGCGCAAGGGCTTGGTCTGAGAAACACAAGACACTTTGGCAGAGGACAAGTGGAAGTGAGGGAGCTAAATAGTGAGGGACTAATGAGGGGATGGGCTGCAGGTGAGAAGGGCGTGAGGACCAGGTGAAGGGAATGAGGGACTAACGAGGGAGTGATCAGAGGCAGGTGAAGGGAGTTGGACTGAGATGGGAAGCAGGATCTGGAATGACATGATGGTTAGAGACAGGATGAAAACAACGAATAATAAAAGGAAGGTATGGAGCTAAACTGTTACAATAAGAACATCTCTTTCACATTGCAGGCTTGCCTTTATGGAAGCTGATTTTCATTTAAACCAGAGTTGGCATTGTGGTATAAAATGTTGATTTGTTGAACTGTTTCAGAGAAGATGCACAGTTCTGGACTCAAGTTCATGCTAAGGACCATGTTGTTGGTGAGCTTCACGGTCGTGTTTATAACTGGTTAATTGTCTATCTATTCACTTCCCTTCAATTTCTTTGGGACAGAGTTAAACTGATAAAACGGTTCCTGTTGTTTTTATTATCTTTTTTGCAGAGCTGACACTCAGACGTACAAGCTTCACCTCGGAGGTAATTTATTCATCAATACCTGAGTCTCCATTTGAAAATAAAAAAACTTTTTTTTATCAACTAATGATTACGCACCAGTTCCCTTCTTACAGTTGCCCTTTCTTATACAACACTTTGGATATGAATGGCAAGTTTTTTATTATTGTCAACAAATCCCATGAGAGAAGCAAACCCATCAAAGCGTGATCTCTTAATTACTTTCTGACTCTCGGCTTGTAGCTCGCAACTTCAAGCCAAAAGGTTCCGACTGAAGATGTGGATCTGAAACAGCTGGACATTGCAGTTCTTGGCAAACACAACTCAAATGGGAGTAAATAGTACATTTTTTGGGGGACATTTTCAGCAGTAGATTAATACACAAGTGGTGTTTTGAGTATCTAGTAGTAGGAGGAAAGTATATGGATGCATATTACTTGTTAGTAGGAATAATTCATTGATGGTTTTGATCTTTTCATGGGATATGTTGACATGAAGAAAAACATATGTCCAGACTCATCCTATTATGCATGTTCAGTTTTGACACAAGCACATTGCATATCATGCAACATTTTCTCTTCTTTTCTTGGAGCGGGGGGGATTTCTGGCATTTTTGTGGTCTCTAAAGTATGTTTCTCCTGTAGATTCCTTTTGACAAACAACTGTAAACTTCCATGATCCCTTTGCTGTAAACAAAATATTCACACACACACACATACACACACACACACACAGAAACATACACACACACACACACACACACACACACACACACACGTTCACACGTATGCACACCGCTGCCCATCACCAAACATACTGTCAACACACTCATATTCCTCGTTAGTGCGGTAGCGCGGCGTTCGGCTCCGCCTCCCGTCAGTTGTAATCAGGTTTATTAATTATCTCGATGAAGAGCTCTCATTAGAGCAAAGACTCCCTCCAGGCTCTCCCTTCTTGTCTCTGCACTCTGTTACTGAGCAGCCTTCTTCTTGGACAGAACGCTGTCATCAGAACCCTGTCATCATGAAACAGCTGAGCTGAATATTTTATTGAATATTTGGGTCTCTGTCTCAGTTATTTATAATTTCCTTGCACTTAAATAGCAATAATTCCATAATCACAGTTTATATGATATAGCCATAGGCTTCCCTGTATGCTATAAAATGTTCTGCGGCCCAACCGCATGCAGCGGGCCCCCCAGACAGCCTGAGTTCATCACTGATGGAGACAGAGTATGTCGACCACGTCATGTTTAGAAATGTCTCAAAATTTGACTTTTTTGCGATGATGTAATGCCAGCGATGAAAGTCATACTATATGAAATACCAGTGACAACGTGATGTGCTGCTTTCAGATACCCAGACACAGAAACGTGTTTGAAAGTAAAAGCAGTGGTATGATATGAACTATACCACAGGAAATGTCTTTTTAACAAGTGTGTATGTGTGTTTGTTAATGTGTTATGTGTAGGAATGGGCCAGTCTGGACATAACTCCGGAGACAGCCTCCAGATCGCCGCTATGGAACTCGCACTCCACATTCACGACTCCCATCCACCCAATCCATTAGATCCAAGTTTGTTTTCTTTAGCTCGCCCCGTGTGTTTGTACTTTAGTTTATCAATGTAGCGTCAGTCAGAGTTACACAGCAGGACAGGAAGGGCTATTTCCTTACTTCCTCTTTCATGTGTAGCAGTAACATTGTACAATTTGACAGGATATGATGTTTGTTTGATCTTTCATGTTACTGAGCTGGTGGATATAAATATAGATCTTTATTGTTATTATTATTAAGTGTGTATCTGTTTTGTGAATAATTTACCTTCAAAGTGTATTCTTTACCTTTAAAAGCTGATGACTAAAACTATTTCCCGGCGAGCTCCTCTTGTATTATAGAATCTTCATATGAGGCAGACCAGACATCCTTAAACCAACAGCTACCGAGTGGATTGTATCAATCTATATTCTTTCTGGTTCGACGAAGACTATTTCTTTTGTTGTCATGATGTCAAATTAAAGTATGTACACGTTCAAATTGATATGGAGCATTGGACTATGTATTTTACATGTACATAGTAATGGAGAAAATAAAGTTGATCTATATTGCACATACTGGATCACAAGCATTTTGAAAGTACTTTCCATTGAAAAAATAAAAATAAAATATACCCATACGTGAGAATATCAATGAATACATAAATGTTTATGTATGTTTGTAATGTTTATGTTTATACCGTGTTAAATACATTAGGTACATATAGAAACCTAACCCATTACTGTACCTTCTTATATTGCATTTTCAGAGGGAATTTAATAGGCCTGAGGACCTTTGTGAGGAAAAGACAACACTGCTGCAGTTTTGCTAAATATTCTGCAGAGGGCAGCGTTTGGACATCATTTAAATGGGAGAAACACAACTACAGCACTGGCCAACTTAAAGAATGTCATTTATCAAGTTAATGTACATTATAATGATCGGCCCGTTGATCCGTGGAACAGCATGACGCAGATGTCCATGAAGCCGAGCAATACGGGCTATAATGTGCTGTGGCTCACTTCTTAACATGGGACAAGCCCGAACCCTAAGGACATTTAGCCCTCATATTTACAGTGTATTATTATTTTTTTGTTCTAGATAATCGGAGAATTTGCTGAGTCTTCAATGCTGTGCGAAAGTAAGAAAATAAAAGGACTCAGGAGGGGAGACGCCTCCACCAGTATGGCTTTTATGGTGGACTCAGCAGAGAAGGGAAGCAGCAGAAAGTCAACGCCGTATGAGCACTGAGTTTTATTACAATTGACTGGCCTCTGCAACGGCACAGGGCTTTCTCAGAAGAAATGTATACAGGTCTCAAGGATTTAAGAATTGCAAAGTCAGCTTGACTCGTCATGCTTGTGTCACAATGTCCTCTTTTCTCTGACCGCGCGGTAAAGATATTCAGCTTCAATATTTTTTCAATAAGAGGAATAACTGATAAGAGGCTCTGGCAAGGTGATAAATTTAAGCGGCCCCTTAATTTGCACCCAAGGCTGCAGCGTAAGCGACACACGGAACCAACGAGCCAGGTCGATATGAATCGACACAGGCTATCTTGACACTCATGATAATTGCCCTTTTATTGCCGCCCCATGCTGTGTCTATGTAATAGCTGAAGAGTGTGTGCAGAGGCCCAACATGAAGGTGTGTGCTGACATCTGAAGACTGTGCGAGTGTTGGCAGTCGGTTTGGGTTCATGGCTAGAAGGAGGATTTAGGTTGGGTAGCAATCGTCTCATATCAAAGGAAAATGCTGCGATCAATCAAATCTTTTCCTGTCTACTTCAGACACATTGGTTCAAATCTCTCTCTCTCTCTTTCTCTTTCTCTTTCTGGAAAAATAATTCAGATTTTAAGGGCAAAAGCTAATTTGAGCTATTGAGTGTAATGAAATTACAAAGCATGACAATTGATTATGTTAGCACCCTATGTCCACGAGGGGTGCAGTTGATAGCTAAACTGATGTTAGCTGTCAGTAAGCTAATGTTGGCTTCATGTTACCTGGATAGTGTATTTATCTAAGTTACATGCAAACATAATAGTGCACCACCTTTCTGATTTCTACATTCCACTATAACAGAAGTTATATCAAATGTGTTAGCAATACATAGTTAGCCTAAAGACATTAGGACAAAATGCCTGCTGCTAAAAATACTGAGTGTCCGGATCCATCTGTTCTACCATTCTTTCTGCAGATGCCTGATATCTTATCATGTGGATGCTCAGTTTTTTGGTTCCGCAGAAACAATTTCTTCTGGTTTCTTTGTCCTTTTGGTCGTGCATCCCACGACGGAGCCACTTTTAGGCATTTTTCTGTTTCTGTTGAGATGAAAGTCAAGCCTATCAGGCTTCAGGAGGGAGGCTTAAATAGACAGGTGTTTCAGATAGACATATTCAGATGTATTCAGATGGTATGAAAAGTAGAAACCCCCCAGAAATATGAATCTTTAAAGATATTGGTACCGATCTCCATAAAACGTCTTGTTTGGAACAGATCCTGAACCACACTTCTGTCACTCTAGTTTATATATTAATAGGTATCCTCCTGCTCTCCATACAGTAAAACAGACAGCAGGAATGTGCTGGTATGGTGATTCTCTGTGACTCAGCTGTGCCTTTTTACTCCCTCTACTCTTGAACTTCAAAGTAACAAAACACACACCCACGTAAAGCATAATTATATATAAAAGGGACATGTGAGGAAAAAGAAAACTCTCCGTATCTCATTTATTGTCTGTTGAAACAACACACACACACACACACATATGACAGACTGAAGGCCTGTGTTTATTGCATCAAACGCACAAGGCCACATGAGTGTTCAAACTGGGAAATAAGAACATTTCCCAGTTTGAACACTCCTCACCTCCTCCCCTGAGGAAGACACGCAAGGAGGGAGTGGATGAGGCAACAGGCGTTTAACGAATGAGACACTGTTGCCCCGCAGTCAGCAACACTAGTTTAATGTGATGCGTGGCTTTGCTGCATCAGCTGTCTATTGTCTATGATCTCTTTCATATGACAGTGTTCATGACTGATATATTTACTATTCATTCACTTCACATTGTGGCATAATGTGACAAGAATGCCATGCATTATTATTTGACATACACTGATATATATATTTATTTTTATTTTTTAATTGTGTTGAGCACTACAAATGTTTGAAAGAAAAGTATAGTGTGACATTTGATTGAGTGCTAAATATATTACACACACACACACTAACAAGGTCCTGCCTATCTGAGAACATGAAATTAGTCTCTTAATGCGAGAGAACCTTGTTATTGATATCATAATTTGCCGTCAGCGTTTGTAAACATGTCGGGGTTATAACGGTTGACATTTAAGATAAAAAAAAAAAATGATATCGAGGTAAAATGTCATTAAGGAATGCGGTTATTATAACAGGGCTGAGGTAGTGCGACACAAACTGTCATCTTAAATATCTACAAAATGATCAGATAGTACACATATCAGTGCACTGATTCAGTTTAGAAAAAAATCACCACAATTTAAATCAGTCCCACTTTCAAATGGTTGCAGCTACAGGTGAGCTGATGTACTCTTCTCTATACTGGTGGAAATGCACTGGGTATATGTGTGGTGACTAATGGGGAAGTGTTAGCAGGTGAGCTAGGGGGTCAAGTGACTGCAGGGCTAAGGAGAGACGGGCACTACTAATCAGGGCAGGAAAACACGCAAAAGCAGGAAGTGAAGTGGTCTGAAACGGGAGGAGAGCATTAACAAGCGGCTTGAAACAAAGAAAACATAACATAAGGCCAGGGGACAGTACGACTATATTTCTACCATGTTCCTCAATAAAACCTCTCGTCCAAAAAGTGGGAAATATATTTTGAATGCTTTACTTTCAAAGAAAGCATCACAAAATTGACTGAAATAAAACTAGCAGAAAATGGGGGCACGTACAAGTGCCTTAAATTATACTTAATAACAGCACTCGAGTGAACACACCTAAGTTACATTCCCCCACTGCGAAGGAGACTTTATCTCCACACACACGGAACACGCACACTCATTTGAGGCACTCACATAACATCCACACATAACAATGATAAAGCACACACACACACACACACACACACACACACACACACACACACACACACACACACACACACACACACACACACAGATATATCCCCATCACTTCCTCTAACACTTTTGTCCCCTCGACAAAAGGCATTACAGGAGCGCCAGCCGATCCTCTAAACGCCTGACGATGCTGCTTCAAAGACTTTGTGCCAGCCAGACTTTAAAAGCCGGTGATAATGAAATACCATGGAAATGAGTCTGGAGATGAGCGGATGACGGACAGGTGTACAAGTTCATTTTTGGGTCATCAGAGAGAGAGAGAGAGAGAGAGAGCGAGAGCGAGAGAGAGAGAGCCTGGAAGGAGCAGTTTGACCCGCCTCTATAGATTGCAATGTTTTATTTATTGAGCAATATAAGATGAATCTTTGATCTTTGACTCTGACATTATTCATAGCTAATAAAACTATACTGTGCTTTCCAGGTTGTCTCCTCAGCGCCAAGCTTTTAGTCTTGTAGGGAGCGAAGTTTGTGTGCTATAATTCGTTTTCAAATATCTTCACAGAGTGTACATCACTCGCTGTGATGACCAGCCTCTTGGTTGTGTGCCATTAGAAATGCATTCAGCGGGGCAATATGAGGGAAGTTGCCTTGTGAGGAATGGAGCTTATTAATAATTTTGAGCACTTAAGTTGCCGCAGCGTAATAATAATGTGCTGGCGGTGTCGGCGGGCGGCATCCAGTGAGAATGAGGTGATGAATTATTTAGAGGTGATTGAGAGGTCACCAAAGCGTGGTCTGCTGATCTCACCTCAACACATGCGAAAGGTGCTGTTTAATTAAGCAAAGCATCAAATCTTCTACCAAAGCTGTATCCATGGTGACGCATTTTCTCTTTGACCCCCCGACAGTGTGAGGGACACAAATAAAGACATAATTACATACAGGCACGTGCACAGACATTTTGGGGGGCAGGTGCTCAAACCCCAAAAAAGGGCACCCAATGCCAAAAACAAATTCTGACAGAGTTGAAGTACAAGCAGCAATATGACCCGCGTTTCCTCTGGGCAGCATCAGACCGCTAGTTTACATTTCCTTTATGAATAAAGATGAATTATTATATAGCAACAACAGTACAAGCGTTCTGATTGGCTAATGGGTCGCACATGGCGCCCCCCCCCCCCCCCCCACACACACACAAGACAAATTGATGCAGTGTGAAAAAGTTCCATGTAGGAGCTGTGTCTTAGTTGGTATAAGTGCGTGTTCGATGAACATAAGGTCTTGGGTTCAATCCTTGGCAGTGACAAACTTTTTTTTTCTTTCTCAGAGGAATGGCGCCCTAGGCGGCCGCCAAGAACGCCTGCAGGAAAAACCTCCCCTGCGTATTGCCCTCTTACGTTATTTTCAAAATGAGCGATATGGATAGACATTAACAGCCAAGAGCCCTCTGAACAACACCAGAGGCATTATGATTTTGTTCAGTCTGGCCATGCAAATCCTAGACTTGCCCCTGTTAAATAGAACAAAATAAGAATGAATTATCTCTCTCTCACTCTCTCTCTCTCTCCTCTCTCTCTCTTTTCCTTCTCGTCTCTCTCCTCTCTCTCCCTATCTCTATTCTCTAAACATAACTAACGTCAGTAAACAGCTGGACAAGGCTTTGAAATCACGGATTTCGTGAGTTTTTATTTTATTTTATTTCTAGGAAACGTGGGACCAATTGTGACGTCATGTTTTCAGCAGCGCTGATGTTGTGGTTGATTTATCACAAAACAACGTCAGGGGACAAACATGAGGAGACCTGCGCGAGCACCAAGAGGGGAAGGAACGAAGGAGGGAGGGGCGCGGCGGGGGGAAGAGAGAGAGATACGGGGGGGGGGGGGGATCTTAAAACACGTCGGATATCAAAACACATTTGGGGGGGACTTGATGACAGAGAGAGAAACTTTTATTCTTAAACACTGATGAATGAAAAAAAGAAAAAGTGCCTCCTGAAAAAATGGCACTTCTCAGCCAGGGCAAAAGGGGCTGGTGCTTGAGCACCACTAGGGCTCTATCTGTGCACGTGCCTGAGTACATACATATGTGGTGGCTGAAACATCGTGCTAACGGGTCAAGGGTTATGGACTTCAGCAAACCTTAAAGGGACAGTGTGTGATGCCCTCTAATGGTAATGTGGTAGATCGCAGCCAACTGAATACCCCCCCCTCCCCTTCCAAGACTGCTTAATGTGAGCGTCGTTTCAGGTGATTGTACACAAATGAAAACATGGCGATGATTAATATATTCCATAATAGAGCCCTCTAAATCCCACCCACTGTGCCTTTAATTAGTTTATTTTTGGCTACTGTGCAACATTAGTTAATAGGAAAATACTTCATGCATTACTGTGATATCATGTCTGCCACTCAGATATAAAATAAATAAATAAAGGAGACAACCTTAATCAGAGAAAATCCTAAAAAAAATTACACATCTATACAAAGGAGTAACTATTATGTCGGTAATAACTGTGTATTATGTGGTGTCGTTTTGTTCTAAAAATCCTTCTTTGAGAAATCCAGCTTTCAGTGGGGATGCGTGAAAAATAACAAATGAAGGAGGCATTCATGGATTACGACTGGTGCAATAATTAAGATCACTGGCCTACATCCACTTAGTTACCAGATTATAAGGAACACAATAGCGTGGAGGTTGAATACCTTTGTGAAGCCAGACATTTGTGAGTGAGCGTTTTTCGGGTGTTGTGCTCCCCCACACAGTTAAATCCAGAGCTCTCTGACACAATAACCGACCGAGATACACAAAGGTGGGATTTATTGCATGGCTCATTTTTTTATGGTAGTACTACATTAGTTTGTACAGGTGTAATAAACAAGTTACTCGGGGGTAAGACATTGCTGAAGGCATAAAATCAACGATGACGCATTGTTATTCGAGCTGGAATATGTTTCACTCAAGCTAGTTTCATCAACTAAAAACTACAAACATGTTAAAAAAATCCAAATGATAAAGAACTTCATTAACGTTTGAAAATCCCATTCTTACTAAATTTACATTTTCCTTCTCTCCAGAGCAGAGTTATTATTTATTTATTTGCATTTTTACATTCATTAGTCTCAGAGTTTTTTCAGCACCAGAAACAAGTCACGGGTTTATCCACAAATAGGTGGCCCTCCTCGCTCTCCTCGCCCCCCTCCTCCTCCTCCTCCTCCTCCTCCTCCTCCTCCTCCTCCTCCTCCTCCTCCTCCTCCTCCTCCTCCTCCTCGATAAAGGACTCTTCAGGGTTTTTAGTCCATTGCCAATCCTTTTCCTCGCTCCCAATCCTCCTGACCCCCTTCGTAGCCTGAATGTCTGACCTCTTTCTCGCTTCAAATTTTCTTTCCTCCTCAAGTATGCTTCCTTACACTGTTCTCCTTATTGTAGATCTTACTTTCAGCCCTCTACTTAAAAATAAACTATAGTTCTCGGTTAACCTTCATCCCTACTCCAGTGTTTTGCTCCATTAACGGCTCCTCAGTGGTCTTCCAAGTTGTGTCCGTTAACCAGGCCCGACTCCCAGCGATGCACCAGAGGGGTCTTCTGTCTCGGGCTCCGGGGAATCTGGCCGACCTGGGTGAAAAGACGGGAGTAAAGAATCAGCGGGAGTAAGTGGCAATTCCGAAGTAAAGGATGACGGAGACAGAAAGAAAGCTGGAGTAGAAAAAGGAGAGATAATTAAAGAGTAGAAACAGCCAATAAGCTAATACATGGGGGGTCGGAGCAAAAAGATAAAAAAAAAGAGGAATGGATGGATTTTGTTGGACGAGGATCATCAGCTCTGCGAGTCAGAGGGAGGTTAATGCGGTCTGGTCCAAGACCGTGTTCGGTCTGACTCAGTCAACAACTGAGGCCAATTTCTCCTGCCATCCCGCATTTATTCCTGAACCTTAATCAGGAACCAGGTCTGTGCACGAAACAGATAACCAACCAGAGAGAGAGAGAGGCAGGGACAGGAAGGAGAACAAAACATTGTTAATGCCAGCGTCAAACTGAAGCGTGCAGCTTTAACCCAGCTTATCAATGCCAAACTGAATTAAAGAGCTAAAAGCACTCAACTCTAATCAGATACCAGTATCAAAGAGATGCAAGACCCACAAGGCAGGTAACGGAAATCAGTGGGATTGGCAAATTGACTTTTCTCTTTCCACACTTTTGACTACACACACATTCCCGCCCACACACACACACAGACACACACACACACACACACACACACACACATACACACACACAAACACAAATCTTGCCCTCCCTCTCTCAGAGATGTTCGACTTTTTCCCTTATCTATAAAGATAAGCTCCTTACTGTGTGTTCTAATGTTATCAGATGTGTGTGGCCCATATTTGGTGCAAAAGAGACGCTGACATCCTCCCAAGAGCTCCTCGTCATTGGATCCGTTTCAAATCCGGCGAAGGCACACACGGTTTCGTGTTCATGCCGTTGAGAGACTGAACTGAACCTCCTAAGTGACATGATTCCCATATGAAGTCTCAGTTAAAGAAGCTTTCTGGTTGTGGAACCTGATATCCTCCTTTTGCCTGTATTTGAGGCTCAGGAGGGTGATTTGCCTACATTTTCATGTCCCATATCAAGTCTACACGATAGGTAGGGTTGGTTTATCAAGCAAAAAAAAGACAAACGTGGGCAGTCCTGGTGTTCTTCCACTTGGTCAAATGTTTAGAAGGTTATAGAAAGCAGCAAATTAGTTTCAACTTATTTGCATTAGGTTGACGGGAAACGCTGACTCACCTCTGGCCGGTAAATCCTCTCGTCTTCAGCCTGGCACGGAGGCCACTGGCCTAACTTGCCAACTGAATGGCGGGCTGTAAGAGAGGGGGAGAGAGAGAGAGAGAGAGAGAGAGAAAGAGAGAGAGAGAGAGAGAATACATTCAAAAGGGTGAGCAAGAGTTTGCATCTGGGTGGCAATAAGGCAAAGGTTATCTGTGCTCGTCCACTGTAAGCAATGAATGTGCTTTAAACAAATTAAAGAGTCACCATGAAGAAGCGGGGGCTGCTCTGACACGCAATCAGGCAAACGGACAACACCTTCTGGACGGCACGGGAAAAACAAACAGAATACAGATATTAAATAAACATATTTTTATGTGGTGAATGAATGAAATACATGAAATAAAATCACTTTGTTTTTAGTTTGTTATGTAATTATTCTAGTAATTCTAGTACATTACATTACATTACATGTCATTTAGCAGACACTTTTATCCAAAGCGACTTACAATAAGTGCATTCAACCTAGAGTACAAACTAAGAACAACAAGAATACAGAAAGTAACATTTCCTCAACATAGTCAAACTACAAAAGTACCATAATAAGAGCCATTCAAGTGTACTAGTAACTCAAACTATTCCCTGCTTGTGTGAAGGAGTGCCATCAACGCATCATCCAGCTGTACTTTCTGTGCGCAGTTTGCCGTCTACCTGATTCCGTGTGAGTGCAGCATTAAGGAATGAGAATGTTTTCTTGGTGAAAGGAAAACAAAAAGTAAGCACCGGAAATTAGGTTGTATAGCTCATTATCTGTAAAACAATACGTGTTTGTTCATTTACCAACATTGAGTCATGGCCATTCAGGTACTGGACTAGGACACCACACCCTGATGCGTTTGTCACGCAGATGTGAAACCTACGAAGGCCGGTGACACTTTCATCCATGTTCAGCCACAAAAAACCTGTTGGCGACACTTCCTGCCAACAAAACACAAGCAATCTGTTGTCTGACGTACGAAACCCCAGAGACCTGCAGAGGAAGTCAGGCCACCTCCTCGTCAAACAACTATTCAACCATTCATAAGTTACTTATAGCTAACTGACTTCTCTGCTTGCTGGTTAACTATATATATATATATATATATATATATATATATATATATATATATATATATATATATATATATATATTTATGTATATCAGCCTGGTCTCTAAACAACATTGCCAATTATGTTTCGAGGGAAACTGATTTGATTGTTTTTGACGGATCACAAATATATTTCTGATCATAGGACACAGGACTTTCACCAAGGCGAGCCCCGTTTGTGTTCCGATTAAAACTGAAAGTCAACGTTGGCTTATTTTCATGTACGTCAACTTAAATAACGTAACAAACGTATGAACTTATTTCTAACCGAACCATTATGTTTGGCCAAACCTAACCAAGTAATGTTGTTGCTTTTCTGCTTTTTGACCGTGACCCTAATCTGGGAGAATAATAATGAATTGAGAATGCAGTTCCGCTGTATGGAGGTAGAAGTATCCCTGTTTGGGAATCACTGCTCAACAGGGCAGCGCACACAATGGCAGCAGCGTTGAAACCACACTGAGATGAATGTTCATAACCTGTCCTCTCAGCGTTTTTTCACATTTGCTTGTGTTGTCATAAGTCTCTATATCACACTAAGAACTAAATAAAACTACATTTTATGCACTTTCCAAATTATTCATCAGAAAATTGGACTCTTCCAACGCATTCCTGTCCCGCTGACACAATAAAGTGTTGCAATATAAATCAGGACTTTTGCCCACCTCAGCTTTTGCAATTAATATGACGGTGAGAGCTTTATTTATTATGAAATTACAGACTTTCGCCACGGTATAAAAGTACTGCTCAAAACAGCCTGATTTCGAAAGTTGTTTTGAGGTGACCATGAGAACAATGATCTAATGTGCTGCTTCGGGGGGGGGGGTTACATCATATCACTACAGATAAAAAAAAAAATCCCACACATAATCCCACACACAGGCATCCAAACGCACACACACATTGTCTGTGTGGGTTCAGTCATACGCCCCCTCCCCAAACACACACACACACACAAACACACACACACACACACACACACACACTTCAAACACTCTGCGCTCCACCAACCTTCTGTCGGAATCGTTTCCCCGTTGGATGACGAGCCAGGTAAGTCAGGAACAGGCAGTTCATTCAGTGGCGAAGTAAGAGACAGCGTGGCGACCGGCCTCCCTCCTCCTCTCCGCTCGGCTGTGCCCCCGTACACAACGACCCTCTGCTTGTGAAGCTCCTTTTCCCTCTCTTGAGCCTCCCGGATGTCCTGCTCCACTTTAATTACATTTGTTGAGGGGCGCAGCTTGAAAAAGGGGTTCTTCTTGGGTGCCTCTTCATCCCCTTCTTCTTTTATTTCAATCCCATTATTTCCTCCTGTCCTGGAGGATACGGTGGTCGGACGTCCAGAGTCGACTACTGTGACGGGCTCTGCCTCTGGTTTGGCGTGGCAGAGCTTCTGCGCCGGAGCACTCAGATTGCTCTCTAGGATGATGATCTGACAGGTCGTCCCCTCAGGGAACCCTGGTCCTCTGGGAGTCCAAGCAGAGGCTACGCTTGGGCTCTGTGTGGGTATCCCCTCCTCAAATGAGCCTCCTAGGGTGGATATCTTCGTTGAGATGTCATCGTGGTTGTCCAGGGTTGAAATATCACTCGCGGAGGACCAGGACTTGGCCTTGCTCGGGGCTGACATGGTCAACCTTGAGTCACTGGGTTTCTGAAAGGCCTCAAAAAGCTGTTTCCTCTCTTTGATTTGGCGTACCGTGCCTTTGTCATAGAAGCCTGGAACTTTCCCAAGCCTGACCAGATCCTGCTCCCTCTTGGTGTCATTGTGAATCTCGTACTCCATCTTTTTGCCCGCAAACTGCCTGTCTTTGCCTTCAGTCCTCTCAGACGTTTTCCTTAAAGGGATCTTTACATACTCTGGCGAAGTGGGTGGATTTGGAAGCCCTCTGAATCTCCTGAGGCTGTGTTCACGCTCTATGGCCCGTCGGATCTCTCTGTCAATGGGAGTCTCTTTGGGTACAGCTTCCGGAGAGGCCGTAGAGATGGTGGTGGTGCCCTCCAAAGTGCTGCATGGGGAGAAGTCCGCTGAAACTCCACTGTCGCTCTGGCTATCATCGCACGAGTCACTCTCCATGCTGGCCTGCTTACGGGACACAAAGCCGTCTTTTTGTGCCTTAACCTTCTGCATTTGGACTCTTTTTGAATATTTTAACAGTCCTCCGCCGCGTTGCTGCCCAACAGCCTTGTTCCTTTCGAGTCCACTCTCTGTCTGTCCTGCCCCTCCACCTGTTTGCTTGCTTCCTCCTTCAGTCATGTTCCCCGCCCTGCTGTGTCTTTCTCTCGCAGCTACAGCACAACCAGAGCCTGCCGCGCCCTGATTGGACGGCTCCGTGGCAACGGTCGACAAAGGTGAAGAACCCTGGCTGAGCACCTGTTGTGTAGCTTCCTGGTTTCCTCCCCTGGGGGAAAGCTCACTTTGGCTCTGGTGAAACAGCTCCTCCTGCTGTTTGGCTGAGAGAAATGAAGGCAGGGTTGATGTTGGTTCTTGTTCAGTGGAAATGAAGATTTTGGCAGAATGTGAGGGGTGGAGAGGTTGACCAGACATAACGTCCATGCTCACCTCCTCTTCTTCCTCGCTCTCATCAGCAAAAGGAGGAGAGCGAACAGTGGACACATCATCTGAGTTGTTTCGGTCAAAGGGAGAATGGCGAACTGTTGAATCTGATCCAGCAGCTGCAGCCGCTGAGACCGTATTTTCAGGTTCACTGTAGTCAAAAACATCCTGTAAGACGTTCTCCTCTGATGTGATCTCCTCCAATGATGCATCTACCTCTCTATTCACTGGCTCAGAGTGAAGAGGGGGACACTTTTGAGGATTCGGTCTATCAGGAGACCTACGGGCCTCTGTTGGGTCCGACATGATCTCAGTCACCTCCCCCTCGAGGCTAGAACGGCTCTCTTTCTCGAAGCATTCCTCTGTCAATGAAGCACTGAGGGGAGCATCCTCACCTGAGTCAGCTGACTTCTCCTCTTGAGTCTGTAATTCTTCGAATTGCTGGGCAACTAATCCTGTCACCATCTCTTGTGTCTTCCTGGGGATGTACCGACTAATTCTCGCAGATTCCTGATTTTCCAATTCGTTTGCATCGGATGTTTCGGTTCTTGAGGGCGTTTGGTCCCGAGCTCCTGGCTCCAGGACGTCCATGTCCTCTTCGGGTTCTGCCCTTGGAGGCTTTCTGTCGTGCAGAGGGAAGTTGTGGATCACGGTTGCTCTCTCCTCACCTTGCGCCCGGAACTCCTCGACCCGCTCATCTAGTGAGTTGACTGTACCCTGTACCTGCCAGGCTACTGAATTTGTTGCCATGGTGACGAGTCTGTGGATTTAAAACCCTTTGGAGCGGTTGGTCTGAGGGAAAGCGGAGGTACGCACAGTGAGTAACAGAGTTCTACAACACACAAAACATAACCCTGTTTTATTCCAATGCAGTTTAAATGAGTTGCTGTGGTATTAATATGCGAGGGACTCATTGTATTGTATTTAATATGGAATAACTTTGAAATGCTAAGTGCTTCATTTTTCATTTCTGTTTTCTTTGATCCTGTGTTGCAACACTGCAGCTAGTACTGAAGAAAGAAACTCAAAGTGCGTAAAGGAAATACCCACAAAATAAATAACATAAACAATTGAAATGTTGTCTTGTTAAGTGCCAGTGGCAGCTTAATACTTACTATGACATATTGTTTTTTCTGCTAACTTGTCACCTATTAGTGTATTTGTAAGTAGTTGGTACAGGAACAGAGCTATGGGGTCAGATCAGTCTCAATAATTGCAAATGCACACAGAAAGATTCACAAATGCACAGAAAGATTCACAAATGCGTAGAAAGATTCACAAATGCACAGAAAGATTCACACACACACATGTGTGTGTGTTTGTGTGTGTGTGTGGGGGGGGGATGGGAATATTTTTTAATTCTTTGTTTAAATTATCGGGGCCCAGCTCCTACACACACACACAAGCACACACTGATACACACTCTCACACACACTCTCTCTCTCTCTCTCTCTCTCTATCTCTCTCTCTCACACACATATACACACACACACACACACACACACTGATACACACTATCACACACTATTTCTCTCTCTCTCTCTCTCACACACACACACACACACAAGCACACACTGATACATACTCTCACACTCTCTCTCTCTCTCTCTCTCTATCTCTCTCTCTCACACACATATACACATACACACACACACACTGATACACACTATCACACACTATCTCTCTCTCTCTCTCTCACACACACACACACACACACACACACACACACACACACACACACACACACACACACACACATAACTCCTCTGTCGTCTTATTTCCAAACTGCATCCTGACAAACCCTTGTTCCCATCCATATTGGTTCTCGCCAAGCCACTCTGGATGGACTGGTCATTAAGGGGAAAGTGGATCACAGCTCTGGGGGCCACCGGTCTCTGATGACCAACAGGTTTGGTTGGACAGATACAATAGATAAGGACTGGCCGCATGACATGGCAGGACTAATGGGGAACGCTGTGACAATGATGGCAGAGCATGTAAGCCACGGCAGAACAAAGTGTCCCATTGTGGGTAAATCAGTGTGTGAGCAGTGAGTCATGAGAGCTACGACAGACACTGTGTACAGACAACAACAATTGGTTTTGGGAACCATTCACCAGATGCATACCATCACTGACTTTGGGCTAGCTGTCATTAGGTAAAATTGTGTTTCTATCATTCCACCATTATGTTCTCATGTAAAATCATCAATATAGTTATCCTACACTTTGTACAATAAAGGTGTTAATTATAATTATATAGAGTCCTGCGTCATGGTAGAACCTGTCAAAACGGTTCAACCTGGAGCCTTTTCAGCGGTTAAAGACACCAACATAAAGGGTTATGCCCGGAATCATATTTGAAAGGTTCCAACCAGAAACCTATTTGTGAGAGTTTCTACAGACAACCCTTCTCCTGTGTAATGGTTCCACAAAGAACCCTCTCTGAAGGTTGTATTACACCTGCTAAGGCTGTTTAGAAAAAATCCATCAAAAAGCCCTTCTATATGCCAAGGGGTTCATCTAGAACCCTAAAAGCCGGGGCTGATTTGGTGCAGCACTTTAACAATCACAGTTTTTGGGGTTGTGTGTGCTGAATTGCGGATTATCTCTTTTAACACTCATGCTTTCAACACGCCTTGAAGAAATCACTAAAAATCCCTTTCTCCAAAAAAGGGTTATTCAGGAACAAATGGTTCTGGGTAGAACTTCAGCCCATCAGGAAGAACGCTTTGGGCCCTTATTTCTAAGAGATTATGTCTATATTATGAAGAAACAGCTTATTAGAGTAGACTCAGAATGTGCCAGTGACTTCATTCAATAACCAAAATGGCATGTTGGCTGCGATCAGACTGGCTGTTTTCTCATAGGATGGGAGTGGGAAGGGCCGTGGGATAGTTGGCATTTCCAGAGAGTGATCATTGTATCTATATGAGACTCAATCATTGCCACCTTTACTCATTAAGAACACAAGATAACTGAGCCAAAAACATTCAGCTATTACTTTGGCTAAGCTCCTTCTGGCCCCAGCAGATCACATGTTGGCAGACTCGCTCTTATTTCATAAAGGTAACATAATGTCACTTATTGACAGAGAGTTCTCAACAAGAAGTTTCCTTGTGAAACGAAAGGTGAAAGCAAGCGTTTTGTCAAAGTGAGACGGCGATTTTTGTAATCTTTAAAGTCTGAAATTTATTGCAAATCTCTGCTTAAACTGTTTTATTCACCCACAGCCGCTGATTCTTCCTGAAAACAAACACGCCTAAATCAATTAATACTATGATCAGGAGAGAAATAGTTCCCTCATTTATATCGTGGTATGGTAATGTAATCTGACTACTCTCTGGCATGCCCAATAAGATATTTCCCCTGTGTACATTTCCTTTAACGCCTAATATGATATAACGTTAGGTTTCATTTTCTCAGATGCTCAGAGAAAACTTGCAGAATTTAACCAAAGATTCTCCGACTCTCTCGTTGGGTAAGTGAGGTTGAAAGAGATTGTGGATTAAAACTCCCTTTACATAACATATTTATGCTTTGCTCATTATCTACAAAGAGGCTCCCTTTATCAAAAGAACAGCAAAATCATGAGCATCATTAAAAATACATTTACGACGGGCCTTACAAATAAACTTGGCCTCCTTTCCGGGGTCAGTAGTGTCCTAAGGTAGTTTAAGATCTGAGGCCATTTGACAAAAATGGAAATGATTTGAAATAAATGCAGCCATCATCATCCCTAATTAGAATGAGTTTTGCTGCCGTCTAATGGGTGCTGACATAGTTATTTGCTCATTTTACAGTCACTTTCTTTCATATGCTTCAGTCACTGGGGCAAAAGAGTAACACCAGGAAAAGCAAGTCTCCACAGACTGTGAAGCATAATTTCTGGTACGCGGGTAGTTTTTTTCTATTGCAATCATTCACCTGATGGAATTTAATGAACATAACACGTCCACAAATGTCAAGTTCAACAAAAGCAGAGTGAAGCCCAGAATACTAACACCTACAGTAGCACGTACCTGCTAACAAAACGTTTTGAAGATGCCCTCCATATGACGGACACCTTGTCTTGTTTCAGGTCACCCTCAACAGCGCTGGAGCCTCTCTCGCCCGGACCTCGTCCCTCAGGCACACTAACACCCTCAGCGGATTGTGCACGCCCACATTTGCATAATTTGCTCACACTAGCAAACATTCACTTACACAATGAGTACACAGGACCGAACACGTGCACAGACGCATGTGCTTGAGGCGTAACACATTGTTGTGAATCTGAATATATATATAGCCCTAATCTAATTAGTGAACGACACACATACATTATTACAGCATTCGACGTGAGTGAGGAATGTACCAGAGGGTTCACTGAGTGATTATGGCACAAACACACTTCAATTGCTTCCTCTTATATCTGGGGGAGAAAAATACAACTGAGTGATTTTATAAATCATGTCATGCTTTCAGATTTTCTGTCAATTAAAATGTAATAACAGATATCTATGGAGTTCATTGATCCTGTTTCAAAACAACATTACACTACATACATGTGTTTGAGTTCCAGTTAAATACTTTCATGTGGTCATAAAACTGTCTCAAATGAATCATGATGCGGTTTCTCTTCTGGTATTCTTTGCTGGAGGGAAGGGAGGCACGGAGAACCTGAACCAGGACGACGCGGGGTAGACTGTCAATGTTTTATTAAGGGACACAGAATCAATAATACTAAAATCGACACAAAATTAATTTCTTTGTAGTACTTCTTAAGTAGTGGGCAGTAATTATATTCATATTGCCTCAAATCACAATTCACAAATGTGCCTAAAAGGGCATAAAACATCCTTGGATCATTAAATGTCTGATATTTTTAATACGGTTGCCAAAAATTACAATTTAATTTCCATTAAGGGTTAATGGAATTCCGAGCTTGCAGTGACCCACATATTGACAGAAAAAAACAATCCCTTATAGTTTCATCATGGATATGAATGCTAAATGACAAAAACAGAAATGGACATTCAAACTAAATAAATCCCATCATGTCACGCTGCACTGCTGTGCCGGTTGTTTTAGAGTCACATGTCTCCATGAGCGATATGCATTCTGTGGATTACACTATTGATTCAAGATATTAAGATCTAAAACTGTCCTTTTTCATAAATGTGCCACAGTCCCTCCTGCATTTTATTCCTCAGTTTTCTCCTCAATCTGAGCAGCTGCTGCTGTCGGTTGTTGTGGACAGAGCTCCTTCGTAGGATTCATCACGACAGGTGTGGGCAGTCCATAACACATCAGCTGAGCCTTGAACTCCTCCAATTCCTTCTGGTCCACCTCCCTCCTCCTGCTCAGCAGGTACAAGTCGAGAGACTGCCTCCTCTTGGACTTCACAATCCAGCGCATCACGACACAGTCTGGACACGACGTGTTGAGGAAAGACCCCGTGAGGTCGAAGCGACCGCCCACGTCAAAGGCGAAGCTGCTGCCATCGACTGAGAGGTTGTAGTGCAGGTACTGGCATTGATCACCAAAGCGGTTGATTTGGGTGTAGGAGAAGTTGGAGGCGTCACTGGAGTTGGAGAAGAACATAGTGATGCTGTCTCTAAGCTCCAGGGCCTTCATGGACGGCTGGTGGTTGAGACTGCCCGCAACTAAAGCCCATCCACCCTCAAGGTGATGGGGGTTCAGCTGAGACAGCGGGTGGAGCAATTTTTCACAGACCGGATGAGCCGAACAGCACACAGACATCAAGCAGATGAGGAAAACGGCAAAGCGGGAAAACATGATGAGATGTTACCGATTCTGTGCCGCTAGTATTTACCTTTCCAACTGAGGTCAGTTCGAATCAAGAGTGAAGCTGGATGAGGACGCTTGTCTTATTTTATAGTACAACTTGCATTTAGAAACTCCAGTCTTGCAACAGACTGTGTGTTCACCAAACCTTATCACGCTGTGGATTCCATTATTGTGCAAATAAGGACATTTGCTGATTAGTTGGATAGTCTTGTTGTAGTTTTATTTATTTGGATATTGTCAGGAAATAAAACAGTGTTTTATATTGAAATTAGGTCACCAGTCTCCAAACTGGCAATCAACCTTGTCTTTTCTTACAGTCATACAGGAACAGCAGACAACAATGCACACAGCAGTTAAGTATAATCAAGTTCATAATAAAGATAATAGTATTTTTTTATGATGTGTGGAAACTAGAGATAAAAAAGACCACAAGCTTGTCACTTCAGGAAATTAACTCTGTGATTCTGAAACACACCCTGGATCAGTGGTTCTTAACCTTATTGGAGGTACTGAACCCTGCAAGCTTCACTGGTGCATTAGCCGAACCCTTCGTAATTGGAAAAATAAAATATAATGTCTTCAAAACACAGCTAACGTAGCTGATTTTCTTTCGCAACTCAGCGCCGGGCGAATTTTTCGCTTCTGGCTATCCAATCCATTATCCAATATTACTCTGCTGTGCATTCCCCTGGTTTACAGTTTCAGGGGACGCTGACCGACCGATACGAGCACCTATAGTTGGTGCTTTTGCCAACCTAAAAAGAAGTTGGAAAAGTTAACAGACGCTTGACAATTAAATGCAGTATAATAATTCTTTAACACATATTATGCAAGAAAAAAAATCTAATTCATTGTCAATATAGCGATCACATAACGCAAAAATGTCGATAAACATGTAAAAAATAGGTGCAACCCAACAGATTAGCTACTTGGTGTGGTTAGGGTACTTACAATGTAATACACGTATAGCTGTCACTTTCAATTAAACCATGCGTCATGTTGGCCGCTCTCTGCGGACTGGTGGGAGCCTATGAGGGGCCGTGAGGGACATTATTCAGAATACCCTCTCACACACACATATGAAATGCTCTCACACACACTACTGAAAACCTATACACTCTCACACACACTACTGAAATGCTCTCACACACACTACTGAAAACCTATACGCTCTCACACACACTACTGAAATGCTCTCACACACACTACTGAAAACCTATACGCTCTCACACACACTACTGAAATGCTCTCACACACACTACTGAAAACCTATACGCTCTCACACACACTACTGAAATGCTCTCACACACACTACTGAAAACCTATACGCTCTCACACACACTACTGAAATGCTCTCACACACACTACTGAAAAACTACGCTCTCACACACACTACTGAAATGCTCTCACACAAACAACTGAAATGCTCTCACACAAACAACTGAAATGCTATCACACACACTACTGAAATGCTCTCACACACACTACTGAAGATATCTCACACAAACTAGTGAAAAGCTCTCATTCCCCCTCTGTTTCTTATCTGTCCGTGTCTGTCTGTTTCTCCCTCTGTTTGTCTCCGCTTGTCTCTCAGTCTTTTTGAAAAAATGCATTAACAAATGTTTGTTTATTTGTTTTAATAAAACTATTTTAACACTGAGAAAACTGGTGAAGTAAACAAAAACAATGTTTGAACAAAACCATACATTACTTGCATGCTTTTCATAGAAAAAAGTACAAAAAGAAAAACACATCTATTCCATGGTTCCCATCATTTTCAAGTAGATACACTTGTCGAATACTGTCCATTGTGGTCTTCTGTACAGCTGCATAAGTCATTACCTGGGGTTTGGGGGAAAAACATATATAAAGCACCTCAAACATGAAAGAAATGACCGATTTCTTTAAACATTTAGGACTTTTACTTTGAAAAAAATCCTAATTGATCAATTCAAATTGATTGATTGCTAGTGTAGGGGATTTCAGATATGTATGGAACACATCTGCATCATTAATTTCCTGGAACCCTTGGGGACAACTATATACAGGACTTTTTTAACTTACAAAAGTCTGACTTTTATTTTCATAAACTCTTATATAAATAAAATAAATACATGTTTTAATGTTAGTATAATTTAAGCAAAATCTCAGAAACAATCTTTCTATATATCTATAAAGTAGGGCTGTCAATCGCTAATTTTTTTTTTACTAATTAATCGCAGATTTTGAAATTCATACATAAATTCATACATAAAGCAGTAATCCCTCAGACAGCGTGTGTTTTAGACACTTATTTAATTGTATTTGTTTTTAAAGACACCTTCACACAGCTGTGTTTCAGAGAGGCTCCTCCCCTTAAAGGGCCAGCCAGGGATTTAATATCCTGGAGGATGAATAGTTTCTTCAGTGAAACATCAGATTAGTAAACAAAAAGGTGTATTTGAGACCCATTGGTCCTGTCAACTTTAACACTGAACACCAGAACCAGAACCAGAACCAGTGGCCTTGGGAAACTGACACATTCAAATGTGTCACTCTGTCTGGGTGCATTTGATACATTTTACAAAAAATATAAATTCAACTTATAAAGTCTTTTGTATATGACACAACCCCACGTGTTCTACATCAAACATTCCAGAACAATCTCATCTCTATATCATGAGGCTCATTGTCCTCTTTGTGTTCTCTGTCTTCTCTGACTGACAGGCTGCTAATTATAGAGGACCAAAAATGACTTCAGTATAAATAAATAAATAAATGGATAAATATAGGAATAAATAAATAAATGCTTAAATAAATGTATAAATAAATGCTTAAATAAATGTATAAATAAATAAATACATGCTTAAATAAATGTGTAAATAAATAAATAAATAAATATAAGTTATAAATCAACAGAAAATCATTAAATATATATATTTCTACATTTCTGTATTTCTTCATTTATTTATTTCTCTATTTATGTGTCCACACGTATTTCTTCATTTATTTATGTGTGACATTTACGTGTCCGTATATTCAAATGAGCTGGGCCTCTGTCTAAAGCCTGATTGGTCACAGGAGTGTCATGCACCTGGTGTGTTATGCTCTACTACTCCTGCCTCGCTCAGCTCACCGTTAACAGAGGTTAGCCTAGCCCTAGACAGCTTTTTGACTTCAGCCGTTTATCAATTCCAAGAACACTGAGAACAGACTTGTGTTCTTTTGGAGTCCGGTCTTGGAGTCTGGTCTTGGGGGTCTGGTCTTGGGGGTCTGGTCTTGGAGTCCGGTCTTGCAGTCTGGTCTTGGAGTCTGGTCTTGGGGGTCTGGTCTTGGGGGTCTGGTCTTGGTGGTCTGGTCTTGGGGGTCCAGACTCTCGAGGATGCAGGATGGTCTTTCTGGTCTTGTGACGTCACCACATCAACTGTTCTTGTTTGTGAATTTACTCCAATTATTCACTGTAACATACTTTACAGTGGAGTAGAAAGTGTTGCGGTGTTCACTGTCGTTTGGCGTAGGCTACTGAATAAACGGTAATACATATACAACGTCTCGTAGCTTTCCTGACCCAGGGTCGCTACAATATGAAGTTATGAATCTTAACCCTCAGTCAAATTAACGTAACGTTATCTTTCAATAAATACTAAACTATTTGTGCTCTTTAGATCCTCCCAAACCTATGTATATCTCATGTTTAGCCGCCACGGAGACATCAGAGTCAGCGGAGCATTTCAAAAGTCCTGCCGAGATCCGGCTGCTCTCGGCGGCCACGCAGCACGCTGAGCGCCGGCGCCGAGCTCAGTGGTCCTCCAGCAAGACCTCAAATCTCCGTCGCATATCCTTATTAGGCTGAATCTCGATAAACCGACCACAGATTTGATGCTTAAACTACTAACTTCTTGGCTGAAAACATCCTTGAATTACATTCCGTGACTCAACAGTAGTATTTAGAATGTACAGACAAGAACGCATAATAAACGCTGTTCGTCTACAGATCCAAGTGCTAGGGATCGATTGCTTCTGTCTTGCTCCCCGACTTGACCAATCAGGCTTTAGGCAGAGGCCCAGCTCATTTGAATATACGGACACGTAAATGTCACACATAAATAAATGAAGAAATATGTGTGGACACATAAATAGAGAAATAAATAAATGAAGAAATACAGAAATGTAGAAATATATATATTTAATGATTTTCTGTTGATTTATAACTTATATTTATTTATTTACACATTTATTTAAGCATTTATTTATTTATTTATACATTTATTTAAGCATTTAATTATTTATACATTTATTTAAGCATTTATTTATTTATTCCTATATTTATTCATTTATTTATTTATTTATACTTAAGTCATTTTTGGTCCTCCATAGCTAATGAGCCTCACCTGTGAGGTGGGCGGGTCCTCTGTGATTTACTGAGTGTTCATTGGTTGTTTTTTTCGCAAAGATGTTGACAGACAAACGGATTGACTAATCACAGTGAAGGTTTCGCGTCACCGTCACGTCGCCTGTGTGTCTGTGGAGCGGAGCAGCAGCCGGAGGAGGAAAACCCTCCTGATTCATCCACGAGTTTAAACTGATTTCTGCTCCGTATTTTCGCGGAAAACTCATAGTTTTAAAACGTAAACAGTGTCAGACCGCTCTGCCGCGCTTGACACTCAGAGTGAAAAACATCAACGAACACCGAAGTAAACAAAGTTGCGTTAAAATATTTTAGTGCGTTAACACGCCACATTAATGGCATAGTAGATTAACGCATTAACGCTGACAGCCCTAATGAATACATGTTTTAATGTTAGTATAATTTAAGCTAAATCTCAGAAACGATCTTTCTATACATCTATAAAGATACATCAGTTATTGCTTACTTTTTTATTTGTCGACATCTTATTTTGAAAAACGGATGCTGTTTCACGCAGTTCTTTCCGCTAACTTTATCAAAACCCTCGCGCGCTCCCGATCAAACGCGTTTACCATCAACATCAGTCTATAGGTGCACAGAAATGTAAGTGTCGGCTGAGTTGACCACGGAGATCGGAGTATCAGCTGAGTTGAGCGCAGTACCTTCCGTTGCAAGTGAAATGACTTCCGTTTCAAGTGAAATGCCTTCCGTTTCAAGTGAAATGCCTTCCGTTTCAAGTGAAATGATTTCCGTTTCAAGTGAAATGACTTCCGTTTCAAGTGAAATTTCATATGTGTGTGTAAGAGCATTTCATATGTGTATGTAAGAGCATTTCATATGTGTGTGTAAGAGCATTTCATGTGTGTGTGTAAGAGCATTTCAGTTGTGTGTGTAAGAGCATTTCATTTGTGTGTGTGAGAGCATTTCAGTTGTGTGTGTGAGAGCATTTCAGTTGTGTGTGTGAGAGCGTATTTTTCAGTAGTGTGTGTGAGAGCATTTCAGTAGTGTGTGTGAGAGCGTATAGGTTTTCAGTAGTGTGTGTGAGAGCATTTCAGTAGTGTGTGTGAGTGTATAGGTTTTCAGTAGTGTGTGTGAGAGCATTTCATATGTGTGTGTGAGAGGGTATTCTGAATAATGTCCCTCACGGCCCCTCATAGGAGCCTGCTCACGTGTGTGTGTGTGTGTGCGTGTGTGCGTGTGTGTGTGTGTGTGTGTGTGTGCACGTTTCTGCGCGATACGGAGAGCCAGGAGAAGCGACAGAAAAGACATGCCGCTGTGTAGATACGATCAACAACATACGGACGTTTAGTTTAATGAAAGAAAAAGGTGGGGAACCTTAAATCACTGCTGTTGTAATCTGGCGCTATAGTGAAAATCCCAGGGGGGCGGGTCACCCTGTTATAATGATAGAGGAAACACTGTGTGTGTGTGTGTGTGTGTGTGTGTGTGTGTGTGTGTGTGTGTGTGTGTGTGTGTGTGTGTGTGCGTGTGTTTGTGTCTACCTGCGGAACCCCTGAGAGTGACTCGCCGAACCCCGGGAGTTCGATCGAACCCAGCTTAAGAATCACTGCCACTGCAGATTCAATTTCTGTGTCGAAGAAAGTACGTGATTACTGGGATAAAGACTTATGATTGAAAGACTTTAACAAAGACTGGATAATTAAATAACTGCATTATATAGTTGTGGAGACACACTATGAATGACGTTAAGGCTGGTGTGACCTGCCAATCAAACAACAAACCAGCCAGAATACGTGGGTCTCGGTTCCCTTCCAAGTGGATGGTTCAGTTTGTTTGTGGTGGGAAAGGAAACGAGCCAATTAAGACTTTATGATAGACAATATGTGATTTTACTGTGATTTAATGAAGTGAAACTATAGTGACAAATCCACCTGCCCTTAGCCACTCCTCTGTCTCCTTTCACCTGCCCTTAGTCACTCCTCTGTCTCCTTTCACCTGCCCTTAGTCACTCCTCTGTCTCCTTTCACCTGCTCTCAGCCACTCCGCTGTCTCCTTGATTGTTTCATTCCCTTCACCTGCCCTCAGCCTCTTGTCTCGTCTCGTTAGTGTCTCATGCCATACACCTGTCCCCCCCCCCTATATATTGTGCCCGTCTTTCCATTGTCTCCTGTCAGATTGTTGTCTTCTTTAGACCCCGTTTACACAATAGGAAAACGCATATATATTTTCATGCGTTCTGGCCTTTCATTTACACAAAAACTGAGGTTTTATCACGGAAAACGATCATTTCTAAAAACTCCGGCTAAAGTGGAGATTTCTGAAAACTCTGTTTTTGTGTGAACTAGGTCAAACAGAGTTTAAGGTTGTTAAACATCACAGTATGCGGCTAAAAATTATTCACGTCATGTGAGCGTCCGATGCGGACGGCGTATTTATGCGGGTTCATAGAAACAGAAACGTTTTTGAAAACGACCTTGTGTGTACAACGTTATTTTTGAAAACGGAGGGGCAGAAATATTTGTTTCTGTAAATACCCGGCTATGTGTAAATGTGGCCTCAGTCTCCTTGTCCTGGTGTGTTTTGTCTCGTGCCAATTTGCCTACGACCAGTGTGTCTGTCCTTTTTCTCGGTGAAAAGTGATTTTTGTGTCACTCAAACCTGGAGTCCAGCCTGTTTCTCTGCACCTGAGCTTCACCCGTGACAACCTGTGATATTTATGTTGTAATTCCCAGCAAAATTAGAACTCTATAATGTTATAGGATAAGCTAACCATTTTACAAATCACAAAGCACCCACTGTCACTGACAGAGTATAGTGGTGCAAGTCCATTACCATTATGTGTCCAACTATCCTTATATGACCTTGAAATCGTAGAACTGTACATCTCGTCTCGGCCAGAGTCTCTTATTGATTCTGAGATTGCGAAATACAAATTTGAAGTACTGTGACTCCGACTGTATATTTGCACTGGAGCTCAACTTGTTTATGTGTCATTGTGTTTGAAGTTCACCAACAGCCACAGTTTAAAAAAATGCAGCCATTTCTGGGATTTAGGAGTAAACAATTTAGGACTAAACAATTTTGAATTTGTACTGGAATAACTAAATAATTTACCAATGACTTATACTATGATAATAAGTTAACATGAGAATATCACTGAGGGTTTAGAAGGAGAAACCCATACAGGAGTTGAACCAAAGCTATACATATGACCAAAAGCAATAGCAACAATATCATATATCATCATTTAAGAAATATAATTATGAAGACAGTTACCCCAAACAAGGTGCAAGAAGGCCTGATATAAAGCTTGGTGAACATGTACTCATAACGTTGCTCCCTCTAGGCGGAAAAGAACTTCTCATTCTACAGGTCACCAGCTGCGCTACTCGGCCGAGAAGCTCCCACTACCTCGAAGGAACAGTTTTGGTCATTCATGCCGGTATTTGAGCAGCACAACTAGCTGCCAACCGTAAATGTCGCCAGTTCCTGGGTTGGTTAGCGACTAGCTAGCTATCAATGACAGTCCACATAGCTATGTGAGCTAATGTTGAGGATGAACAGGAACACACCCGGACGGATATCACTGGAAGAAAACAGCGGTAGACTTTTACTTCAAATCTATAAAGCGTTTAATTAAAAAATCATGATACAATTAGACAGACATGCATGGACCCAACGTTTAGAGCTGACACCATTCAAGGCCTCAGAGCTGAAGGAAGGAGCCCTGAACCGAGCGTGTGAGGCCATTAAAATACACAACGAGACCAGTTCTGATTGGTCTGAAACAAAGAGGGCGGTGTCTTCTCATTGGTTCTTGCTCTTCTGCTTCCGCCGTTGTATGAATATTCATTAGTCTTTGTGGCCCGCCGATGACAGCATATGTTGTGAAAAGTGTAGGAAAGGAAGAGTTATATTTGACTTGACACTTTCCTTATAGCTTCTTCTACAGAGCTGAGGAGTATGACACTCTTATCTCTTCCGGGATGGGATGTGGCGTCTCCAGGAGGTCTTTCTCAGGAGAGCCATAAAGACGCTCCTATCAGTAAATAAGGATGCACATGAGGGCATGCATGTGTGTGTCAAAAGGAGGCCCTGTGGTTGACCCCAGCCACTTACTGCTACATCTGGACCGTCTCTTATCTTAACTGCGCTCAGTGAAGGTCTCTAGTTGCTTCTCCTGAGCTGTGAGTATATAGAAGTCTTTGTTCTAAATATCTTTGAGCGTGAGGCGTGTGGGAAGGGGTGGTGCATAAAACACTTTTGTGTTCACTTGTTATCTTCTTTGATCAGTCAGGCACTAGATCGCCCTGCTGGAGTTTCTGACCTTCTCAGTGACCTTTCCACTTTACACATAATATGTATGCACATCATAATAGGGTAAGCTAAGCAAAAGTATATATTCTTTACACTAATTAGCTGGGTATCTAACTTAGCTATAGAGATTTCCACCTGAATGTCAATAACCTTATTTGAGGTACTAAACCCTGCAAGCTTCATCGGTGCATTAGCCAAACCCTTCGTAATTGGACAAATAAAATATCATTTCTTTAAAACATAGAAAACGTAGCTGATTGGCTTTCGCAACTCCGCACTTTCGGTCTCTCCATTCCATTCACGTCTTCCCTCTTTATTATTAATGACTTAGTTTTATGTCTGTGTACTTTGTAATATGTGAAGTTCTCAATAAAGGTCTTTAAATTTAGAATCTGCATTTCCCCTCACGCCCCACCTCGTTTCTACTTGTTTTCTACTACTCTGACACTACTTCCCATCTTCACCACCTTGGGAACGTTTAAAAAATGCAGATTTATCGGTTTGCTTTTTACGTGACATGTTGGCCACAGGCTCCCACCTGCTCACCTGTGTGTACGCACGTTTCTGTGCATCGGGGCGGAGTTCCGCCGCCGGTGATACGGAGAGCCAGGAGAAGCGACAGAAATGATATGCCGCTGTGTAGATACGACCAATAACATACAGCCGTTTAGTTTAATAAAAGAACAAGGTGGGGAACCTTAGATTACTTCTGTAGAAATCTGAAAATCACAGGGGTCGGGCCACTACACTGTTATAATGGCAGAAGAAACACTGTGTGTGTCTGCTGAAGTCCTGAGAGTGACTCGCCGAACCCCGGGTGTTCGATTGAACCCATGTTAAGAACCACTGTTTTAGCATTTTGCTTCAAAGAGTGGAGAAATTAACTCAAGAAAGTGTACCTATTAAGCAGGGGGAAGGAGGTGGAACCGAAGGAGATGGAAGAGTTCAGGGCTCAGGTGGAGTGTCTGAACATGCCTCCACCTCTTCTGATGGATCCTACTAAAGATGTTTGCCAAGAACAGATCACCTCCACCTGCCTGTGTATGTAAACCCTGTTTGTCTCGTTCCCAGCGTGGCTTCATACTGTTTGGTCTGCGTTTCTGTCGGCCTGTTACTAGTTGGAAATTAAATATAGTTTTTTGCAGTTATGTCGCCTTTTGAGTCCTCTCCCTCTGCAACATCCGTGACACCAGCACATGACATATAGTGATAGATTAAACTAAATGAAGGGATGAAAAATCATGAATTTTGAGAAATAAAGTAATTATTGCAATATTGGGATATTATGATAAATAATAAAAAAAGATATAGAAAATCACATTCATGCACAAATGTGTTTCTAATTTCAGAATAGATTTAGAACAAAATGGTGCGTAGTTACAACATATTTTCATTTTTTCATGAGATATTACTGTGTGGATTTTGAATAAATTCAATTTAAAGTTAGAGAAAAATGAATATTATGCCAATATTTGAATTGTATTCTTTTCTTACTTTTTAATATATTTTTGTATAACTTTTAAACTTTTTATGACTTTTTATTACATTTTCATTAATTTTAAACTTTTTTGTACTTTTTATTGAATTATATCTTTTTTATTACTTTTGTACTTTTTATTACTTTTGTACTTTTTACCACCGTGCAGGTGGTGTAGTGGCTATCACTGTCGCCTCACAGCAAGAGGGCTGTGGGTTCCTTCTGTGTGGAGTTTACATGTTCTCCTCTTGGCAGCATGGGTTCCCTCTCCAGCTTCCTCCCACGGTCCAAAGAGATGCAAATGTTTATTGATCTCTAAATTGCCCATAGGTGTGAATATGAGTGTGAATGTTTTTAATACTTTATTACATATTTATTACTTTTTAACTTTTTTAAGTACTTTTTTGAATTATTACTTTGTTATTACTTTTGTACTTTTTATTACTTTTGTACTTTTTATTACTTTTGTACTTTTTATTACTTTTGTACTTTTTATTACTTTAGTACTTTTTAATTATTTTATTACTCTTTATTACTTTTGTACTTTTTAATTACTTTTGTACTTTTTATTACTTTTGTACTTTTTTATTACTTTTGTACTTTTTAATTACTTTATTACTGTTTATTACTTTTGTACTTTTTATTACTTTAGTACTTTTTAATTACTTTATTACTCTTTATTACTTTTATTACTGTTTTATCACTTTTGTACTTTTCATTACATTTGTACCTTTTCATTACTAACAGTTTTACTTTTAAAGTTACAGCACTCAAAAAACGATTCAAGGCCTGCTGAGAGGTGACACATTTAAATATGGTTTGATACATTTTATCAAATCAATGACACAAATGAACATATTTATATGTAATGGGTGTAACACAAAATGTAGGAATTCTTTCTATTATTAGATTTTTTTAGGTTAGATGGGTGGGGCTGCACGGTGGTGTAGTGGCTATCACTGTCGCCTCACAGCAAGAGGGCTGTGGGTTCCTTCTGTGTGGAGTTTACATAATAATAATAATATTTCAAATTATATAGCGCTTTTCTAAGTACCCAAAGTCGCTTACAGAGTCCAGAGTCCAGTCATACTCACACACACAGTCATCCCGGTGGTGGTGAGCTACATCCGTAGCCACAGCTGCCCTGGGGCAGACTGACGGAAGTGAGGCAGCCAAACTGCGCCCTCCGACCACCACCAACATTCATTCACATCCATACGAACCGGGTTGAAAGCTGTGTGCATGTCTTTATGATGGTGGGGGAAACCGGAGTACCCGGAGGAAACCCACACAGGCACGGGGAGAACATGCAAACTCCACACAGAAAGGACCTGGGACGACCGGGCAGACCGGGATTTGAACCCTGGACCTTCTTGCTGTGAGGCGACAGTGCTAACCACTGAGTCACCGTGCTGCCTGGGTTCCCTCTCCAGCTTCCTCCCACAGTCCAAAGAGATGCAAATGTTTATTGATCTCTAAATTGCCCATAGGTGTGAATATGAGTGTGAATGTTTTTAATACTTTATTACATATTTATTACTTTTTAACTTTTTTAAGTACTTTTTTGAATTATTACTTTGTTATTACTTTTGTACTTTTTATTACTTTTGTAATTTTTATTACTTTTGTACTTTTTAATTACTTTTGTACTTTTAATTACTTTAGTACTTTTTAATTACTTTATTACTCTTTATTACTTTTGTACTTTTTAATTACTTTATTACTTTATTACTTTTATTACTGTTTTATCACTTTTGTACTTTTCATTACATTTCTACCTTTTCATTACTTTTTTATTACTTTTGTACTTTTTATTACTTTTGTACTTTTTTATTACTTTATTACTTTTTATTACTTTTGTACTTTTTATTACTTTAGTACTTTATAATTACTTCATTACTCTTTATTACTTTATTACTCTTTATTACTTTTGTACTTTTTAATTACTTTATTACTTTATTACTTTTAATACTGTTTTATCACTTTTGTACTTTTCATTACATTTGTACCTTTTCATTACTTTTTATTACTTTTGTACTTTTATCTACGTTTACATTTTTTAATTTGTTTAACTTTACAGTGATATTGATGCAATAACAGTTTTACTTTTCCAGTTACAGCACTCAAAAAACGATTCAAGGCCTGCTGAAAGGTGACACATTTAAATATGGTTTGATACATTTTATCAAATCAATGACACAAATGAACATATTTATATGTAATGGGTGTAACACAAAATGTAGGAATTCTTTCTATTATTAGTTTTTTTTAGGTTAGATGGGTGGGGCTGCACGGTGGTGTAGTGGCTATCACTTTCGCCTCACAGCAAGAGGGCTGTGGGTTCCTTCTGTGTGGAGTTTACATGTTCTCCTCTTGGCAGCATGGGTTCCCTCTCCAGCTTCCTCCCACAGTCCAAAGAGATGCAAATGTTTATTGATCTCTAAATTGCCCATAGGTGTGAATATGAGTGTGAATGTTTTTTAATACTTTATTACATATTTATTACTTTTTAACTTTTTTAAGACTTTTTTAGAGTTTGTGATCTCTGCTAGACCCAATAATATTTTCATGAGATATTACTGTGTGGATTTTGAATAAATTCAAATTAAAAGTTAGCGAAAAATGAATATTATGCCAATATTTGAATTTTATTTAAAACAAATCCTTAAATTTCGTGAAAGAAATTACACTTCAGTCTTTTTAGTGGTGACCTCTGCTGGGCCCCTGAATATTTTCATGAGATATTACTCTGTAAATTTTGAATAAATTTAATTCAAAGTTAGCGAAAAAATTATATTACGAATATAATGCCATCTAAACTATGTGCATAGTTTATAATGCCTCACAGCGAAAGGGCTGAGGGTTTCAAATTCCGGTCGGGGTGGTCCCTCTGTGTGGACTTTAACTCTTCTGGTTCATGTACTTTGCGTACGGCAGGAACCTCTCATGCATCAGGTTACTAGCACCTGGTGGATGAATGCATGAGCTGCTGCAGGTCTTCTTTGGGGTAGGGTCCTCCTATTGCTAGGGACCACGTCTTCTTCTTGGGGGTTCTCTGTGGTCGGCAGGGCTTTGCCGTGATGGTCTTCTCTCCTCTCCTGCCCTCTGGCCTTCCTTCAGATGCTGCTTTGGTGCGTGCAGTGTGTGATGTGGTACCAGTGTAGTTTCTCTTCACTGCGGTGGGCGTGGCCAGTGCCATCAGGTAGGGTCCAGTCTGCCGTGGCTCGTCCCCCTTCCTTGGATGGACCTCCTCCTCCTGTGTGTCTGGTCCCACGTGGCTCTCCTCCGTGGCTCCTTCCACCTGTTGAAACAGTGCTTCCTGCATACCTGCCGCTCCCTGGACATGGCTTCATATTTCGTTGGCTAACAGATCCCATGGGGGACCTTTATGAGGTCTCCCTGGTAGCGTATCGGGCTGAGGGTTTGGGGCTGTTATCTGGAATAAAGGGGCAATACTTTGGCCAAAGCTGGAGCAGAGTCCTCCATCTTTTTCTAACAATATATCGATTGCCATCTTGTTCTAATAAGTCGTTAGCTGTCCTTGCATTCCTGTCGGTCAAGTCAAGTTGTTGAAATGCACATAGTTTAGATGGTCCACATTCTGATGTTAAACCTACTGCTATCTGATCTATTGGTCTGTACTCGTCTGGCCCTCCTCTGCATACTCTGGCATCAACATAGATTGTCGAGCCAGCTTCTAAGTCAAAAACAACCTCTTCTTTCTGTCCTTTTATCTTTCTCTCTCTCTCTCTCTCTCTCTCTCTCTCTGTCTAAAACACGTTAGGTCGCTCCCTTCCCCCTTTTGAAATAGGATGGAATTCCCAAATCCATCCTTTTCAATAATACTAATAAGCAGTCAAAATATAGAACCAATAAGGGACAAAAATGCATCTGCCAAATCTTGAGTTAGGAAAGTCGGCATAATTGATAAAGAACAGGTTCTAAATTTATTTATCGACCCCAAATCAAGGACCTTTTTCCAGGTTTATTAATCGGTGTATTCCAGGGAGCCCTCGTCCTCTCCAGTACACTTACCTATAACAGCCTTTCCATGGTTTTATAAATTCCTACAGTCGGTTCCATCCTTAAGGGATGCTGGTGATGATTAAATTGGTATCGTACGCGGGTTTAACTCTATCTCAACGGGAGCCTTCGGAATCAGTCACACATCAGTTCACCCTTTAGTCAAAAAAGTGTCTGGAAATAAGATAAGCATGTTGTCAGTGTCTTTCTACCATGTGTGCGGCTAAGCATGTGTCTAAGCATTTGTCTCTGGGACTAACTGGACCTCCGATGTGTGTGCAGTTCTGTACATGTTCTCAGATGTGAAGTAATGCAAGTATTTATTTTGTGTGGTACCCAGTCCGTAGCCTCAACCCCTGCTTTCACCATTGTTCTTCTCTTTGCCTCCATTCTGGAAAAACACTGTGATGTGGAGCTGAGGTGTTAACGAGTGCATATAATCTGCAACTCTGGTGTCCATTCACAGCCGCTGCTACTCCTTGCTTCTTTGCATAGATCTCCCGAGCCTCCACTGCTGGGTTTTCACAAACCTTAATCTCATGTTGCCTTTCCCCAGAATTTCAGATCTCATCTTGTATCAAAGTGTAGTTAAGGGCACAATGTTCTTGGTCCCTTGGTGGCGAGTAGGGATGCAGGACTTTGAACCAAAGTCTCTACTGCTGGCTGGTGTCATGCAAAGTTGTGATGTCATCATCATCTTTCCTGTCCCACTAGACCCTTGCTTCCTTTTCAGTGTCTCTTTAGTCTCCAGTTGAATCATTGGCTGACAAGTGGGTGTGGCACATTTCTGTTCGGTGGATACAGTTCGCTGTCAGCTGTTGGATCTGGGCACCCCTATGGCATTGGCGTCTGGCCCGGGGCCTGGTGCCACTGACCACTATTGCCTTCTGGCTGTGGCTGTGTGTTGGGTGCTTGTGGGGGCGGGGGATAGACATTATAGGGGTACTGATGTGGTCCTGACTGAGATCGCTGATTCTGTGACTGAAAACTACAAGCATCCGCCCAATGTCCAGGCTGACCGCAGTTGAAACAGTTATTATTTCTAGAGCCTCTGTAGCCCCAGGTGTTACCCCTCCTACTCCTGAGCCCTCTTCTCTTTGCGATATTCTCCCAATGCTGTGAGGCCCCATTTATGGGCTGTTGACCAGCCTGTTGCAGAAAATGAGGTTGAGAGAACTGGGCTTGGGGTGATGCTAACACGTATTGCTGTGGCTGTTGATAGACCAGTGCATATGGATCTGGCGGAGGGGCTGGATACGAATTATATAGGACGTAAGGTCCAGGTGGCTGTGCTGGTGCCTGCTGCACCATGGTTTGTGGCATCTGCGTAGCTTCTGTTTTTGCTACGTTCAGCTTCTCCCTGCTCTCTTTTAGCTGTGTTTTAGCTAACTGCAACTGTAGGTTATTTAGCTCCGTTCTGTCTTTATCCCAAATCTCTTTGTTGCAATCCACGTGGTGTGTCACATGAGCTGCCCACCTGTTAAAGTTCTTACTTGCTAGCCCTACTGTCCCTTTCAGGTGAGTTTTGATGTTGTCAGGCACCGATGCCTCTATGGACCCTCTAAACAACAGTTCAGTGATTGTATTCACCATGGGGTCCTCGCCCAGTTTGGTGTTCCACAACTCTCTAATCCTCCCTGAATATGCTGCTCCTCCCTCACCATCCAGGGGTGGCACAACTGTAAGCTCCATGGTCTCCACCTTCACAGGGTATTTATACCTGAGCTGAGGCCACAAATCACTCACCCAGTCTGCTAATGGCGCTCCATCCTGTACATTTGTTGTATCCACCATCAGTTCCACTTGCTTCAGGTCCGCTAAAGAGGCGCTGCTGTTCCTTAAACCTCCCGACTCTGGTGGTGGCATCACCAGCCTGCACCTCTCTTCTATCCTTAATCTATCCTGCTCCTCATCCTCTTCTGATAAGTCCTCTCCACTTGCCTCAGCATTTTCCTCATTATTGCCTGCCTCATTTAGCTCCATAGTGACCCTTCGCTGATTTAATATTGCAATTAGTTCCTTCCCTGTTGTCACTATCCTATCGGAGGTAATTTGCCTGGATCCTCCACTGGTCCTTTGACTCACTACATCTCTTCGCCTCGAGTTGTTAACCCCCCTTAAAGTCTTGTTCTGCACGGTGGTGTAGTGGCTATCACTGAGTTTACATGTTCTCCTCTTGGCAGCATGGGTTCCCTCTCCAGCTTCCTCCCACAGTCTAAAGACATGCTCATAATTGATCTCTAAATTGCCCACAGGTGTGAATATGAGTGTGAATGTTTTTTAATACCTTATTACATATTTATTACTTTTTAACTTTTTTAAGACTTTTTTTAGAGTTGGTGACCTCTGCTAGGCCCAATAATATTTTCATGAGATATTCCCACATTGAGATACATCTCTGACACACACAAGAAACACGACTATGTCCTTCTACGTGGAGCATGTTCTCCCCGTGTCAGCGTGGGTTCTCCGGCTTCTTCCCACAGTCCAAAGACTTGCCGCTGAGGTTAATTGGAGGCTCTTAATGGTCCATGTGAGCGTGAATGATGGTCTGTCTATATGTGCCCTGAGAGAGAGAGAGAGAGAGATTTTTTTTGGGGGATTTTTGAAAAACACTTTATTTACATTTTCTTATCTCTTACAACGTTTCTTTAAAAATAAAGTGTTTTAAAAAAGTCAGGTTGTTTAAAATGAAATTCACACAAAAACAACAATACTAAAAACAAAAATAAAACATGTTTTAACGAATAAAAGGTGGCGCAAATACCAGCTCCTCCTCCACCACCGAGCAAACAATACCATTAAAACACCACCTCTGTTTAAAAGCATCCAGGTCTCCAATGTGTTTGTAAAACCTGAACTCCAGCCAGAGTCTGTCTCTGATGTTGCAGAACCACACTGCCCCGGCCTCCGTCCCCTCTCTGTTTTCCAACCGGGATTTTCTTGTCAGATAAATTGCCATCTTGGCTTCTCCGGATAGGAAGTTTAGGAGCTGCCACTTTTCTTTTTCTGTCTTCTTGTAGGCAGCTCCCATGATAAAAACCTTCTCCGTAAAAATGACATTAAAAAGACTAAAAACCAATGTTTAAAGAGAGAAGAAACTCAAAAGTCTCTTACACTCATTAAAAACATGGTAAATAGTCTCCCGGAGGTCACAGAAAGGGCACTGGCTCCGGACAGCGGGATTGATCACTGAGATAAAAGCGTTGCACGCGACAGCACCGTGTAAAATACGCCACTGGAGGTCAGCGGTCCTTTTCTTTAGGGAGGCTTGTATAGGACCCCCACTGCGGGCCAGGTCCTCCTGGACCAAGTCTCTTTGACCACACAGTGGGCGGCCTGTTGCACAGTCCGGACCTGTTGATGGTTTTCACAATGTTAAAATACAGAGTCTTCTTGTCTGCTTTTTTTAGTGTACATACTTCTGCGTGGGTCGTTTTTAGCAGGGGGCCGGTGAGCCCCCCTAGCCCCGGGCTGAGCGAGATGTCTGGAAAGGGGTCTGCAGGGTCCGGCTCTGTCTTCTTCTGGCTGTAGTCGTTGAGGAGGCTCCTCTCCGCCCCGGTCAGCCTCTGCCTCCACAGCTCCAGGAGCCTCCTCGCCACCCGTCCGGAATACAGGCCCAGCAGGGAGCCCAGGGCCTGGGGGTCACTCAGCGTCAGCCCCACTGCCTCCACCAGGTGCTGCAGGCAAAGGGTCTTTGTTCGCAGCAGCGCCCCCGTTAGTCCAGGGGTGGCGCTGCTGCTTATGTCCATCTTTGCTCTGTGTATTAACGGTTCTCTCAACAACCAGAACAGAGATTCAGACTGTGGGCACCTTTCATGATTTAAAAGGGCCCACGACTTAAAAACACCCTGATAAAAAGGAGGCAGCCCACTTAACTTTAAAATGCTGGAGTCTATTAAAAACAGAGCAGTATCCAGCCCCAGGTGGTCAGCACGTCTGAGGATGCAGCTGGCCACGTCTCGCCACACTAAAACCTCCGGACACGTTAAAAACCTCTGAATAAACTGTAGTCTAAAAGTGGCTGTCCGGCTGGCCAGGTGGACAAGGCCCTGTCCCCCCTCCTCTCTGGCTAAAAACAGCACCCCCTGTGGCACCCAGTGTAGACCCTCCCAAAAGAAGTCCACCATCTTCTTCTGAATGTTGGCCAAGAAACCCGAGGGAGGGTCTAAAACCATTAGCCGGTGCCACAGTTGGGATGCAATAAGATTGTTTAAAACCAGCACTCTACCTTTAAAAGACATCTGGGGGAGCAGCCACTTCCACTTGGAAAGTTTCCCTTCTATCTTTTCTGTGACGCCCTCCCAATTCTTCTGGACCATGTTTTTTTTTCCTAGATGAATTCCTAAATATTTAAAACCGTCCCTTTTCCATACAAGCTTTTGTGGAAGAACCGGGAGGCCGCCACACCACTCCCCCACAGCGAGGGCTTCGCTTTTTCTCCAGTTCACCCTCGCTGCCGATGCCGTGCTAAAATCCTGTACAATGTGGTTTAAAAGGTCTACATCTTTCTGGCTACTAATAAAACGACAATGTCGTCGGCATACGCCGATAAAATCATCTTCCTATTAAAACCAGGTAAAACCAGACCATGAAGGCTAGAGCGTATCTTGATGAGGAGGGGCTCGAGGAGAGTGCGTAGAGCATCCGGACAGAGCACAGCCCTGCCGGACCCTCTACCCACTCTAAAAGGAGCACACAGCCTGCCGTTTATCTTCAGCACACTCTCAACATCACTGTACATCACCTTGATCTTGGCTATGAAACCAGCGCTGAACCCAAACTTCCCCAGAACTTTCCAGAGGAAGCCGTGCTCAACGCGGTCAAAAGCCTTTTCCTGGTCTAGAGAAATCAGACCAGTGTCAATACCAATGAGCTGGAGACCTCCAAAACGTCCCGAATGAGGTGGACGTTGTCCACCATGGACCTGCCGGGGACGCAGTAGGTCTGGTCCCGGTGGAGGACCTGCTCCATAGCTCCCCTCAGCCTGGAGGCGAGGACCTTGGACAGAAGCTTGTAATCCACACACAGCAAAGACACAGGGCGCCAGTTACCGATGTCCTGCGGGTTCCCTTTCTTAGGCAGTAACGTCAGTACTGCCCTACGGCAGGACATCAGCATGGAACCAGCGGCCAGACTCTCATTAAAGACCTCCAGGATGTCCCCTCCGAGGACATCCCAGTAGGCCTTATAAAACTCAGCGGGGAGGCCGTCGATCCGGGGCACGGCCTCCCTGCATTCCCTGCAGGGCAGCTTTCAGCTCTTGGGGGGTTATGGGTCTGTCGAGGCTCCTCATTGGTCTCCTCGGAGACCTGAGGCAGCTCCCCACAGAGCCCCTCCGTCGACACTTCCTCCTCCCTATACTCACTGGTATACAGGGAGGAGTAAAACCCCACCGCTCGCTTACGGATCTGGCTTGGCTCCACCACCGGCTGCCCTGCGTCGGTCAGCAGTGAGTGGATCACTCGCCCCTGCCCCCTCCTCTTCTCCAGGCCGAAGAAGAAGCTAGAGGGAGTGTCCATCTCTGCGATGGTCTGGAACCGGGACCTGACCAGTGCGCCTTGTACTCTCACCTCGAACAGGTCGGCGAGAGACGCCTTTTTCCTTTTGAGGACTTCAACATGTCCTCGATCTCCTGTGGACTCACTCAAACTTTCTAGGTCCACTATTTCAGTCTCCAGGTCCTTCATAGATCTGGTGACGTCTCTAGTGACGTTGAAAGTGTGCTGCTGACAAAGAAGTCTAATTTCAGTCTTACCATGGTCCCATCACTGCCTAAGATTGTTAAAATCACTCTTCCTCAGCCTAAAAACACTCCAAAAATAAAAAAGCACCTCCCTAAAATTCCTATCGAAAGTTAAAACTGAATTAAAATGCCAATACGCGCTCCTGGGTAAAAAGATCCTAATAAAAACATGACATAAAACCAAAGAATGATCAGTAAAACCAGCCGGAACAATGCTGCACATTTTAAAAATACTAAAATGGTGCTTAAAAACATACATACGGTCTAACCTGGCTGAGGAGATTCTTCCCTCCCTAAGGTGGGACCATGTGTACTGTCGGCAGTCCGGATGCATCCTTCTCCACACGTCCACCAGGCCATGAGAATGGACCAGCCTCCTCAGAACCTGCTGTGAAGCTGGATGTGGCTCTGTGTGGTTTCTGTCTTTAAAATCATCCTCTGTGCAGTTAAAATCCCCCCCCAAGAATAAAAAATCCTCCGAGGCACAGTCATTTAAAACATCATTAATTTTAGATAAAAATAGCTTCCTCTCTGTTCCGGTTGTTGGAGCATAAACATTTATGAAAACAACAGTAAAAAGGTCGAACCGTGCTTTCACTAGGAACAGCCTCCCCTCGACGATGTGTTTGACCTCCAGTGACTTGGGACTGAAGGCCCTGGAGAAGAGGAAGCCCACTCCTCCGCTGAGGTTGGTGTTGTGGCTCCGGAGGCCTTCCCCCCCCCACTCCCTCCTCCAGTCCGCCTCGTTGGTGCTGTCGCTGTGCGTCTCTTGTAAGAAGAGAACATCATTGGCTTTCATCTTGTTAAATTCATAAATAGATGTTCTCTTCTTACAATCCCTCGCTCCATTTACGTTTAAAACTCCGACTCTGAATGTGCTCATTAAAAGAAAAGAGTTTAAAAAACAAATAAAACTTAAAAACAACAAATCAATTAAAAGACACATTGGAGCTCTCCACCCCCTCCTGCTGGATGCAAAGCTTGACCTTTAATAAAATCTTTTTAATTCTAAAAATCTCCTGCATATCTAAATGTTTTTTTGCCATGTGATAGCGGCAGGAGTAGTCAAAGGCCACGAGGTCAGGGAAGAACTCCCTGACCTCTACATCTCTTTTATTTTTTGTTTTATATAAAAACAGGCTGATCTCGTCAGCTGTATATAAAACTTTTTTTTTTTCTTGACTGTTTAAAACCAGAGGAGGGTCGCCGTCCACTGACCCCTCCTCACCCCCGTTTTCCCCCACCTGCCTTGCCCCCTCACTCCTCTCCTCCACCCTGCTGGCTTTGGCCTCGCCGCCGTCACTCTCACCGCTTTTTTTTCTTTCTGCACCCCCCCTTCCTCCTCATCCATCTCCACCTGCTCAGCCCCCCCCTCACCTGTACCGTCTTCCTCCGCCCCTATGACTCCATCCACCTGCCCTACTACCTCCATGGGCTTTACACCACTCTTTTCTTTGTCCTTTTTATTTTCTTTTTCTCCCTCCTCATCATTTTCCACCCCACTCTCGACCTCCACTTCTAACCCCGTACCACCATCACCCCCCGTAGCCCCCATAGCACCATCAACACTAGTTTTTTTTGTTTTTTTAATGTGTCCCCTTTTTTTTCTCTTTTTCTTTCTTGTCCTCTTTTCCTCCATCCTCTCCACCTTTCACCTCCCCCACCACACTGCTTTTGGCAGCTTCACTCCCCACAACTTTTTTTTGGTCTGTTTTTTCTTTTTTTTTCTTACCCTCATCACTTCCCACCCCACCCACCGCCTGCCTCTCGCTGCCCTGCCCAGCTTCACCACCACCACCATCACCAACACTCACCTCATTCACACTCATCCACACTCACCACCTGTGGGTCGGGTACAGCAGCAGTGATGCCGCTGGCCGCGCTATCCGTTGGGATCGGATCAACAGCAGCGGCCGCTGCGCCGGTCCCCGCTCCGGCCACGCCCGCTCTGGCCACGCCCCCTCTCAGCGACGCGGCCGTCGCGATTCCCCCCGCGGCAGCAGCTGCCGCCCACTGGCTCCCCAGCGAGCGCCCGCGGCTGAGCGCCTGACGGACCCGGCCGTCCGCACCAGCTGCCGTTGGCTCGCCCGCCGAGCAGACCCTGCGGTGTGCCTCCTCCTCGCGCTTGAAGCACTTCGCCGCGATGAAGATGCAAAGATGTCGTAATCCCAATCATCTACCGGACCCGGAAGCGCAGGTTGAGCTCCTGGCTCCGGTCCTTGAGTATCATATAAACCGTCCTGCGGTAACTCAGGATATGCTTCATCAAGCTCTCCTTGAAGCCCGAAGCCATCTCCCTGATCGGGGAGACCAGCTTGCCGTGCCGGGAGAGCTCTCTGCTCAGGTACTCATCGGTGATGAACGGAGGGACGTTGGACACGAGGACGCGGACCGACGGCTGCTCCAGCGGGAACACCTGCACAAACAAATCTCCCACCGAGAGACCCTCCTCTACCACCTGGTTCACCTTGGACACCTGGTCCAGGAAGATCACGACCGAGCCGTTCATCTTGGCCGCGGTCTTCACGCTGCCGAACCCGACCTTCTTCCCGACTGCCCGGGCCAACTCCTCCACGCTACACGGGGTGTCACCGGCGATCTTCATGCCGTGATTCCTCGTGTAGGTGAGCGGCGGCACCGCGTCGATCATGACGCCGCGAGCACCCCGGAGAGACACCGGCAGGGGGAAGACACCCAGAGAAAAGAAACCCACTAAACACCAAACAAAATAAACTAAACTAAAGTGAACTAATAAACCACATTAAATAAATACATGTACCTATAAAGAAACGAACAGACAGAGACACATACACGCTCCTTCAGCCGCTCTCACGCACACACACAACCTGCCTCACTCACTCACAGCGCGAACTGAGAGAGAGAGAGAGAGAGAGAGAGAGAGAGAGAGAGAGAGAGAGAGATGGACTGGCGACCTCTGCAGGGTGAACCCTGCCTTCAGCTGGGATGGGCTCTAGCGCCCAACAACCCTAAATAAGATAAGCGGTTCGGATAATGGAATAATATACAGGCTTGAAGATAAGCATAACCAACTCACACTGGTGTTTAGCGGTTACCAACTGGGTTGTCATTAAGAAAAAATGGACCATCATGGAAAGCCATCAGGCTTGCAGGCTTTCCTGATTATTCATGAAATCTCACATTCTGTCATCTGCCTAAAAGCAATCACGGTCACCGCAAAAAAAGCCACATCCACTATAATGCAGTGGTGGGCTGTCAGGGCCAGCAAGGCCTTCTCTGCTGGCCTAACATCATCAGAATCAATTTAAAAAAAAAAAAAAATTCCCCACAAATATGTATTCAATTATTCCACAGAGTAAGAGTTATTCTCTTAATTTCATAGCTTCCGTTTTGGTTGCACTGCTGCCAGCCCCAGGTTGAGATTGGAGGGCTGGTCTTTATGTTAGATCTTTTATCCAATCATATTCAGCCATCATGTGTTGCCAGGGGTCTAAAATCTGCCTTCAGGCCTGCAGAATCAACATTAATCAACTAGGAAACAGAATTTGATAAACGGATTAATTCGCGTACTCCTAAGCTGTTTTTTCAACCCACAATGGTGGAAGGAGGAGAAGATATCGATTTGGTCAAGGATATAATTATAACGCCATCCTCAAGACAAACTTTAAGACCGACGCCGACGTCACAGCGGGAAAGAGGTTTGTTCGCCACTTAAAAAGTTCCAACTCCGAGCACTACCAATGGCTCAGGCTCCGAGAAGCTCTGCACACCGGACTGCTGGGAAGGCCTGTTATTGGCAAGTGATGGATTTGGTGTTTGGAGCCACACTGGCTTTGCAAACTTGAGTTGTCTAACCAAGGCAGCAACGAGACACCAAAGTACGGCTCGGCACTTACAAGCTCCGTCATACGCGTCGGTTAGGGGGTGTGGCTTATCTCCTTTATTTTCCGCCATCCGCCACGGAATAATTAACCAATTTCTCTACGTTATACTTCTTGTGGAAACGCCACACACGTCGGAACATGTAGCGCCCCGGTTTGAATGACTTTCGCATGCATCCAGCGCCGCGAGAGAAACTAAACTACATAGTAAACTAATCTTACATTAGGTTGTTCAGCCGTAGTAAGACGGCATTGAAGGCCTAGGTAGAAAATGCACGGCCACCACTGAGATATATATATATATATATATATATATATATATATAGCAGACCCAAGCGCTGTTCTGAGGTCTGCTTGAGGATCTGGGAGAGTCCTGGGGACCAGAATATGGTACCCAGGATGTGTACCATATTCAGCTGTAGTAAGACGGCCTTGAAGGCCTAGGTAGAAAATGCACGGCCTGCCACTGCTATATTGATACTGCGAGTATACAAGTCATGACCCCTAACGTGTTTTCTCCGATCAGCTGAGGAGGGACTGGACTGGACAAAACTCCTTGGTGGGATCCATCTCAACATGGACGCATGTCCAGACACTCTACCTGAGCCCCGAACTCCTCCAGCTCCTTCCGGTCCACCTGCCTTGTGATTTGGCGAGTCCACGGTTAACCTCAGCATCACTGTGTTCTCAAATGTTGTCGTGACTGCATGCTCAAGATAAATAGCGCTAACATAGATGAATGCATCACTGACCCCCAGCCGCTAACTTTTTCAGTTTTAAAAATAGTTCAAGGTGTCCTGTTCCACAACGTCACGCCGCGTGTGCAAACGCATCGCTGTTTGAATGAAGGGTTTTACTATTAGTGTCTAGAGACACAACAGTGGTCATTGCAGACACACCTGGTCTTTACCAGAACAGGACCTGCACTTTACGGAGCCAAGCTGGCTCAAGATAAATTCTATGATGCATTTAAATGAAGTCACTGAAGAAAAGCATCAGTTCATTTAAAGCCCATTCTTAAGAACACATACATTTAACAGTTTGAATTCTTTTTTTTCCCCGTTGTTTTTTTTCCTTCCAATATACCAAAAGGTGCTCCTCATGATGGCTCTCTAGAATCCCATTGCTGTTGGAGAGGACCCCACGGGAGCTCTCAGCTCAGCAGGACTCCTTTTCAGTTACAGGGCCCATTTCAGCATCCCCCCCCGGCGACTCCGGCCCCGGCTCGGCCCAGGTAGACAGCGCCATGTACTTGCTTAAGTGGAGGACTTGTTGCAGGGAACAGCGGCTGCTCCAGTTCAGCCCCTGTGATACTGATCCTGAGCTTTGCAGAACGTCCCATTAGTTCTCTCCTCTCATTCAGGGGAACATTAAACAAAACTCAAACTGCATGTTAGATACACAACTATGGTTAGGACTAAGAAATAAAGAACATGAGGCACCAAATGACTAAACATTATCTCGAGTTTGTTTTCGCATGGTGCAATGTTGTTGTTGTTTTGGAAACAAGCGCATCAAGCAATTTATCACAAACATCAGTTTAATCATTAAATCATTCATCAATCATTTCATGGCTGACCTCTCGGATACGGGATGGCCCGTGTTTTTTCCGTCTCCGGTGTATACATCCGTGCACAGAGCTGTGTCCGGAGCTCTAGAGCCGCTCTCTTTGAAAGCACATCTGGTAAAAATACAAAATTCATACTTTCAGGTATCCTAAAATAATCTTTTAAAACTGGCAACGGCCCACAACACAAAATATTCAGTGGCGCCAGCTGTTGTTTATAAATTACACCATTTCATGCTATTAGTCTGTGTATTGTGAAAACCTGTAATACAGTGAACAGAAATGTTCAGGCCCTATACTTGGATTAAAAGTATCTCTAGTAAAAGACCAAAATCGGGAAAATATTTCAGCTCTAAAGTCATTAAATAAGAAGAATGTCCTCTCTGAAACTCTACAGATTTTTGGATGTCAAATCTCATATTTAGTTTATGAAAACGATAAAATACAGTTTGTTATTTTTGCTCAACTGCAGCTTCGATGTGGGTTTTATGATCCTCTTCAGATCGGCTGGCTCCTCTGCTAACCAGCTCAATTAAATACACATTTAAAAAAAGAAACCTCATATTTTGGTCCACATTGTGTGAGAAGAGAATTTAAAAAGAGTAGTTTCCGGGTAGAGAGCTCTTCAAGGCACTTAAACACAGACAAGTCCAGTCCATCCGGGGAGGGGAGGGGAGGGGGGGGAGAGACAATTAGCTTGTTGACTAATTAGAAGGGCGTGAAACGAGGAGGCGAGGGGAGGAGTGTGTGTCGAATGGAAGAGCAGAGAGAGAGGAGGTGAATGTCCAGCGGGGGCGTCTACATGAAGGAGCAGCACTGGCAGAATTTCTGTTCGGCGGCCTTCGCCTCCTCCCCCTGGCCGGCCCGTGTGGCGCAGTATGTCCCCGTGCTGGCGGCGGCGGCGGCTGGCTTAGCTGGGGCGTCGTTGGCCTTCGCCTGGGACAGAAGGGCTTCCCTCTCCCCCGGCTCCGCCCTCTGGCCCCTCTCCAGGGGCACCTCCTGGAACTGTCCGGGCAGCGCGGCGGGGCCCCGGGCTTTTACCGCAACCTCAGCTCCCTCTGGTGACGCTGCAGCTTCGCCCTCGGCGGCTTCGACCTCGAGCTCGGCGGCGAGGGCGGAGGGTTGCACCTCGGAGTAGACGGGCACCGACGCCACCGCGGTGCCCTCCAGGGCGACGGCCAGCTCCTGCTCAGAGGGCGGGCCTTCCACATCTTCGTCCAGCCCTTCGGATGTTCTCTCTCCATCTTCGCTCTTATTCTCCCTGCCCTGCGAGTCGCCGTCTCCGGTTGCCGACGGTTCCCCTCCGGTGGGTTCAGGGGCCTCGCTCTTCTCCGGTTGTGTGGACGTTTCCGCGGCCCCCCCTCCCTCTGTCTGCGTAGTCACCTGCAGGTGTGCAAGGGCCTCAGGTACATCATCCCCTTCGTCTGTGATGATCACACGTTCTGCTCTCATCACCAGAGTCGTCCCCTCCTCCTCCTCCTCCTCTTCCTCATTATTGTTGACATGTGGAATCTGAGCAGGTTGCGCCTCAGAAACGCTCGACCACGGCTCTGATTCCAGGCCTCCGCCGCCGCCGCCCCCAGAGGCCTCCCCCGGTCCGTGGGTGTCGAGATCGGCGTCCCCTACGCCATTGGGCAGGACAGCTGCGGTTTCCTCCAGCGGTGTGCTTTTTGTCTTCTCTTCATCTGAATGCAGAACAGGAAGTAAATATCACTGGGAGTCGGGGAGATTTATACACATTAATTAGAAAAGTTATCGCCGTGCATTTAGATGAGGCTGAGAGAATTTTTACACAGATTATTAGCGTTCATTGTGTGGCTGCACTGTGAGTTGCAACCAACACGTCAGCGCTCACTAAAGCTCATCTAGTTATTGTAATGCGGTTAACAAGGGTCTGCTATTTATTAATCCACACGCGTTACGCAGAGAAGGTATTTACCTGTGCTCTAGTACACAATGCAGAAGCTAAGAGAGTAGCGCTGTTTCAGCGATAGGCCACAAGGTGCACTCTAATGAATGAAGGCTTTTATTCATCACGAAGCAGAAGAAGTGGATATTCATCGCATGGAAATGAGAAAAACTAAAAACAAGCTACAACGCAGAATAAAAAATAAAAAGAGAGAGAAATGTTTAATACGATATGCATTGTAAGGCTTTAAGGTGAGAGATAAGAAACAATATTTGATGAAGAAGTTCGACACAAAAGTGAGTGGCGGATAAACCTGCAGCAGGACAACGAGCGTGGGAAACTTAAAAGAGTTTTTCAACACAAATGGTGTTTTTACCTCTCTGCATTAATATACATGCTCAGATCTTGATAAACATGCGTAAATATTCACTCACAATATGTACTAACTGTTTTAAGTGCAGCTCTGCTCGCCCTCCTTCCTTTATGATGATAATCTTAGTAAATGCCGTGCATCAGTATGCATGACATATACATTTATTTATAGGGGGGTTCATGGACTTTGAGAGGTCGGGGTAAGATGATAATTAGATTATAATTAACAATAAGATAAAGTCTTTTCATGTTCAGAAGGACGAGGAGAGAGACGTTGACGTCAATGACAATAGAGCTGTGGTTTAATGAGCTTGTCAGATTGCTTCAAAATCATAGAGTTGACTTGTACACTGAAATTTGCATCGATTTATCACTTTCTCGGATAAAAAGGAGAAAAACAAGCTAATGGAGATGCAATATTCTGTAATGTCTACTTTAATTGTAATATTTATCTGTACCAAAAAAGTGCAACTGATCCCACTCACCTGCTTCAGCCTCCGCGTTATGCCCTGCCTCCTGCTGGGAACAGACACAGTGGAAGGATTACTTTGACTGGTTTAAAAGCATGAAAGCGTTTGTTGCGCCGCCTGAACCTCTGAAGTACTGGAACATCACACGAGCGTCAAAGGAACAGAGATGTTTTTCCTCATTTTGTCTCGGCAGACATCCAACACTCGAGACTGAACTGAAATGGTTAATGTGCCCCCCTGTGGCGTCTCCGGTGAAGCTGTGACAACATGACCTTCTGCTCGGTCACAAGGGGGAGTGGTTGAGCTGAGAAGCGCTTGCTGACCTTTGAGAGGTTGACCCCTCTTCACAGTTTGGTCTAGTGTGCACTTAACTGCATCAGATCTGCATAGACAAACAGTAATCCTGTATATGTGTGTGAACCTTTTACAGTTAAAATGCAGTTTTCTTTTCTTTTTTCCACAAGGACACATCAAAAGGCACGAGGCCAGAGAAAATCAGTGAGCGCTGCCAGACATCAGCTGTCACTCACTCCCAGCCGGCCCACTAGACGGCAGCTTTGCTGGTTTAAAGCGATGTTTTTTATCCACACACATTCATAAGGTCACACATTCAACGTCTCCTCCATCACAGGCTGGTACAGATACTTAAAAACAATCATCCTCTGGAGTGGACAGTGGGAGGAAGAGGACGAGGATGAGGAAGGGCAACTTATTTTTTCCCCACGAAGACCTTCAGTGAGGTGAGGGACACACACTTGCGCTCGACTTGAGGGTGAAACCGTAATCGCAATTCTATTCGGTAACAGGGCTGCTCACATCCATGATGTTCTGAACAAGAGGTGCGACATCAAACATTAAGAGGAAACTAATTATTCATGGAGAAAAGCCACAGAGGTTGTGAGTAGATTTTTTTCTCTGTGCTGGAAGATACTGGAGCAAGCTTGTACTTATCCCAAGCCCCTTTGTGTGTACTAGAGTGAGTGGGCGAGTGTCTGTCTGTGTGCATGTGTGTGTGTGTGTGTGTGTGTGTAAGTTCCTCACCGTTTGGCCATCCCCCATCTGTTCCTTCAGCGTCTCTTCCTCCTCTGCCAACCGCTGACTCTCTGACTGCAACCTGAGACGGACAAACGCACGCAAAACATCAAATATATATATATATATATAGCCTCATTTTATCTTCCCGATCTAAGTAACACTGAAGTTTGGTTTCCCCCCCCCCCGGGGGCCATGTGCAGTGAGTGTGAGGAGTCTTCTTGGACAGTGAGACCGAGCCGTGAAACTTTGCAGTAATCATTTTGGTGCCGTTCAGTGCTGGCGGGGAGTTACAACTCTTTTACTTTGTCAAATCATGTTTAATGTACGACATCAGCAACAGTGACATGAAGTAGAAAAAGGGGGAACGCTGCAACCATCAGTTATACATTTAGTCCCTGATGAACACATACAACTAAAATGTGTCCGTTCTTTCTCCAGATCTGTCAGCTCACAAACTGCCTGTTTGTCTTCCAGACACAGACACACACAGACACACACAGAGACACACAGACAACTTGCTTGTCAATGTGCTTTTCCATCTCCTGGGGCTGGGAGCCCAGAAGAGGGGAGCGGGGGCTCTGGGCTCCCTGGGATTTTGGGGACAAGGGAGCTCCCTCCATCAACCACTGGTCCCTCAGAGACTTTCTCTGGAGTGAGGAGAGAGAGGAGAGAGAGAGAGAAAGAGAGCGAGAGAAAAAAAGAGTCTCAGTCAACTTCCAGAAGCATTGCATTGTGGTGATGTGATTATATTTCGGCATATTAAGAAGACTGTTATGAAAACGACAGTTTTGTGTGAGATGATGTGTCAATCATATTCTGCTGTCCAGTACCAGTCATGCAATGGCTGCTATTCCTTTAACATCTCTGGTTGTATTAGCAGTACTACAAGTCAATCAGCAAAAATACTTCTTTTATTTCTTTATTGGTTTTAGACTTTGTGATTTGCTGCTTTAGCGTCTCCGTAACAAAGACAGATACAGGCGAACATTCCTGCCCTCTGTAATATGCTATTTTATTATAGATTTGTCAACATATTTTCTAATAATCTAATCTAATCCAACATTTGCTGGTTAAGACAAAAACACACAAACCTTTGTGGTTATTTTATATCCATAACCTTTTGGTAAAAAATGTGCATCACAAGACATACATTGATATTAAGATACCAAATAATTATACAGCATTAAAGGAATTTATCCGTGAAGCCTATTTTTACATGTGATTGTACATGAGGTTGTCACATATGCTTAATACTTTATATAATACATGGAGGGCCTTCAGACAATGGTCCAACAAGGTCATTTTGAGAGTGAATTATATAACAGATATCTGTTGAGCTTGTTCCCAGAGTTTAACTCACCTGCCACAGAACAGGCAGGACTGGTTGCTACTGGCAACTGACTGAAAAACGGAAGACTAAGTGCTGGTAAAAGAATATTGAGGAACAGAGGAAGACCGGAATAATTTGACGGCAATAAAACACTTGTAACACCAGTGTTGCTCATTCAGTATGCATACACTAATCTTGAGTGCTGTTTTTTAATGAATATACATGGATGAATAAATTATAAATGTATATAAAAATAATATATCTAAAAATAATATATATATATATATATATATATTATATATATTCAATATAAAATTGTGTCCATCATTTTTCTATTATGTGTACTGAATGGTAAATATACTTGAATTGATCACTTCTTTTAGTGTGAACTATTCAAGACTTAAAATGAGTACATAGTATTGAATAAGGACACAGCCTTCAACATGCAAAACGCTAGATGGCTATAAAAAGATATGGTCATGATCGGTAACAATGCAAGATGATCACTCCAAATGTTATTCTTACTCGAGTAAACGAAGGACAGGCTGTTTTGTTATGTGGTGGTTGAAACAATGATGTCAGACACAGCCTCGGAGATAAAGAGAGAATGAAGGGAGAGGAGGAGAAGTCAGATGAATAACAGCTCAGCGTGAGAAATTGAAATGGGGGGAGGGGGGTTCAAAGTGTGGTTATTTGAGGGTGCAGAGGTGAGAAAAATGGTGAGAGACAGACCGCTGTGTGCCCATGTCGGCTCATCTGAGCTATCCAACAAGAGGGAATACAAGCAGGACTTCTCTTGTTGGATAGGAATTTAACTCATCCGATTCAACACCACTCCAGTAAATAGCAATGACCCAGTAAATGCTCGCTGCCCTGGGCGACTTACCGTTCCCTCCAAAGAGAACACAACAAACACTCTCAAGTTGGACGCAACAAGAGCGTGAGACTATTCTCCATCTTCCTCATAGATCGTTACAAGTGTTCACAGACACACAAAATCCCTTTAAATCTAACGCTCATTTACATAACGGACAATTTCCGTCTTTTTAATTTATTTTTACCTTCTGATTCAGACCTCCCCTGGAAGTCCAGAACACACTCTGAACACGCTCAATGTGTGTGTGTGTGTTTGTGTGAAAATGGGCCTCATGCAGGAAGCCACATAAGAACAACTTTCCTTTTATTTTTTGGTTTGATATTAAATAATTAAGATGATTCCATGCTCTACAGTAATACTAATTATTAGATAATTAAAGAAATACTACTGGTCGGTTAAGACGATAGACGCCTTGGATGATGTCGTGTGCACGCCAGAACTAATACATCACATGTTTATTACACGTTTAGTCTATTAGTCTCACTGCTGCCGGAGTCCTTCTCCTTATTGCCAGAGGATTTGCACACGGCACCACACCTGCCCTTATATGGTGATTGGGGGCGTTGCCTAGGTTAATCATTTTAAAATCGAGCTACGCGCCTTCCATTAATCATCATTCAGCACACCTAGTGAAAACCAGATTTGGGAGGCTGGTAAACGTTTGGTGCATCTGAATACGGTTTCTCAAATGTATTCTCCTAATAGCAAATTACAAATAAAACGGTTACTTCCTTTCCATGCAGATTAATTTAGGTTGAGCAGACAAACAACACCTTGTACAGTAAGATAACGCAACATTTCCTCCTTTTCAAACCATTCACTGCTTCTTTTTTCCCCTGGTACTTTCCAGATCTTGGGAAAACTGGGACTTTAACGAGGAAAAAAGTATACGTCCAGAAATCATCAGAAACAAAACGTGGTGATTTACTACTGCACAATCAGAGAGAGCATCCTGGTGATGAAAGTGACATTAATTTGATGTCATGATGATGACAAATAAACAAAGACATATTTCTGCCCAAAAAAACCCCAATGTAAACTCTCCAACAGGCTGCATGTGTTGATATTAAACCCTTCCCTCCGATAGTTGTAGACAGGCAACGGTCAAGGGGCAGCAAACTTCTTCCCTCAAATCATTAGTTTCCCAGTATGTCAGGATTAATAACCGGCGCTGCAGGGTGACTTCATAAAGGCCGCATTCCCACCCAGATGACTTCAGGTTTGATGGCTTCTTTTTAGCGCAGCTGAAGTGCCCTTGAGCCAGGCAATAAACTCCTGCTAGCTCGAGGAAACGCCGGTCTGCAGCTGACCCAGACGAGCGGAAGTAAACAAGAGTCTGTCTGCGGGGAACTTAACCTCGACAAGATCTAATGTGGCTGTACGCAATCCAATCCACGCAAAGCAGCTGAACTGTCTCATACGCCGGGGAAGCTTCTCACTTGAAAAGCCATACATAGGAATCTGGCAACCGTTATTCGGTGGCTACCGTAAGAGTCACAAAACCATCTCTGTGTTTTCTCCCACGGCGCCGAACAAGCGCCGCTCTGTTCCCGGCCGGCTGACTGGACACAAGCCCCTCCCCACTCTCCTGCAGGCCAGGGGTGGCATGATCAGATCTACCCGGGGTTAGAGTCAATGTCAAAAGTAATAAATGCACCAAACACAACGATGGTATCGAAAGAGAGAGAGAGAGAGAGAGAGAGAGAGAGCATCCGCATCATCATTTTAGATTTATCTCCGAAGCCTCTTGCAACTTGATTATAGAGGTCCGTGTTCGGAGTGCGGTGCACGCACACAAGTACGGGGAGCACAACATGCTAAACATTCCCATGCGTGAACACACTAGCACACATGCACAAACATTTCTCACAATTTGAGGAATGTGCTCCGAGGAGTAGGAAGTGGGAACGCCGGGCTGGAAATGATGTGAAAAAAATAGAGCGGCTCTGGGACCTGCAGAGTGTGTGAGCGCTCGCATTCAGACTGATCTCAGCAAGGGAAGTGCAGTTCACCTGTGTGTGTGTTTATGTGGGGATACATTTAGAGACTGTTCGCTCCTCATCGAGCTGGAATGTGTCTGCAGAGGATTTTCATCCGAGTGAAGTGAAGGCTGCCTGTGTGTGAGCGGATGGGACGGGCAACATCCTCCTGTACCGACACAAGTCCAGACCTTGAGCTGCTGCAGTCGGAGCTTCTCGTCCTCCATGTCTCTCCGGGCTCGCTCCTCGTCCTCCTGCAGCCGGCGCTTCTCCTGACGGAGGGGAGAAGAGGGAGGGCGGGAGAGGATTTGCAAAGGAAGAGAGTGAATGAAGATGTGCAGAATGTAGAGAAGAGTGTAGGTCAGGGTTCTTACACATGTTGACCGATGGATTTCCAGGACTTTTCCATGACTTTAAAAAAAAAGTTCCATGACAAAACTAAAATCTCGGTATAAACATGAACAATTTAGAAAATTTGGCCTATCGAGAGCGTATGCCGGCTTACATTTTGAGCGTCTTTCTTTAAAAAAAACAATGATTTCAAACTTGGCGTAAATGAAGACGTGATTATAACAAATTTCCTTTCAAAACTTTTATGATTTATGTTTTTTCCATGACTTTTCCAGGCCTGGAAATTACCATTTTAAAATTCCATGACTTTACCAGGTTTTCCATGACCGTACGAATCCTGGTGTAGGTACACTTTTAGTCAAATGAAGAGGACGATGGAGGGAACTCGGGACGGCAGTCAGACTTAATCGAGCCGATGTAAATTAATGAAAAGGAAAAAAGAACGGGGAGAGACGGCCGTGAATAAAACATCCCGTGGAAAGAGTCAAAACAAGGACACCATGTCAACCATCTGTCACAAGGACACCATCACCACGGACATCAGGCCGACTCTAGATCTCACGATGTCCAGAGCAACTGTCCCCATGGCAACCCGGTGTTGTTTTCCGTGGGACCCGGGACACCCTGACTCATCACACTGCACACCCCATAAATTATTCAGGAGTCACGGAAAGCTCGGAGAGTTCCTTCTCCACGTAGACGAATGGGAAGTAGACGAGCGGCAGATACGTCCACCTATAAACACGTCGAGAGCGCAATGCGGTTTGGCGTAGATGTCAAATGACAATAAAATATCTCTAGATGTCTAAAATAATCTCGAAAAGCTACATGTACTCCCTTACCTTCGCATTGAAAATGCGGAAGGTTATGATTTGATAGCCGTGTATTTATTTATCTATTACATTACATTACATGTAATCTATATGCGTGTTACTCGCATAACTAAAAAAGTATTAAACCGAATCGCATGAAATATGGTGGGATGATCGGTTATTATCCGGGGACCATTTGACTACATTTTGTGATCAATCGGGTCAAAGGTCAAGATCTTATTTTTACCACAGCGCGACCAATTTCTATCCGAATGTTTTTTGATTAGCCCCCAATGTAAATAAAAAAACTATAAATAAAAAAAAGTCTGCGATGAAAAAAAAAGTGAGGCGCGCGAACGGTCAGAGCGCCAAGCTGCTGATTACGGCAGCTCGGCCGTGCTCTGCGCAGACATATCCTCGCACACGGCTTCACTCTCCTGGGCTAAGCCCCGGATGTATCAAAATCCTAGAGACGTGTCTGATGCCAACATGTTCATAATTCAATGCTCAATCTTGTGATATGCGACGGTATGCGCTCTACCGAGAGCCCGTTCTAGTTTCTCATGTGCTGATCCGATCCGTGACTCGGGATCCTTTATGACCCGATGCATCACGAGCTGTCACTGAGGCTAACGTAGCTCCTCGTGGCTCGCGGATCACAATTTACAGACCAGTTAATGTTGTCGGGACTATGGCTGTTGGTGGTTGTTGCTGCTTATGGTTTGGATTAAATATGACAGATTGTCATTTATGGATTATGGTTGTTTGGACGATTAAAATAAGAAAGCTAATATGTGCTAACGGAAGTTGTCACTTCTTGCCATGGTAAATATTCACAAATAAAGAAGGCTAAAGAGAGCTTAGCCTCTGCCCAGAAAAAAAATAAGCATCTATATGACGAGCTGAGATCCAGCAGTTCAGTCGTGGCGATCAGGTTCTTGCTTGATGCCGCTTGTGGGTTCAATATTTCAGGCCAAATGTCATGGTCTGTTCAGTTATTTCGTCAGGTTTCTGAGCAGAACTATTTGTTGTCACCAACAGAACGGAGAGGGTCAGTTCACAACCGTTCCGGTATGAAGCTCAGGCTACCGGTATTGCAAGTTCAAATGTAGTCTACGTAATTTGCCCTAAAATTGGCGGCTTTTTGTGTCGTGTCAGAGTTCCTGACGGGGAACCTTGTTTGTTTTTTTAAAGCTGGTGTGGCCTGGCCTTAAAATATCTTCTTCTTTTGGCAGCATGTCTCTCTTGGCATGTCACAGTTGCTTTGACTTGTTTTTGTTCCCTTTTCTTTGTACACACAACTGATACCTCCACTTTGAATGGTGACTTAAAAATATATTGCTTCTTGTTAGCAGCTCTTTTGTCTCCCTGTTTTGTTTTCTGAGCCGGCTTGTGACAGCTGTGATTAACTCAACACAACTTCTCTTTGGAGCGCAACATAAACATCAATACACAGAGACGTGTGTGTGTGTGTGTGTGTGTGTGTGTGTGTGTGTGTGTGTGTGTGTGTGTGTGTGTGTGTGTGTGTGTGTGGACTCACAGCAATGGCCTCCAGACGCTGTTTGTATTTCTCCGTCTCATCCATCCTGGCAGCCTGTGACACAACAAGACAGGGTTGAAGGTCAGAGGTTACATACATACAGTAAAGACTGGCTGGATAGAACCCATCGAGGGCTCTACTTCAAATGTATCCTCTCCAATCCCATTTGAACTCAACCTCGGAGGCACATGAGAAAGCATCAGCGAGAGTCACACACAGCAACCAGCTCACAGCAACTCACTCATTAGCAACTTTCTGCCATGACAAGCCATAGCTCTGCTTTTAGTCAACTTATTGGAGAGAAACTCATTTTTGGTCCACATGGACCTGCACTGTGTGGGCTTTTACCAGAAAAAAACTAATTATATGGAATATAGTGTTATTTGAAAATGGAGCTTCATCCACGATGGCAGCAATGATCTCAGTCACTGACAATCCTGTGTTGTGTGGAAAGAGATCTGTTCTACACCAAAAAGACACATTTAGTCATTACAGGATCTGGGATCTCGTATTGGGGGAGATCCGAGCGACACGGCGCCCTATTTCTCAGAACAAATACCAAACTGTCACAGCAGTTGTCGCTAATCGCCATCACAGAGCTTTGAAGCGCAAAATAAGTGCTTACCAAGGCACACACACACACACACACACACACACACACACACACACACACACACACACACACACACACACACACACACACACACACACACACACACACACACACACACACACACACACACACACACACACACACACACACACACACACACACACACACACACACACACACACACACACACACACACACACACACCTATAGCAGTGGGAAGATAAAACTTAAACGGTGACCGTCTCTTACCTGCAGCTGCACAAAGACTTCGAAAAAAACTAAACCTCCAACACCCTACGCCAGAATAAGCTTTGACAAAGTCACATTACTCATCTCACTCCCGAAACCTGCCACTTACATCCTCCACAAATGAGGTTTCTCTTTTCTCCCCAGAAGGCAACTCAATAGAGCTGCTGCTACTGCTGCTCTTCCAATATAGTATAGCAATATAGATCTTACAGCGGCTTCAGGCGGGCGGCGCTTAACACGCAGAGGAACCACACCTGAAGGAGTCCTCAGGCAATCCTCAAGGTGTGGGCCGGATGATGGGGTCAAAACAGAGAAGGGCCGACATGAAACAATGTGAAAAATGTAGGTGCACTGCACATGGCGGGGTGGAGGAGAAGAATAGGTAAGGGGGAATGTTTTGATGGGGAAACAAACTTCCAGCAAGCCTATCATTACTCTGGAGTTGCGAGACAGCGAATATAGGTGCAAATATAATATATATCATCTCAGAGAGATTGAGAGACAATGTACTAACAGAGGTAGAAAGAACCACCGTCATTGTGGCTTTGAGTGACTGTAGGTGCAGCGACAGCTTACAGCGTCAGTCTCCGTGGGGAGTGGAGGCTGGTGCCTCATCAGGGCTCCGAGAGAGCGCTCAGAATAGCAGCCAGAGATAAACAATCAAACACAAACAGAGGCTTTGATGAGGAGGTATGGAGGAGCTCCCCGTAGACACCCGCACTGACTGCGATAATTAGACATGATACAGGAGGGAAGAGGAGGGTAGAGGAGGGAGGGCTGACAAAGTCAAAGAGGCTGAGAAAGTCAGAGCAGAGAGTTGAGCAGGAGACGAGGCGAGACAGGTTTGATAAACCGCATGTTGTACTCTTTGGGTTTCATTTGAAGTTAAGGTCAGCGAGGCGCTTACAATACGAGTTGAGAGATAACCGACTGCTCTGAGCAGCACGCATGGAATTAAGTGCGATATCACAGGTTGGTCTTTCTCAAGGTTTTTTTTAAAGTTGTTGCTCCACAGTTGGTTTTGGACCTAAGTCACTGACACATTGTGGATGTGTGTGGCGTTGTGCCGACATAAAACGTTTCTAAAAAACATCTAAACATTCTAAATGCGACCGACGAACTGAATAAATTTAACTCGAAATATGAAACTCATCGGTCATGAACGATTAGCGTAAAGAATCCATCGGTGCTTTATTGCTTTTATTTCAATTCACAAACCAAGACTCACCTGATCCAATTAAGACCAGAGATATACAGTGTATGTCGTTTGGTAATCACAGTGAAACCTTTAGTCTCAATTTTATATCAACACAACCATCAAGCATAATTATAGTAATAATACAGTATTATTGTACACATATATTACTGTACAACTCACATTTTGCTTATGTTTGTGTACTGTTTGAGACACATTTCTATATTCCTCTTCCAGGAAGGACCGACATGCACAAGATGGCCAAAGCCGCAGTCGTAAAAACACAATATGCAAAGCCAGGGTGATATTATACTTATTGTACTTACAACCATTCAGCATTTAGCTTTAGACCATATCCCTTCTTTATTTGGCAGCGTCCGCATTATAAAACCAATCAGAAGTGTTATTAATCTGAATCTTTGCGCCTTCCCTGTGAATTCTCACACGACACCCACAGACCTTCTTGAGGTCTTCAGAAAGCACAGATGTGCCGTGCGACTTGTCCCCCGCACCGCGTCCGCCACACGGCAGAGACAAGCGGCGGCACTTAAACTCCAACACGGCGCTGAACACCTGGGCCACCTTCAGCATGCCGACCCAGGTGACTCCCATGAGCCTCAGCTCCAGTCAAACTGTCAGCTTTCTGGTAATGATACGTGTTCTGTACACAGCAAGTCGTGGGCTGCCTGACCTCACTGGTTTGACCACCCAGCCTCTTCCAGCCTCTCCCTCCATAGCCCACTCACTCGGTCACACACACGACTGACTGAAGGCGCTGTGGACAAAGACAAAAGATTTAGAGCAGAGGCACGAGGAAGTGAAGTCCAGAGAAATGAGATGAATGCATTGTTTATTAATGCTGCTGCATTTATTAGTCAATGAGCCCCCAAGTTACTGATGACGTCAACATGGTCTCTGTTCTCCTAAAGGCATCATCTCTTTTCCAACGCATTCTTCTTCTGCCAAAATATAAGGCTCCTACATGGAAGAACTTACTTTGGAAGAAGTGAAAACCTGATTGGTCGCTTCATTGCTGCGACCCCGCCGCTTCTGACTGAAGAAAAGAAAACTGCTGTATGATCACAGGGCGCTACTTCACCCCCTGAGCTCAGAACAGTTTCGGGGTGTTTTTTTTGCTTCCATCGCATTTTACTCCGCGGTTTTGATTTTCACCGCACCTCTATGAAAATGGCGCAATCATAGGTAGAAGAAGAGAGAACTCAAATGTATTTGGTGTAATATGACAGTTACCATGCAATGCATCATCAAAAATACAAAATAATTTCTGTGATGATTTATTTTACTAAATTGGAAAACCTCTCTCCAAGGTTCATGCACACAGAAACACACCTGTGCAAAGAGCATAGACTAGCGGCCCATAGGTGGTTAGAACATCCACCACGTTGCCATTACATATGCATAACAACAAAACGATTGTAATAAAATAACAGCTCCATTCAACTCCATTGTGGTTAATAAAACAGATGCAATCATACATTGCAGCTCTATTTCAAGGAGCATAACAGACAGTGTGTGTATAGGAATGTTATTCAGTCTTCCTGCAAACGGTCAGCATGAAACATTCCTCCTGCCCTGGTGTAAAAGAATGTATATTTGCCTTTAGTGTGCGTGTGTGTGTGTGTGTGTGTGTGTGTGTGTGTGTGTGAGTGTGTGAGTGTGTGTATGTTTACATAACAATGTATATTTGCCTAGTAGGGTGCCATGAAGCCTATATGCCGAATGCCGGCGTAGTGACATTAGCTTTGTGGGAACAGATGGGAGAACGGCGGGGTGTCTGGTATGCAAAACCATAAGAATCATTTAGTATCGCAGCTCGCTGCTCTTGGATTTCTCCAACACGCACTCGTTGGCAGTGCACAGCCGACTGTATATCTTAGGCGGTACTACAACGTCAAGGCAAGAGGTCTTTAGATTTAAAGACCAGCAGACTATTTTGGTGTTCAGCAAAATCCAAATTACAGTGTAAGTTGTAATTATTTTCAAACTAAGCAAAACAGCACAAATGCCACCGAAAAAAATGGTCTTGAAAGAAAAACTGTGGGAGAGGCAATCAGCACAAACAGCGTGAGCTGTAGGTACTTATAACCACCAACGCCTGAATTAACTTGTATGCCGAATGCAACACAAGTGACGGCGTAAAGGACCCTGAAGACGTTGATGAGACACTATGGAATCAGGAAAAGAAAAAGGGCAATTTAAATGCAATAACAATACAAAATGGGTATGGATTGTACATGTTATTGGAAAGGTGAGTGCGGGGTTGTTGACGTTGACTTCCCAGGGAGGCAAGTGGAGCGAAATCTCAGACGTTATTCATGTGAAATGAATCTGCACATTATGTGCTTGATTAATTAACTGGTTGTTTTGCCTGGAAAATGTCAGAAAACCGAGGAAGCGCTTGTTGTATTCGGTCCTTAAACCCCCCAAGATCTTAAATTCACCATCATATATATATGATGCACTTAATGTTAGAAAGTAATTGAGTCTTTCTGAAATGGCTGATTCTGTAAACGCGAGTTGCTAAATAGCTCCAGGTCTGTAGGGGTTGGGAGGGAGAGTCATTAAAAGGCCACCCAGTGACATTTTGTTTTTGTGTGATGATGCAATTACTCTGGCGTTAGACTGCCGGCCACCCTGCTCCTGTGCGCTTTGAAGTTTCTGCTCCATTTCCTGGAGACGAGAGGGGATGGAGGTGGGGGATGATTACAATGACGACTGAGGAAAGCGAGTGGGAGGTAGAGGTAAGATTGGAGAGTTACAGTAGCGTGTATGCTCCTCAATCACACGTGGCGCCGTGAGCGCATTGGACTACCAACACTAAAAGATGTATTCATTTCTAATAACAGTATTAGTGAGGCCTCTGCGGAATCATCTTTGCTTTGAAGTGCGACTCGTCGGCTAGAGGCTCGTTTACATCACGTCGTATTATCCTGCTTCTATTCAACATCCCCGTGTCTTCAACTCCTCTCCCACGGCACTCCAATACAGAACTAGATGGTAGCAGAGAAGTGGAAGGTTTACTGAATAGAAGGGTCGTCTGTGGCGACAGTCCCAGGACTGTGATACAGAGAGAATCTGTCAAATTATAATATCCCTCCAGTCGTGTGTTTGGGAACAGGAAGAGCACAAATGTCGACGTCCTCCAGAAGACTAGTGACGGAGCACGTAATCGCAAGAAGACCCTGATCTCTGGACCGGCGCTTCCTCTGCTGTCCTCACTGTCCGGTCGCTCAGGAAGAGCCGGCCTCAGACACACAGCCGGCTCGCCGTAAAACAAAACAAGAACTCCTAGATGGAGCTTCAATCACGGACGGTCCAAGGGGCAGTAACTCTCGAGCTCGGGGATGGATGTAGCGGATTGTTGTAAAGTGCTTTTTCATCAGGTATCGATTTCCTGCTGCTTTGCAGACCGCTGCAGAAATTGCATTATCGGAGATGGAATGCTAGTCGAGAAAGAAAGAAATCCGACACAGTGGGTGGAAGTATGTGTGTGTGTGTGTGTGTGTGTGTGTGTGTGTGTGTGTGTAATTTGTGGAGCTTGGACGGTGCTGCTGCAACAGCACGCAGCCAAGTTACCTGATTGACAGTCTTGGTCGGGGGGAATGAAAACTCAGCATTCCACTGTTTTGTGTGTGTGTGTGTGTGTGTGTGTGTGTGTGTGCGTGTATCAGTAACAGATGGGAGGTTAATATATACGTGCTCCTCCTACGTCACAGAGCTAACAGTGTAGTAGACTTTGGAGCGTGTTGGGGATTATCAAAGTCAACATCGCACATCACAGATGTACTTCGTTGCACTCCCCAGGCGCGTGAGTCCGACTTCAGTCCCGTGTGAGCGCGGAGGCTCACACGGTGCACTGCGCGTCAAAGCATTAAAAGACGCCTTCAATTCTGCGTGATTCACATACTTGTTGGGGGGGGGGGGCAGCAACTGTGCAGATGTGTACAGAGAGCATCAAAGGCATCGCAGCAAGGGGATACAATTAAAAAAAAAATCTTTCATGCCGCGGTGTACAGTGGTTGGACTAAAGCTATTTAATGCCCTGGCAATTTGAATAAATCGTGTTGACAGAGGAGACTATGATGAAACAATAGCATATCAAAAGGAGCAACCCTCTTTTATTGCCTCTGCCATATTAGTGTAGCTCTGTCAGGTCACACACACACACACACACACACACACACACACACACACACACACACACACACACACACACACACACACACACACACACACACATTCATCTTCAAGTCAAACATGAACAAGCATTACACACACGGCACAGTACCCGTCATGGTCACAGTGGTTACTTTCACACCTGTAGTCTGGTCTATTCAGTCCCATTAGTTCTGGTCCGAACCATTAGCTCTGCATGGATTCATGTATGAAAATCTAATTGCAGTGATTGACAGCCAGTCATTCTGCACTGAAAACATGCGCAGCAGGAAACAATGAGAGGAGCTGCTCCAGTGGTACCAGTGAAATATGACACAAGTCCAGTTTGAGGGAGAGAACATTGAGTTTTGAAAGACTTCAGATGCCAAAAACTTGCCCAGCAGTTTGCAGTACTTCAGGACTGGCTTTTACAATGTGTCAATTATTGCAGCTGTTGTAGTGATGCTCATCAGGTAAATGGGGGATGTACCCTGACCACATTATGCCTATAATCACATGGGCAAACTCCAGAAGCTTAGAGGTTCGGGGTAGGGCTCTGCGAGACTCGATTCGCTTGTCGGTGCTTCGCTCGAGCCGAGTTCTACTGCGGATAGCACCGGACCTGGACTGCCAGACGGGTTGCTAACGGTAACCATCTGAAAAGCAGTCATTGAAATCTGTTTGGAAAAGGGCAAGCCTTTGAGGACAAACCTTCAATGCCTTCCTTTGCTCATCAAGTTGTGATGCATACCGATACTATTGCAGCATCTACGCCAACCTGTTCAGGAGTGGCCATCGTTGCCGAGAACGAACAGTGACCTCTCTGTGTCGTCTCACACGCCACGCTAAGCCACGCCTCAAGCTGCCAGTAGACCTTCACCGAAGCCGATTGACCTGCGCACTACCTCATCGGACATGAGCTCTATACGTGAATTAATTACCTACTCCACCTTCTCGTATGAGCCCAGCTCGCTTGCAACCTCAACAGAGCTGGTACTGTAAAAAGTTCCAGCTATATTTATCCATCTACAACGGTTATTTTGGTCCACCAAGTTTGTCTTGCTGAGCCCACTGGCATATTCTAAACTGCCATTAATTATCTCATCAGCCAAACCCACAGATAGTTGACATCAAGCTAAACATTGTTTGTGGCTGCATAGGCTGTACTGCTTGATATTGCCCTCTGCGTGTTTCCCAACATGCCATGTCAAATTTTGTCGCACACATTTGAAATATAAAATCTGGAAGGATTTGCGGTGAAAAAAAAAAAAATCAGTTCTGCAGTCTTTAAACAAAGCAGCAGATTTTAAGTGACAGCATGGTGAAGCCTTTGTAAAAGAAAATGTAAAAACCTTGTCATCCACCCATCAAATCGGCAGAGGGGCTTCAGAGATTAAGACGATCATCCAGAACATGCATATGCATGGTTGAGCGGAAGCGCAGCGTGAATGAGTCACGTTGCCTCACTGAGTATGATTAACATGCAAGATTATCTATTTTAATCTATGTATGCGGTTTCCCAGAATGGTGAAGACAGTCAGCTAAATTACAACATCATTGTGATCAGCGAAGTTGCTCTTTAGTCAGTTTGGGGAACCTTACAGTGAAAAGAGTTTATAAGGGATTATCAGACTGGATGTACAGATACACCATTTAGGTTTTTCTAAATATGTTATGTTTATGCAACACATTAACTAGATGTATCTCCTCAGGCCAATCAAACTTGAGCCATTAGGACTTGATTGTGCATATGAAGAGAATTTTAAAACAGCTGTCGAAGTGTAGTATTTTCATTATTTATTATGTACGCCGCATGCTCACACATCAAAGTATCTCCACACAATTTATATTGAAAGGGTGAACACAGCAACAATACGTTTTTTACACACACGGTGCTTATTGGAAAACATATGCCAGCAAGAATATTCTCACATTTAAGCCCAAAACATAATTGTTGTTTGTTTAGCTGCATTTGGGTCTTTATTTTATACGTGCTCACTTAAATTGACATTTTAAGGTTTAAGGAGAGAGGATATCATGTGCTGTATTGATTGACAAACTTTTAAACAACTAGGACTATCGTATGCATCGCATTACAAATTAAATTGTAAAATGATCTGCTTGAGGTTAAAATGTATGCTGACATATTTAATTGTTTAACCAATTTTAGTACCTTTAAGATATTCACTAGTCAACGTAACAGCTAGACCTGTAGGAGAGCCCTTTAAAGCAGTGATTTACAAAGAGAACTTCCAACGGCAATTCACAACAGGAATTCACAACAGGAATTAATGACAGAAATTAATGATAACAATTTGTCAGGGGACACGGGGAAGAATAGCAGTATATATAAGAGTGGAAACCACAGGTGTGTAGGGCATGAACAGTCATGGAGACAAAGGAGTAGCTGAGGGCAACAGTCAATCAACAGTCAGGGAGACGGAAATATAACTAACAGGGTGTTACACAAAGGACCGGTTGTTACTGTACCATTGTATAAAACTACTCCATAACATATTGTGAAATAACTGTCTTTGACTATTGTTTATTCAAGTGTACAAATACTGTACATGCATTTTTATAAATAAAAAAACATGTCAAGCTAATTTCTGGTATAACATAAATCCAATTAATTTAGGTTTATAAAACCCATTATCAAAGAGCTCTTTTCTGCTATCATTGTAGCATCATTCAGGGTCAAAGGGTAGAACAGGGGCTGCTACTTCGGCTACCACCTAGGCATCTCAGTTACACTAATGCCAACAATGGGACAGTGGCCAACCTCTTCCTTCCCTCCTTCCTCTACCCTCAACCACACACTAGTAAATCAAAGACCCATGAAGTCTTACACTATATGGTAAGTCATGCATATAACTGGTGGTGGTGTTCATTTCATGTCTTGGTTGGCATTATTGATATTGACGTGTCAGTCATTTGATGTACAACCGTATCTCATTAGGGCTAAAGATCCTGATCCACACGTTAAACCCGTCTCAATGGGCTTGCGGATCAATTTTTATCGATATTATGTACGGCCCTCACACCCCCTGTGATTTTCTTATTCGGCCCACTTGCTACTGAAGTTGAATAGCCCTGTCCTAGGTTTACCTTGGCTGGCAAAACCAAATCTTTCAGTTTCCTATAAATATAAAAGATGGTAGGAAAACAGACTTATTTCCTGGTTCTGAAGGTGACCCTTCAAAGATAACAAAGTGTATGGTTCCTGGATATTTATGTTTTCTTGGTCTGAAGAGCAACCAGTCCAAGATGACAATTTCTCGTTTCCCGAAAGAACTTGCAGGGTTTCCCCGAATATGCGATCTGACGCTACCTGTCCTGCTATCTACCAATTCCAGGATCTTAAAATCTTCCTATACTTTACGGTGGCCGTTGATCCACACTATCCTTTTCTGTGGTCTACACGGGACCCCATATCTGTCCTCGATTTGGGTCCTTCCTGATCCAAAGCATGTCTCCGCGGTCAGTCCGGGGGGTGCTAGCGAGAGAGCTCACCTGCGTGCATAACAGCTGAGCAAGGCGCGCGCTGCGCGAGGACAGTCCTGGCTCTTTGAGAGACGCTCCTTGCAGTGAGAAAGCCAGAGGAGCAGCCTCCCCCCAGGTTCTAGTGCCCGGGGATTATGGCCTTTTTTTTTTTTTTGACGGAGCTCAATGTTGACTATTTTTAGAACATGCCGTGCGGGCGACTCACCATTGCTTATTCAGGCTATATCCTGATAGTCCAATCGCCAACGATTTGTAATATTCAAATATATGTAACTCGAAAAACAAGTCTCTCCTGATTGAAATAGCTTTACGTGATTTAGGCCACACCTGCATGTGGTTTGGGGCACACCTGCTCACATACCTGTATGTGGTCTGGGACACACCTGCTCACATACATGTGATTTGGGAAACAACTGCTCACATACCTTTATGTGGTCTGGCTAAATTTAGTGTACTTGACTCTTCGGTGTCAAAACGCTGACATCAATTTTAATCCTTCATCACCGACACGGCCTCATAACACAGAAGACCTACCAGTTTGTCTCCTTGAAGCACAAACATGCACTTGCTTTCCCATCGTCTTTAAATGTGTCTTCCCTCTGCATCAATCCTTACATTTTTGGATTATTTGTCGACCTTCTCTAACTTAAATCACTTGTTTTCTCAACTAAACATCGATATAGAAACACTGTTTTCTCATGGTAGGATGCCGCTCATTGGGGTCACAAAATCTACAGCTTTATCTCCCCTCATGCTGCGCACAGACGGTTGACGTGTCCATTAAAGTTCCTCTTGTTGAATGCGTTTGTGTTTTACGCTTTGCAAAAGGATTGAAGATAACAGGGTAGAGCTGGGCGATATGGAAAAAAATGTTATCACGATATGTTTTTCCATATCGATCGATCTCGATTGATCATCTCGATTCTTATCCCCCCCCCCCCCCCCCGCGCGCAAAACTTTAGAACAAATCAGTGTTGGTGCTGCGGCACATTAAATAGCCGAGAGTTTTTTTCAGCGTGAGAAATACGATGTATGGCGGAAGTACGGGAGTCTCACGCTCAATGCGTGACACTTGAGAGCCCTGGAGACAGCAGCCGCAGAGCAGAGCAGCGCCGTGGGCCGGCATCACGGGGAGGCGAGCCGGCTGGAAGCTAGCGGCTAGGAGGCAAGCGGGCTGGAAGCTAGCGGCTAGCGGGTTGGAGGCTAGCGGGCTGGAAGCTAGCGGCTAGCGGGTTGGAGGCTAGCAGGCTGGAAGCTAGCGGTTAGCGGGCACTATTAGGCTGATGTTAATATTAGAGATAAGTTCGTTAGCCCGTTTTAAAAGCCAGCCGTGCCACCTCATTTCTCCCTCTCGCAACTGCAGCTACTCTCACAAGGGGAAGTGGGCGTGTCGTGTCATACCTGCAGACGGCAACCAGCAGACTCCGACACTGTTGTTGCGCTTACTTTTGCCACGTGAGATCGAATACGTGTCATAAGGAGATAATCGAGATCGATCAACATTTTATCGCGATCCCGAATCGAGATCGAAAAATCGCCCAGCCCTATAACAGGGTAGCTGAAGTTTCATGGGAAACCCGAGCGAAAGCAATTTTAGCGTTCATCAATGTATTTGGGTTTGATAAACAGTGCCTGTGGGATGAGTGACATATGCTGACTATTACTGTAGAATATCTCAAGCAGCAAACTATAATTGTAACCTGTCATTTTTGTTTAAAATAAGTCACGTGTCTGTGTGATTGCCTCAAATGACGATGGCCTTTGAGGAGATAGACCGAAAAGGTTAACACTTGTTCCCCCCATTGAGGCTCTGTTCAAGCAGACTAACACGGACCGAGTCCCCATCATGACTTGCCTCCCGGCTGATGAGCCAGGGTGAAACTGTAAGTGGGAGGAAGGAAGAGATGAACGGATAAGACACAGAGACATCTTATACATGGAAAAATCCTGCATGCAACCAGAGACGAATGAGAGGCGGCGGGAAGAGAGCTGATCAAAAGTTTGCGACACCTGTTCTGACATCGCTGACGAGACACTGGAGGCTGTGACAACACACACATTCAGCTCAATCAGCCTGGCCCCACCCACCTTGAGCCCCACAAAGAAAGTAGATGTTCCATTACACACACATTATATTATATATATATATATATATATATATATATATATATATATATGATTTATATTACACAATATTTATATTTTATTATAATATATTTATGATATATCTATATTAACATGAGATGGTATTTATATATTATATGATATATATATATATATATATATATATATATATATATATATATATATATATATATATATATATACCGAATTATTGAACTATGTGTTTTGCATTGAATCATACTGTGATGCTTACTGAAATTGATTTGATGACTCTACCAAAAGAAAATTTGCACTGGTGTGACGCTAGCTGTAACCGGCACGGTGAGCCTGCAGAAAACTCATCGGTGCCATTCTCTCCACAGAAAAGATGAGAAAGTTGTCAACATTTAAAAAAAATTATCAATTGGACATTAGCTGGGTTATATATCACTTGTTTTGTTATGAGACTAGAAGTTTTAAATGTCATTGTCATGACCATTAAACACTAGAGCTGGATGGATGTCCAACCAAAAACTAAGAAGCACTTTGGAGGCACAATCCAGCCGGAGAACTAACAAGGCAAAGCGACCTTTCCCTTCAAACCCAGCAGCTGTGCCTCCTCTGCTCAGTGACGCAGTCGGTCAGTGTGGGTCGACATTGAAGATGCAGGTTGTTCCTTACTGCTCTGATCTAATCACTCCCCACACGGCACCAGAAAGACGGTCAACCGTGATAACGGTAAGCAGGTTTTGACAGGAGGCGTTCCCACAGCGCTGTACGTTACAAATAGAAGGGTGTGAATTGGAGAAAACCAAACAAAACTAACACTGTGCAGCAACTGTACTAATACGTTTGATATAACTATTTTAGGATTGTCCAATAAATACTTTTCTGATTCACCATGCACATTCAGTCAGTGAGCCCTCTCTTTTTAACTTTCAGAAAGAGTGTGACATGACATGTATTGGCTTGCTTCACTGATTTGTCTGTCTTTGTGTGCAGGATTAGTGTGTGAGTGTGTGTGTGTGTGTGTGTGTGTGTGTGTGTGTGTGTGTGTGTGTGTGTGTGTGTGTGTGTGTGTGTGTGTGTGTGTGTGTGTGTGTGTGTGTGTGTGTGTGTGTGTGTGTGTGTGTGTGTCAAACAGGTTTGGAGAGGAATGCAGGACTGGTGTAATCCGGTCCCGGTTAAATTTTGCTATTGTCATGGAGTCAAAAGCCTGAAGGCCTGTGTGCCTCAGGGCCCCGTGGCTCAGTCATTACAAACACATTATCTCACAAAATACAGCGCAGCCCAAAGCCGCATCAAGCCGCATCAGGGCAACACAGTAGAGCATTGCAAATACTGTAATGTCCATCTGTAGGTCATTCACTACTGGCTGATAAAAACATTGCAATGTTGAGCCACGCAGCTTTTGTCCAATCTATAATGCGAGGAGGGAGTCACCTTGTAAATGTTTAATCGGGAACATCGTAATGTTTAACTTTCCCTCCATCCTCGTCGCGACTGTGGACAAACAAACTGAAATCCAGCCTGTCATTGAAGAAATTATAGAGACAACGCATTGTTATAGTTGTGAAGGCGGTGAACGAGGACTTTGCGTTAAAAAGATATTCAAGCATTTATTATTTAGCGCTGATGGCTTTGAGGAGTATCGATTATTGAATTTTTTTTTATCCCATTCTTATGGCAGCATAATGTAAAACAGGATCTGACCAAATCTCAGTTGTGCAACGCTTTGATTTCCCCTTCTGCGATTGGCTCAATGTCAGACATCTCTTCTAGGTGGCAGACTATTGTTACCAGATAGATGACAATGTGAGACCTCCAAACTCTTTTGTATCGAATTCAAAGCTCAAAGATGTAAAGAAAAGGAAAAAAAATATCAGAGCTGCAGCCCACCCCGTTTGATGTATCGCTTGAAACTCCAGTAAATGATATCTGTCAATTCCATTTCAACAGATCTCTTTATAGTCAGAGGTTTTATTAAGATACTTGATATACGATTGGATTCCCAGTGTACCTAATCACTCAGGTTCTCCTCTTCCTCTGTTCTTGCCCATCTTCATCATTTCTCTCATCTGCCCTCCTCCACTTCTCTGTCTCCCAATCTTTCTGTTACTTCCAAAAGGTTGAGTCTTTGTTAACTTTTCTTAACAGCTCTTTATGTAACTTTTCTGATTATCTATTGAGTTTGTTATCTTAAATGGAAGGAGTTCTACAATCTGATACTCGCCAACAGAACCGGCTACATGATCAAGAACGGATCTCACAAACCTTGTTCAGATAATGCCTGATGCGTGAAGTTATTTACCGAAGTACACAGCCAAACTTGTTCAGGATGTTTCCCTCTTGTACCCTTTAGATAAACCAATAACCTCGTCAGACGGACACCTGAACTTCTTTCACTAATTTGTCCCCCATGTCTGGTTCCAAGGCATTTTGTACCAGGGTTAAAAGGGCTTGGAGGGTTCCCAGCACCGTGAGGTTTCTGTCAACAGCGCTCTACACCACCACCACCATCATGGCTGAACCAGAGGCAGCTAGAGTCTGGTCCTTTCCCCCTCCTTGTTCTTCAGGTTTCATGAACATAAGGACCTAAATACTTCTAGAAACTCGAGATACGCTCTCTTGACCTGGGAAGGTAACCAAGGTGACTTGTCCACCTCTGGACGGAGGGTGACTGCAAAGATAGCACAATGCCAGGCAACAGTCAGCATCACACTGAAGTTTTTGAAACCATCTAAAAAAATTGATATTTTACCGTTTTGTTTTGTGTTAAAAAAAAAAAAAAAAAAATGACAGTATAAAACTTAAACATATTGCTCATGGCAACAATATGTTGTCCCTTAATGGTACAAAAGAATTCTTATAACAATCTAACAAAGGCCACATCTTAATATTGACCGTTCCTCCCTGGGTGTTGCCTCTAATGCGTGATTGACAAATTCATTCAATGGGTCATCAGTTCTTGAGCAAAAAGCTACTTGTGCCGAGCTGCAGTGGTAAGCAGTGTAAGAAGAGTTGGAATATGTTGGTTTCAATGAAAGGAACAACAAAAACACCCCTTGTAAGCAAGAAATGAAATGGTAGAGACATTTTTCCTATAGTGAAAAAAAGATGTTAGTTCTGCAAAAACAAATCTACAGCTACAAAAACCACACAAACAATAATCGGCTTGGCGAATCCCTTTCTGTATGGGCTGTGGATCTGGTGTTGCCATTTTGAGCAATTCAACATCAGGTAAGCTTCTACCAAAGTAGTTGTGAATTGGCAGTTGTGACAGTTTAATTGGCAATTTTAACTGACTAGACTACATCATCACACATTAACTGCAGCTTTGAAAGAACGCTAATTATTAGACAGCTCGCTGGCATCGCACACTTCCTCTCTCCCGCCACAAAGATATACAGATTCCCAATTAACACCTAATTCTGCCATTGATTACTGTGTTCAATCCTTTCTGTGAATGTAACTTAAAGCATATCCCAGAACTAACACTTAAAATGGATACCCACAGTCCACGACCAACGAGACGTTGTAATCAAGAAGCCACCGCTATGCTGGCGTCTTGAAGTTGCACAACTATCTTTTGTCAGGAGGATTATAGAAAAAAGTACTGGCTCGATTTCTCATGAAAGCTGGTGGTAGGGACATACTATAGACTGGATATAACGAGAAGTTAAGTCATTGTGAAAAGGCCAATTGGTTTGCAGTGGTGTTTTGAAGCCTCGAGTTTGGCATTTTGGCCTTTGCCATCTTGGCTTTTTGCAACCAGAAGCTATTCAAGACGGTGAAGCTCTGTACAACAGAGCCCTGAATACAACACTTTTAGGCAACCAAACAGCGACACCTCTCCATGTTATGCAATACGTTTGAACCATCTACAGTTTCAAGAAGAACTGAATAGAACCCTCATGGAGGAAGGACGTACTCCAGCGCTCCTTATATTCAACTGCCAATTGACTACGTATTCACAGTATCCATAATATCGTGGCTTTTTGTCAAGTTTCTGACAGTTTTGTAATGTTTTCCTCCTTTTCAATTCATATTCACATGCCACTAAAGTTCAGAGACTATAAGAGAGGAGAAAATTGCTGGCAGCGAAGAAGCACAAATATGCCGTCAAAAAGCCTTAAGTTAATCTTGAAGTTATCTCCTCAAAACCATTACCTCTACAGCCATAACACATTACTGTACTTGAGTGCCTAATCCTTGTGAGCTTGATTAATACATTGCTGCCGTTGTCAGAAGAAGGGCAAGTGTACCTCGTGCAACAGGTATGAAGGTAAATGTGTTTTCCATCGTCCTACTTCTCTCACTAACGGTCAGCCAGGATTTTGGAGGCTTTTAAGTCAACGGACTGACTATTGCGAATGAAAGGAATACCATACAGACGCACACAAGCTAAATGATTTAAAGAACGCCGCCTGAAAAGCGCCTCCTGTTGCCTAAACAACACACAAAAACACAAAGGAAAAGGGGACGCTGCACAAAAGGAAGAGTTGGTGGCTATAGTTTAAACTTGAATGTGGGAGCGTGGCTGGTATCTCAGGTATGTTTGGAGTGAAGTGGATCGTGGTACCATGCAGCAAAATACTCTAGGTCAGCTGAGAACACTGGAGACTATTTCAGCATATGTCTTATAATGTCAGTAGTAGTCGTTGACCCGGCACACATTTTGCCAAGTCGGACTGCAATAATCTTCACCCATCACACAGACGAGTTCACTCATCGCTGCGTGTGCTACGCAGTCAAATGCAGAAGCTCTGCAAAGTCTATGCAACTAATAACCCTGGTGACGTCATGGTGATGTCATGCTTATATCTGCCAAGATATCTCTTCCTCTGATGCATACTGACCGATACTTTTGAATCCATCTTTTCACATTTCATAGAAGTGAAACACTGAAATGATGGAGAAGCCATTTCAGATATAATCTTACATGTAACTAGAGTCTCCTATAACAATGACAAGAGCAAAGTCACACAGGTTATTTTCATATTAATGATTCTTATCATGTACTATGTACCCACCCTGGCCCTTTCAAAACTCAGACTGATGCTCACATTAAATGCAAGTCCACTTCTGTGTTTTGGAACCGTTGGTACTTACACCTAATGAGAACTGTACCAAAGTATGAAAGCCGTACCAGAGTATGCGAACGGTATCTGCATGCAGGTCTTGGTTCCGGAGTTTAAAGCCTACGTAGATGGAATGAGTATAAAAGTATTACTGAGTATTCTACTTTTAGCTGTATTAACAAAAGCAAGCTACATACAGTAATGTCTGAGTACACATCAAACCATGTCTATATGCTCCTCTGCATTTTGTACCAAAGTCGTCTCCCTGAGAACAAACTATTCATCACTTCTACCGTTTCACAAAATAAAAACTATAATAAAAAACATTCTGTGTGGCCAGTGTCTTCCTGATCTCTTGTTTCCAGGTGAACCATCATTGTTCAGTCTAATCTTCTGTTCAGCCATAATAAAAACAGCCTGCGGCACAGTCTCAGCCATTATGAGCTGTGGAAACATGACGTAAAGAGAGGGAGCGCAAAGTAGAGGTGTGAATATTGTTATTTGGTTTAATGTTCACAGGGTATCACTAATCATAGAGCTATGCTTCTTGGCCTGCATTACCAGCTTAGTTGAAACATGGAAATGTGCCAGCAGGCAGTGGAGTTTGTTTCTGGTGACGATGCTACAACTAAGAGGATAATTCATTGGTGGGTGGACAGACGGACAGGAGATATACTGGGGGCAGTGTGGCAGCATGGAATTTCCTTCCTGGTGAAAATCCATCCATTACCCAGGTTGCCAAGCAAAGACATGGTGAATTTCATCTCTTCCAGCTACGCTTTTGTCTTCTCCCCTCCATCTTTTTAATCTCCCTCCACCTTGTTAAAGGCCAACGCGCTCCTAGTCTCTCCAACGCGGTTTGAAAAGATAAAACTCTGCCGATTGGTTTTGGAGCCTCTGCTCTCTTTTAACAGCAATCCCTCCCACTCTACCCATCTCACTGACTCCTTCTATATTTCAGGAGGTTTCTGCCGCTTTAGAAGAAAACCACACCGCCTTGCAAGTTTACTGGCACAACAATATTTTGCATCCGTCAAAGAAGAAAACATGTCAGCTAAACAAACACAAACAGGCCGGAAGACCAGACGGTTAAAGTTTTAGCTACACATAGATATCTTGTGTGATGGTTGTGCAAGAGAGGTGACCTCAACAAGCTTTTGGTACAATATAAAAAAATTATCCGATTTCAAATTGGTCGATATTACCTTTCTTCACGCAACCAATGACTTGAATGAACAATTGTTATAAGAACCTCTTCTTTTCATACAATAGTAATTAAAAGATTAAGAGTAATTGATAAATTCAACCATAAATGCAGGTGGGGCAGCTTCTTAATCTGCGTTCACACCAAGAACGTTGCGAATATTCCCAACGCTTTACTTGCGTGAGTTTACTCACCTGACAAGTTATGGTTTATTTGTGTCATTCGCGCCTTAAAGAGGCGTGGCTGATATCTGTGGCTTTACTCTGTGGAAACAGTTATCATTTCCGCCATCCACCATGGAAGAAATAACTACTATTTCTGCTTTATAGTTGTTATGGACGTATCTTAAACGTCGGAACATCCAACGCCCTCATGTTTGGGTTCGTAACATCATCTGTGGTCTCACACAGCTCGCTGAATTTCACCGACTATATCTGGAAAACTGCCTCTTTCAGCTCTACCGGCTGCAGCAGCCACTTAGATTCACCAACGGCACAACGTCAACGATGACGGGCGGGGCGTCCTCACGGCTGATTGGCTTTCGCCACTCGGTGTCGGACGAATCTGTCGCCAAAGTTGAAATATTTCAAATGTGCTCAGCTATGCTTAAGTACTTCTTGAGGTTGAAGTGACTCACACTTTCTGAAAACACCTTTTATTTCCTGCTTAATACTGACATTGACTTCTTGCCCACTCCCCAACCCCTCCTCACTGGGGCCGCAGAGGGGGGAAATAGTTGGCTCACTCCTCGTGTTTCGGGCAGTGTGTTTGGCCAACAGCAAACAGAACTACTGGGTTCAGTGTTGGTTGACACCAGCTGAAGTTGATTTAATAATTATCCCAGGGCAGTGAACATCCCATTTAGTGTGTCATAAAACAGCAGCGATGTTTGCTTCTTTGGCTGCTGTGACAGTTACGCGGCCATGTATCCTGTGCAGTGGTCCTTTATGTGCCACTTCCCTTTGAAACCTCATGCATAAATATGCTCGTTAACCCCCCCAAAAAAACGCAAGAAGGTAACCATTTCCGGAGAGTCAAATTAAGCCAGAGGTGGGCAACACCCCCTGGACATGACCCCAAGGCCACTCTGTTCCCCAGCCTGACAGAAGAACAGCCGCGTCAGGAGCTCCTGCTGGGACCTGTAAATCAGTATGCGCCAGAGGCGTTTGTTTGTTTGTTGGCTTGCGAGGCTGAAACCGGCTGAGCTCAGACCGAAGTACAGTCATGGTTTAAAAGTGATGAAACAGCTTTGTGTCTCTCACACATTTTAAAAGTCAGACAACAAATCTGACACACAGGACTCGAGATCTTGATTGCTGATGCTGCAGCAGCTAAGTGTGAAAAGATGGCCCCACTATCTTAACCAGTGCATCGTAAAACTGTTGTAAAAGCCCTGCAGGCTTGAGGATTAAGAACTCAGAAACTGACAATCAAGTATTGCAGACAAGTGTCAAAAGTGCACGGCATATCTTTGAAGATTAAAAAAAACATATACTACAATAACTATGATAAGGTGGACAATGTAAATTGACGACTGCACAGTGAAAGTATTTTCTGAATGAAAGTGCAACATGTGCTTTCCCCCCCTTTTTTTAACTCGGTGTGGATTAAAATAAGTTTTAAAAAGTGCCAGAAAACGTCACTTGTGACAGCCACGTCGTATTTTAAATCAATATATGATCACATTTGAGTCTTTGCTTCGCGATGCTGAACAGAGGTCAGGCGAGTCAACAGCTGATGGGGCTGTCCAGCTCCGGCTCACTTCCACCTCTCTGCCCGGGTCACAATAGATGTCCACCGACCACCGCGTTCACCGACCGGGGCTCATGCAGGGAAACGGTGGCCGGAGAAACACGTACCTGTTCAAACGTGTCCACTTGGTTCGATACGTTCGACGTGTCAAGTCCAATGACCTGCGGGAGAGACGCGGACCCGAAGTCGAGAAGTAGATGTTGGACACGCGAAGAATAAAAAAAAAGAGAGAGAACACACCCTGTCCTTCCAGCGTAATTCGTTAGCAGCAGAGCTAAAGTAGCTTACTCCTCTCCGTGTAGCTGAACACCTGAGCTCGCCTCCGCGCTGAGCTGCACAAGTGACACCGGACGACGGGGTCGTGTGACGTTTGTCGAACTTTTCCTCCCTACTTTTTTCCCCTTCTTCTTTTTATTAGAGGTCTGTAAAGTGTTTTTTCCGGTAGAGAAAGTGGTGGCGTTGATTTAAAAAAAATGTTTTAAAAAAATGAACACGAGGTGAAACCGTCCCAGTGAGCCGCTCTCTCTCACGCCGCCTCCCCCCGTGCCTGAACCCGTCTGCGAGGAGGAATAGAGCCGCTCTGTCCGGTGGTTACCTGACTCCAGTTATTACCCTCCAGACAGCAGCCTCATGTTTCCTGTTGTTGTCGCTCGGAATTACTGCAGATAAACAGCGTTAACGCGAACGTAACAGGTTGGGATGCACTTCTCTAACGATACATGTTTTAAAAAGCCACTTAAATCACCGATATTGACTTTTACATATAGTTGCTTCGTTATATTTGCACTTTCTTTTGTATTTGAGAAGTTCATTTGAGTTTCAACATGGTCATTATCACAGTCTCATGTGTAGGTCACGTTTAATGTTTTATACCATTACTTTATATTGAATGATTGATATATGGATAGATAGATACTTTCATCCCCAGGGGGGAATTTGGTTGTAGCAGCAGCACGTGGTGTGTTTCTTGCAGGTGCTCAAGGTTATTTCCTGTTATCAGAGGTGATTTAGATTATTTCTGCAAAAAAAAGAGAGAAAAAAAGGTCACATTTGCTTGAATAAACATTTAATCAGAATGTGAGCAAAATAATTAATGAAACGTGCATGTCTGGACCAAAGCTGTGCTGTCACTAGTGGAGAACCCCTTTCATTCCACATCCTGCGGTTTCACGTGAAATAAGAAGCCATGTTTATGTTGCCTTATGAAAAGGATGGATTAAAAAAAAAAAGTTTTATTAACACTTACTTCAAATCAGACCCTTTCTATATGTTCTCTGGATACAATTCTCACAGTGTTTTTTGCACTGTTAGTTTCGTTGAAAATAAAGAATTTCAGTAGTTTGGGTAATACATATAAGAAAAGCACATTAAACTTAGTATTGATAGTTGCGCCATTAGTTAGAATATCAGTTGTTGGTTGTATCTGTTTATAGTTGGAGTAAAGTGATTTTTAACCAACACTTATTAAAATATCAGTATATTTTAATGAAAATGAATGACTGGAAAATAATAGAGGTTATGAACTGACAGGTGGATAGTAGGTCTTGGATTAAGATACAGGTGTGGTTTGAAAAGCGACTTACTTTGAAGACTTCTTTCTCCTTTGTGATAGAGAGTCACTCTGGTTATCCATTGTAAATCCACGGTGGCTGCTCGTCCTCTGTGGAGCTCTAAACTTTTCAAGCCGCTGGCGTTTGTGTATCCTTGAAGTAGGCTTCTGTAGAGTGTTATTCTCATTTGAAAAGATCAGTCGAACACTACACACAACACATCTGTCCGGGTGTGCTGGGATGTCAGTTCTTACTGTGTTTTTTTTATTTTTCAGGAGACTATCTTGTGTTCCTTTTGTGTTTTTCTTTCCAGCCTCTTCACAGTGACACTATTTAGATGTGTGAGTGTACATTCGTTGCAATGTTTGTTTGGGAAGGAATATGTTAGGAGGGTATTTTTCCATTTGTACTGTTCACACCAAAAAAAGAAAAAACAATTACCTTGAAGTTTCCTGTTTTACGTCATGTGACAAAAATAATACCGACATTGACCCTGGTGTGGGAAAGATAAAACATTTTGTTTGTGAGCGAAGACGAGCCGAGGACACACCAAGGGCACAGTCCAGCTACTCTAGTACCTCCTACAGCTCCAAGTACATCTAGGCCAACCTACTTTTATGTATACTCCATTAGAACCTATTCTTGTTTTATAAATACCACAATATAATTCAGGCACATTTTCTTACGACAAATTGCTTTCTCAATTCACTATATAGGGTATTAACCCCTGAAGTACCATCAACCTTTCGAGATAGTCATTGTTTTAGTCGCATGAATTACGTCTTGTAGCTGAACTCTGCTATATTCTATAATCCCATATTTCTAAATATTGCTACTTTACGGCTGAAATTCCCCAATAGGGCCATTTGAAGCGAGAATGTCCTTTGCTGTCGTCCACAGTGATAGTGTATGAAATAAATGAGCACATCCACTGACTCGGCCTACTTCTGATTCCCCAAGATAAGAGAAAATCTTCATATGAGCAGCCAGAAAGTGGGAGTGCACAGGCTCGTATCACACAGCTTTTCCTTTTACTAAATGGCAAAAAAACAGTCCCTCCCTCCCTTTTGTGTGTGTAGAAGTGTGTGTGTGTGTGTGTGTGTGTGTGTGTGTGTGTGTGGGGGGGGGGGGGTTGGGTAACAATGCCCTGCATGCATGTGCTGTTGTGCCTGTGTGTTCATGCATGCCATTACCAGCACCTTCTAAACACCGCTCTTTGTTGGCTTGTATGTGCTTTTGAAGCACACTGTAGAAAAGAGCACCATTTGTGTCTCTGCATTTGTGTTTGCATACATACAATAGTAAAAATCAGTGTTTTTTCATATGAGTTGCTTACATTTTTCAACAACATTTTGTAAGCAAAAATGTCATGGGAACCATTACCTACAGTGGCCTTGAGGATGAACAAAACAAAGGAATGTTTCACAAAACAACCCTCGAAGAAGACGTTCCTCCACAAAGGGTTCTTTGGATGAATATGGTTCTTAATCGAACCATTAGTCTTTCAAAGAATCCTATAAAGGATTCTTCAGAATCAAATGGTTCATGGTAGAACCAGAGGCCTCACATTAAAAACCTATTTACAATCTATGTTTGTCCAGAATGCTTTTTGTCTTGTTGCATCCAATCACAATGTTTTTTAAATCTTACCTTTGCGATACCAGCTAGTCAGATGGCTAGTATTAGAGTAAAGATTGTGGCGATGGCCACTCAAGATGGCCACTCAAGACACATTACTGAGATACATCACATGTTTAGTTCCTATGGTGAACATGTTCACATTTGCCTGTTTTACGCATTCGGCCAACACCAAGCTGCTGATCACCAGCTAGTTTGACTGTCTGCTGTCGGATGACCTGCATGTAGCGTCTACAGTGGCATTTACCTTATTTTGTGAAAGGTTAGGGTTTAGCAACTAAAGCACTTGGTTACCGTTCGGGAAAGATTGTGTTGTTAATTGTTGATGTGTGACAGGACGAACTCTAACCTCCTGCACGAAAGTCATCTACGCTGTATGCCACTCCACAAGCCCAACCTCCACACCTTTTACGTGACTCCTTATTACACACCGTTTACGGCACAATACTTACCGCTTTGGATATACGGAGACTGGTTGAAAGGACTTTTTAAAATAGTTACTGACAGTTCTTGAGTGTGTGTTTGCACACAGTTGTGCAAGTGTGTGTCTCAGATACTTGCAGGCTACACATGCGTACCTCTGGATATTTGCTCTACTTGCAGTAGTAGTGTCAGACCTTTCCCCCATTACTTTGACAACTCCTCTCACTCTTTAGTTACCAGAATGATTTTACTCTATAAGACCAGACATTTCCGTCAACCGTCATGGGATAGCTGCTACTTGGCAGCGTGTGGGTAAAAGTGATGGGGCAGATAATACAGATGCTCCCTTAGAGGCTGAAAAAGACAGATATTAATATAGTCAGTGCTATAAGCTGCAATTGTTTCTTTTTCCTTGCAGTAACTAGGTGCTGTTGTTGAAAAAAATAACTTGTATCTGGGGAAAATGTCCACCTTTTATGAGCTTTTAAAGGCATTGCCACTTATGGCTTCACATTAGTGGAGCTGTTCAATGGAGTATGGCGTTAGTGGACTTTTAAGAAGGAGCTGATAACAGTGCTTTTAGTAATCGTGGACCTCCTTTTATACCTTTCTTCTTCTGTTTTTATTTCAACGTAAAGCAAATTGAGTTTCCCTGCAAGTTTTTTATATTATTTGCTCTATTTAAAATGAAAAGTGAAAAGGCTAAGCCGATTTATTTATAGATCAGCTTGGCCGAATGTGCTCTATAAATAAATCGGCTTGGCCTTTAAATCCTGAGAAAGTGTTATCTTGTGTTATTGTCAACTTCTAAACATCCATTTCTCCAACTTCTCAGGACATTGCTCCTCTTGAGCTCTTTTTATGTAAGTTAACGCTTCCATATTATATACGTATATCAGTCACAATTTTCAACCATCCATCTTGTGACGGTGGCTATCATGTGTCATCCCTTCATAATATCAATGTTACTAGCTGCTAGCAGAATTTCCAGCAGATAGCTATCAGATATTTTCCCCTAACACAGTTTGTTGTCATATTACCATTTGTCATATTTTTTTCTAATTTTTTTGTATGTCTCTGAAGTTGTGCTGGTTATTTGGTTAATATTTATCTTTCAGCTCATGGAAATTCACGACACTTCCATCTTTAATAACTGTACATATTGCTGTTATGAAATCTATTGTTTATATCTATGATTGAGAGTACCTGGAATAAAATGTCTATCACAGGCTATCCATCGCAGAAGCCTGAGCTCTTCTTCTAAATTAATATTTTTGTACCTATTTGAACCACGTCTCTGATGTAAATCGGTGACTTGTCCATCTGTTCAAGTAAATCGTTTGCTATATTTCTGTTCTCAATAAGGCTTTGAATTTCCCTTCCTTCTACATATCATTAGAGTTTTTTCCATTTTGCTTCATAATGGAAATATGCCTGAAGGTTTGGTAATGCCACGCCTCCTTTATTTTTCCCAATCTGTAGTTTTTCATATTTGACTCTTGGCCTTTTGCCATTCCATATAAACCTTCTAAATGAGCACATGAATATTGTTATCCATCCTTTTGTGTTTCTAAGGTTAAGTTTCAAACGTACCCAGAAAAAAACATGAACCAAAAAACATTAATTGAACAAAGTGACTTCAGAAGGAAAGGGTGCAACTTGCCATCCCTTGGGTTCCCTGTTGCTGGGAGGAGAGTAAAGTTCCTCTCTCCTGTATGACCCCTCCCTCGTGATTTCAGATGGGAGAGACCTTGCCAAACTAGTCCGAAAACAACAAAAAACAACAACAAAAAAGACCTCAAACTCCAGACTTCAGGTTGGAAATGAGCTGTTAGCAGTAAAGAGATCTAAAGCTATGGCTCCGTCTCCCTATTGCCTATTTCTATGTGACAACTCGGTTTAGATCCAGAGTGTTTATTTCTTATCTGGTCTACTTCATTTCAGTCCATTGTTTTGAAGTGGTCGGCTCCGTCTGAACTCGTTTCTCTCTGGCGTTGGTACGTTTCCATGGCAACAGCTCATTCAGTTTCTCCTCCACGGCAGCCGCGGTGGAGCTCACCGACACCTTTATCCCAACCTTTATTGCAGCTTCGTCGGTGCTTTTGTAGATCCTCCGTCCGGTGACCCGGTACACTCTCATCTTGGTATCGGGCATCTGGTACCGGATTCCTTTCTCCTTCAATACCGCGTTGACCGGCACATCATCATTATCGAAGAGCAACTGTTTGCCATTCAATTCAATCTTCTGCCACACTTTCTTAAGTATCAGTTCTTTAACACAAAACTGTAAAAAGTTAACGAGTATTGATCTTGGGGTTGATGTCGTAGCCGGCTTTGGGATTGGGGCTCTGTGAGCTGCGGGAAGCTTTTTAAACAACTCGGTTACAAAGTCAATGAACGATCTCAAATTCAATAACTGATTTGGTTCCTCTGAAGTTAGTAGTGCCTCTTTCATCTCCAGACAAACTGATTCCAGGTCTGCTATAAGGATTTGTGCCTCGGAGATGCTCGAGTGTTGACTCTGCAGCTCGCGTATGGCTTCAACTCATTAAAGTTTTCCTTCACAGTTTTCATGACATCGGTTCTGAATTCACCAAGGTCCCGTTTCACATCTTGTTTGAATCCTCTCCGTTCCTCAGACAGTTGTGCGAGGCCTTCCGGCAGCACGTTTTGGTGAACTACAGTTGCTTCTTCACCTGCAGCTGATTCTGTGTCGTCTCTGCTGCCGTCTTCCTGATTACCGACTTCGGTAACAACCGTGTTTTCTTGTTTTGTATTCATTTTCTTGTCATACTTACACTTCCTTTGCAATCTCCCTCCTCTCATATTAAACTTAGTATAATAACAAATACGGCTTTATATTAATCGGAGGTATATTGAATAACCGACTCTGAGGAGCTCACCACCACCCGTCCATCTTGTTGCTTATCGGAAGTCGACTAAAAAAGTATTAAACCGAATCGCATGATATTTGGTAGGATGATTGTTTATTATCCGGGGACCATTTGATTAGATCGGGTCAAACGTCAAGGTCAAGGTCATAAAAAGGTCAAAATCTTCTTTTTACCATAGCGCGGTCAATTTATATCCAATTGGCATGCAACTAATGCCAAAATGTTCATAATTCAATGCTCAATCTTGTGATATGCGAAGGTATGCACTCTCCGAGTGCCCGTTCTAGTTAATAGTGTAATGTTTGATGATGAAGCTAATTTCCTCACTGAAGTCCTCTTTGTCATCAATCTCTAGGTTTGGAGACAGTGACATTTTTGGTCACCCCAGATGGCATTGAGATTTTTCATCAAGTGTGTTTGTGTGCCAGCCCGCGACAGACGGGTTTCATTTGGCTCTTTGGCCATTTTTAAGTGCCACTTGTTTCATCAACATTGTATGGGCACTTTTATGCACATTCCTTGCTTGTCCTTTCACTGAATACAGCGTGTTGCCATGGGAACTATGACATCCGTCAGACCATGGAATTCTATCCATAATTCAATCAGAAAAAAAGACACTTTACAGTGAGTGGTCCGTGCTCTCTTTCTAGCTGTGAATGATTTGAGTGCAGCGAGAGGGTGTGCAGCTTTTAGAAGGTTCTTTCCTTACACATTAGTCTTTTGTAACAAATGTAAATGTATTTTGAAATGTGTATGGGCAAGAGAGATGCCGTACCTTTTTTTCCGGCCACCTATTCTGCTGATAGTTCTCTTAAATTCCGCTTCAAGGACAATACCAATGCGGTGGCCCACCAGGATCTGTCCTGGTACACCAGAATAGCCGGGACACCACTGCTAGCTAGAACACGGTTGACTGTGGTGATCTAACCATGATTTCAGGCCCGCCCCCAAAACCCGAAACAAAATGGTGAAAAATGGTCCAACTCCACAATCAAGTGCCAAACAATTGTCTCCATTCACATTTTAGGTAATCATTTATTTGCAGAAACAAATCTCAGATTTGTGAACTTCACCATAATTGTGTTGCTCAAATTCAACGGCAACGGATGGGGTGTCATCGTCCTGGTTGATTCATCATACTTGTTTGGGTTGGGTATGAGAAGATATCATATTTACTTTCCTAAAAGGTTAAAGAAATAGTTTTGCCATTTGGAAAATGTGCTTTGCTTTGTTGTCTTGAGTCAGGTAAGAAATTTGACACCATTCTTTATATAGTAAATATGAAGCTACGTCCAGCGGCTGATTTGCCTAGCTAAGCAAAAATATGGTTAAGCAAATATCGGGAGTTGGTTCATCAAGATAACCACCACAGAAGAAGAGGAAGTCTAGGGTTCCAAGCGGATTCTTCCTTTCCAGGGCTGAGGTTCCACCCAGAACCATTTATGAAGAAATGATTCGTCACAGGCTTTTTGTGGGTCTAAGGTTCCATTACAAATCCAGGGGGAACAAATGAACCATATGGTTCTAACTAAAACCCATAATGTTCAGACTCTTAACTAGAACCTATATGGTTGTTCCTATCACCTTTTATTTCTAAACAAATGTACACACACACACAGCCTAAAGCTGCTGGTGAGGTAGTACCTGGGGGCCTCTGACCCACATCGGGCCATGCGCAGGACGCGTCCCACTTTCACACCTGACGATGCGTCATTAACCTGCTGTCTGCTGTCCAAAGAGCGGAGCAGGATCGTGGTACCGGCTCAGCTGAGACACACAAACACAAAACACTGACACTATACCTTCAGATCACGCATGGCTTTTTCCCCCCTCCCCCGCTTTGTCTGTCCATGTCCAAATAAGTGCCCACAGAAACACACACCTGTGCACTCACATGGTGTCTGCCAGTATCAAAGCGGTGCACAGACTCCCATTTTAGCCAATGTGTTGCCTCAGATTCTGACACACATACAGTCCCTCCTTCTCTCTCCCCCCCCCCCTTCTCTCTCTCTCTCTCATACACATTCTGGCTCATTTCGGCTTTCAGTCTCCTCTCCAGCTGTTGTATTCTCTTATTCCCTCTTCCCACTCTCAATGCTTTCCTCCTCCTCTTATTTGCCTCTCCTTCTCTTTTCTCTCACACACAAGCGTACAGATGCACACGCACAGACTCTCTCCTCGTATCCACCGGCAACCACGCAGAGAAGCCTCCCTCACCAAGCCTGTGGATGCCTCCACTTGACTAATTAGCCTTGAAGTGCTGTTGAAGATCATCATATTTAGCTTAGCGACCTAGCAACACAGTGCAGACAGATATAGGCTGGCAAGAGGCTGGGTCCCTGGCAGTTCTCTCTCTCTCTCTCTCTCTCTCTCTCTCTCTATCTATCTCTCTCTCTCTCTTCCCACTCAGCGCCGATGGGCTTCTCAGTGGCGGAGTGGAGGAAGTGAGGGGTGGTCTTGCTTTGAAAGAGACAAAAACAAAAAGGGGAAAAGAAACGGAGACCACGGCGTAACCAGACAATGGGAGTCCGCTGCTGGAGCAAATCCTTCTAGAGACGGAGACCCGGAGGAGGCAACGGTCACTGTGCAGCGGCACTGCTTCCAACAGGCAGAGATTTAAGGTGAGAGTTCTGACAGACCAGCTGCTGCTGTTCAGTTTGAGAGACTCTGTGTGTGTGTGTGTGTGTGTGTGTGTGTGTGTGTGTGTGTGTGTGTGTGTGTGTCTGTGTCTGTGTATGTGTGTGGGTGGGTGGAGGTGTGTGTGTGAGTGGGTGGGGGCATGCATGTGTGTGTGTGTGTTTGTGCGTGCACGCACGTGTGCACGAGCGATTGTGCATCACCGCGACCCAAATAGTTGAACCCCGAGGTGCAGCACAAGAGGGATTATCTGCAAGATGTTCTCTCTACACACACTCACAGGCATCAGCTGGGCAGCACCACTTGTTGGACCGACAGCCCAGTTGACATGCAATGCGATGACAGTCACTTGTGCGTGTGAATGAGCTTAAGGATGCACATCAGAGTGAGCAACATGGACAGCAACACAAGAGACAATCAGTCATGCCAACCACACGCCTGATCGCTTCTCACTGCTTTGGGAGACGGGTGCTTCAAGGGAGACAGCCTCCTGTGTGTGTGTGTGTGTTTGCAATTATCTTTATCTTCTGCCACAACTTGTACAACCCTCTCTTGCAAAAAAGGCTGTTTCACTAATCAAAGCACTTCATGCTGTAGCCGAGGACCGATAATAGCAGAAGCTTGTACTTCTATTGGACTAGAGTGGTAACAGTGGGGTAGCGTTTCCCATGAGGAAGACAGGCAATAGTGGAAAGAACAAGTATATTAACCGCAGCATGAATAATTAACACACTTAAAACCCTGCGCGTGCGTGTGCACGTCACTCGGCTGAACATTGTACGATGCACAGACAGAAATACTGTATTTGTGGCTCGTGCTAATTCTTTAAGGGACATTTTCAGACATTTCATTTGCTGCCATTAACAAGAGATGTATGGAAAAAAAAATCCTGCCAGATACCGTTCTGATAACTTGGCTATCGGCCGATCTGATACCAGTGCGTGCAAATAAATAAATGATTCCCTCATAATATCTAGTTCATATTGCTGTGAACACATCTCCTTCAAAACGACTGCATTATTCAAGTTTCTTGTCAAAACCTAAATATGAACAAGATTTAATTAAACACATCATGGTTACGGGATAATTTACCTTTGTCCACAACTAATTTTCTACTGAACAGATCTTAAACACATCATTTAAATTTACAATGCAACCTTCGAAGCTGTCGGCTCCGTTAACTAGCCGGGCGGGAAGTTGCTACCCGCCGGATGCTAACCGCTAACGTTAAAGGTCCCCTCCTAAAGATGTCGCCACAGATTTGTTGTTTACAGCTGGCATCATCAGAGATGCAGCATTATCGGCTGTACAACAGGAATTTACGATACTGGTATCGCTATCTGAACGACTCTGTCAAGTCTCACCTGACGATTTAAATAGAGGGCCGTGATGATGAATCTATGACGCCGCATGTAACTGCCAAAAAGGGGACGATGATTATGATGATTAAATCCCCCTTAATCCTGCGTGTTTAAATTAGAATTTGGCCGTACTCGGTAGGATTTTGTATACACTTTTTATTACAAAGGTTATCCACGTTTGAATAATTCCTTGAATCTCAGCTTGCTGCTGGTTCTGGTCGTTAAATGTTTCTGTTGGATTAAACTCTTCCACATTGGAGAAGATCCAAGTGAATTTGGTTTACTGGGATTATTACATCTTTATGCTTCAGTTATAAATGCATATATTGTGATGCTCCTAAAATATGTTGCATCAGTATTTTATAGTCATCTTTTCCTGCCTTCCTCATGTTCAAATTTACAATTTGTGTCTTCTTTGCGAACGATGATGAAGATTTTTTTTATTTGTGTTAGAAAAAAACCCTGTTTCACTTTTAAAATGTGCTCTTGAAGACTCCGATCTCAATTCCTGTTGAGAATGTCAGTTTCTGTCCTTGTTTCACGTCCCAAATGTATTTCACTGGATCGCCGATGAGACCTGGACACATTCCGAACTTGTTCATCTGCTTCCTCACGCTCTCACCAGGAGCCACCATAGAAGGAGAAAGAGCTGACAAAGACCGCCAAGATCTGCCGTAAAGTCAGCCAGATAATTGTTGTCAAGGAGATAAGGGACGAGGCCCGATATCTGAGAGGAGAACCGATTGGTCTCTGTATGAATACAATGATATTGAAGACTGCTGAGGGCACTTGTTTCATGATTGATACAATCACAAATTCAAAGTTCTTGGAAAAACTGCACATGCTGTTTGATTGGAAGAGGATATTGAATAAAGCGTCCCTCGAAATGAGAACGAGAGCGGACATTATTCAGCGCGAGTGCCGTCATTTGCATGCCCCCCCCCCCCCCCCCCACACACACACACACACAATTTCGACCTGCTTTGCTGTTGTTTCCCCGTTGCTGAGTCTGCTGGCTCTCCTCTTACACTCCTCACATCTGAAGAGAGTCTGCATCATGACTTCTCTTTCTTATCTCCTTCTGTCAGGCTTTTGTTTTTGATCATCGCTCGCTCCTCTGTTTCCACTCTACTTCTCCTACTTTTGATTGCCTACCAATGTGTGTGTGTATGCATGTGTGTGTGCGTGTGCGCTTTAGATGCATCCTGCAGAGCGTATCTTTGTGGGCATCTGCATTGGTTTGTGTACACGTGCAACTAGGCGTGTGTATTAAAATAATGTTTTTGCGTGCAGCTTTCTGTATATATTTTTTATTCGTAACATATTTGGTGGCAAACAAATAAAAATGTATAGAGGTTCATCTGGTGAAAAATAAATTGAACAAATTATTATTTTCTTCTTATGATTTAACAGACCCAAAGATGAACAAATAGGCACAGAGATAAATAGAGTTTTCTGTAGACTTTTATGGACAACAACATTTCTATGGATGTCAGTTATTGAGCAAACGATAAAGGCCCAAACGTGGCTTGCAACAGACTCGGTGAGGCTTTTTTATACCGGAGCCAAATGCTGGGAATGCTTTTTGCTACTGAAACAGTTGTTGATATCTCACAGGAGTCGACCACGGTCTGAAATGGGCACGGGCGATATTTGAATGCTGGGTCCAGGAGTGTGGGAGTGATTAGCTGCGGACAAACAAAGCACAATCCAACACATGCAGGCTTCTTTCCTCCCAACTGAGAATTTGATTCACATCTGTATTCATTATGTTGGTGATTGTGTGATAATGGATTGTAATCATAGTCAAGTTTAACATTTGCAGATTTCGCTTTTGCCAAACACAAAAAAAGCAATTAGTGTTCGTACTGCACAGTAGCTCTGCACAAAGGTAAACTAAAGCTGTGCAATGACCTTTGACCTCCCCCCCCTCACAGATGATCGACAGCCAGCTGGCGGCTCAGAGGAGGCCGATGAGGAGTCTTCCTGGAGACATCGGCCTGCTGAAGACCAGCACCTACATCGTGCCCTGCTTCCTCTTTGTGGAGGTCAGTGTTCGGACACATTCTGTTATCGTCGTTTGTTGAGCCCGAGCTCAACGCTGAAGGCGGTTTGTTCATTTCTTTTAGTAGTTCTGCACCAGCGTCGTAAATGCACAGCATGCATGGAGCGCCTTTCCTTTTTACAATCTACTTACTTTCCAAAGCGCTTTACACTTTTGCCTCATTCATCAAGTCAAGATAAGTGAGTGATTTACATAACCTAACAAACATACTTGTTGTAAGCCAAAATAAGTGGTTTTATTTAGCTATTTATGAATTTACAACATTAAACGTGCTTAAAACTGCGGCCGTTATGCATTGCCCTCCAGGTGTAGTTTAGTGGTATGGGAGCGTAGTTTTGTAGCTGTCCCGATAACAAGTGAAGGCAATGTTTGCCATATTGGACGTATCCTAAATCTCAGGCTTTCATGTCCTGATAGTGTACAGTGGGCAGAAATGAGGAGTTGGCGGCACTCTGCTGGGGTTGGTGGATTTAGAAAAACCTCTTGGAACTTGGAGTCACACAGACTGATGGACACATGAAAGCACATTTTACAGCCTTCTGCCTGTGAATGTTCCTCTTCCTCTCTTCTGCAAATGTCTTTCTTCCATCACTTCGCATGTTTCTCGTGGCAGATTAACAACAATGCGGGTCAGTCGGGAAATTTCATGAATTAGCCGGCTATGTTTTCAATTCGCTGAAAAGAAGCAGTGATTGATTGGATTGAATTGTTACAAACGGGTAATTTCCCTCCCTCTATGAAACATTTATAGATAACATTCAGCGGGGGAGCGAAGGGGTTTATTGCTGAGGTATTCTCGCAACAAAGGCACCTCTCAAGGGACCTTTTTGCTCATAAAAGTCCTTGTTTCCTTTCCTCTTCTCCGCCACTCTTCCCACGACTCGTCCCGTCTCCCTGTAATCCCTAAATGACCTGATGGAGCGCTCATGGCCTCGGCTCTCAGCTGCGTTGCCTAATTAATTTGCCTAATTAAGAACAGAAACCCAATTAGGCCGTGTCCCTGCGAACGGGCTCCAAGCCTGCAGGTCCTGTGAGCTACAGCAACGACAGCCGAATACGCAGAGGGGTTTGACATTAAAAACCTTTTGCTTTTTAATTCATCCTAGAGATGTTGTGTTGCATTCTTGTACAGGTTTGAGTATTAAAGTTTTAAGGTTTGTGAAAAGTTAAATGAGTCAGAAGTTCAGCTTTAGCTGAGGACCAATATGCACGTTATTCCGCCCCACCGGTTGACACAAACTGAGGTAAACTGCATCTTTCCTGAAGGATTCTTCCTATATTTTTTTGTTGGTACTCACTCATTCACAACATCTTCTTGAGACCACAGTATGGCTTCTTTTTTTTTTTCATCTTCCCTTTGTGAACTCATCTGACACGTGAATCTGCCACTTTCCATATAACAATGCTCCTCATCACACACCTCTCTGTTCCTGACGCATTTCTTTATAGTGCAGACATCCCACAATCCCCTGGGGGTTTTATGCAAGGCGCTAAGCTTGCTTTTTTCTTCTTCTTCATTTTCCTATTATTCTTCATTCTCAGCCTTCTCTTGAGGAATTGTCATAATGATTTCCCAGCTTTCTAATTGTTTCATAGTGCGTCTTTAATATCTCTAGGCTTACAACATACCTGTCAGTGGCGCTCCCCCCCTTCTTGCAGTATTCTCTTTGACGGTCTCTTGAGTACTGCCCAGTCACTCTTTTTTACACAGATCCTCCACATCACTCCTTTCCTGCACTTATTCTCTTGGGTAATTACATCTTTTGCACTATGCATCTCACCATTATTCCCCTTTACTTGTAAAGCTTCCTTTCCCACTCACAATGCCTGCCTCCTTTCTTCTTCAGCCTCACACTCCCCCATGGGTCTCCATCCTCTCTTCTTCTCTCTTTTCATTCCCCAGCCCCCCAACTCCTCATTTTTGTTTTACCCACTTGTCCTCGCCTTCACCTCGTACCGCGTGCTGGAGGGTGTCATGAACATGCACAGTTCTCTCCTGTGGACAAGGTGTTAGGAGGCGCTGATGCCCTCTCAGCGCCTCGTTTCTTTCCCACTTTGTCACCTCAATCATCCCTCTCTCTGCTTTTTAAAATGTTGTTCAAACAGGGTGGGGTGATGTGAAAGTCATTTAGCTTTTATCACAAATATATGAGCCTGAATCAACCTGTGTGCATTGCAATAGTTTAATAAAGGGCATTTTAAAATGTGATTCCACCCCCTTGTGTTCACACTGAAGCAGCTTGCTGTAGTGTAGCTCCCCCCGGAGGGCACTCGCTCCTTTGTTGTTACATTAGCATCTCATTACCCATTTCCTTTCAAACGCACAATCTTGCTCCTCTTCCTCTCTCGTGATCTTGTCGCCGATTCCCTCCCTCTCTCTTTGCCTCTTTTTTCCCCTCACAATTCAACTCTCCGGTTCTCTCCATCTGTCTTGTCACTTTACGGCCCTCTTTCCTCTTTCTCGGTCAGGTTCCCGCTGTCAGTTCATCGCTGCTTTAATCTCAAGGCTCGTCTGCCATCTCCTAACTTTGATGACTCTATCTCTCCCTCCCTTCTGTCCCCGCTTTCCATGTTTCATTCTTCCACCGTCCTTCCTCCGTCTCCGATAGTCATCACTTTTATTCTTCTGCTTGATTCAAATGCGAGAGATCAGTTTCCCATACAAAATGAGGGGTGGGGGTCACTATTGGTTGCATTGGATGAAAAACAGCACAATTGAAAGGAGATAAGTTGCCCTATCTCTATATATCTCTCCCAATGTCTTTCACTCTTTGTTTTCACTCCATGCTGCTGCTGATGCTTCTCTTGTGCTGTGAAGCCACACGGGGGACTAGTCCGCTGCCTGACAGAGGCAAAGCTTCAAAGGGCCCTCTTTAAAAAGTAATTTTGATACAACTGATTCCTGACGGGCTTTGGACACTGCTGGATGGGAGGACGGCGGGGAGTTGGTGCGATCTAGGCTACACTGACCTGCTGAGAAAAGCTGTACTGAAGATGACTTACAAAGTGACTACAAGTAGACTCTTTGAGTGGATCTCGCTGCGCGTACACCTGGCAGCCAGAGAGGGGGCGGGGCATCAGCTGTAACATAGGTAAGACGTGATTACAGTTGATGTACTGTAGCTGCTAATTGGTGGCACACAGCCCTTTTCAGTGTGTATCCTGGCTTTCCAGCACTGCTGTTCAGTCTCGACTGCCAGCTCAGAGTAGCCGTGCCTCCTCCTCCTCCTCTACGCTCCTTCCTCATGCCTCGTTGACTGCGTCCTCTCGTGGCACAGCTAGATCTGCAAAGTAAACAGACATGCTGATCATCAGACCACATGATGTTTCAGATCTGTGGCCAATGCTGTCTCTGATAACACTCTGAGGTCTCCTTCCTGCTTGCGTCTCTCATTAACCAGGATCCTTGCAGATGGTCTAGATCAGTGGTTCTTAACCGTATTGGAGGTACTGATCCCTGCAAGCTTCATCGTTGCATTAGCCGAACCCTTCGTAATTGGATAAATAACATGATTTCTTAAAAACATAGCTAACGTATATAGCTGATTGGCTTTCGCAACTCAGCGCCGGGCGAATATTGTGGTCTATCCATTCTATTCACGACTTGGGAAAGCTTTTGGTGTGAACGCAGCATAACACGGCGAAGAATTTTTTTGAATTGCCCAAAATGTCGGCAGCCACATTTTTGACGACCGAAAAAAAACGGCCCGACATTTCTAGTGAGAACCGAGCTATACTGTGTAGTGTTTCCCCTGGTTTACAGCTTCAGGGGGCAGGGATCGACCAATACAAACTCTTATAGTTGGTGCTTTTGCCAACCTAAAAACTAAACTAAACCAGTTTAAATATTCGTCAATAAAGAGTTTTACTGAGTTTTACACCGCATATCTTTTCAAAACAAAAATAACATGCAACCTTTGTAAAACGAAACGATTACAGATATGTGTAAGTCATCACGTTTTATTATGTGTGATAAAATAAACTTTCCATTACACCTCTTCAACGGGGTTGCAGGCTTGATACGGGCCACGGCCACTCTCCATAATGCTCAATGTTGAGCTTTTATTTAGAAGAAATAGCAGGAGCTCGTACTCACGGAGACACCTGGCAAGTCGCCAAGAATCTCGGCCGTCGCGCATGTGCAACGTAATCTGTTAACGCCGTAACGTAAACATTTACCCCAAAGCACAGGCATTTCGCTCTTCATGTATTAATGACTTAGTTTTATGTCTGTGTACTTTGTAATATATGAAGTTCTCAATAAAGGTCTTGAAATTCAAAAAAATATCTGCATTCGCCCCACCTCGTTTCTACTCGTTTTCTGCTACACCAAAACTATTTGCCCCATTTTCACCACCGAGGTAACGTTTAAAAAAACGCAGATTTATCGGTTTACTTTTCACGCGTCATGTTGGCCGATCTCTGCGGGTTTGTGGGAACCTGCTCACCTGTGTGTGTGTGTGTGTGTGTGTGTGTGTGTGTGTGTGTGTGTGTGTGTGTGTGTGTGTGTGTGCACGTATCTGCGCATGTGTCTGTGCGCATGGGGGCGGAGCTCTGCCGCCGGCGATACCGCGAGCCAGGAGGAGCGACAGGAATGACATGCCGCTGTGTAGATACGATCAATAACATACGGCCGTTTGGTCTAATAAAAGAACAAGGTGGGGAAGTGTAAATCACTGCTGTTGTAATCTGGCGCCATAGCGAAAATCACAGGGGGCGGGTCACCCTGTTATAATGGTAGAGGAAATAATGTGTGTGTGTGTGTGTGTGTGTGTGTGTGTGTGTGTGTGTGTGTGTACCTGCCGAACCCTGGGAGTTCGATCGAACCCAGTTTAAGAATCTCTGGACTCTAGATTATGTCTGTTCATTTCTTACTATGCTTGACATTGCGTAGGAAAGCACATTGCTACTGCTGGATGAGTGACAACTTTGTTGGGCACATTTGAGCATTAAAGTATTGTGGAATTTGCACGCTATCTATTGGAGAGCTAACTAGTTGATTAGCTAGCTTGTTAACCTTACAACCATAGAAGGACAAGCTAACTAGATAATTAGCTAGCAATCCATCTACGAAGCTGCGTCCGCATAGCTGCAGGGCTCTCAAGTCTCACGCATTTCGGTCTTAACTCACGCACTCCCGCCACACATCGTATTTCTCACGCTTAAAACAACTCTCGGCTTTTTAATGTTTTAATGTGCCGCTGCGCCAACATAAGCCGCGCTCAATGTGGAGGAATCAAGCGCCTGGAGTTCTGCCGCGAGATGCCACTCATCAGCCAATCAAAAACAAACAACGCTCGCCGTGGGTCACTTTCCTATCGCTGGTAATGTCACGCTTGACTGTCTTCAAAACTTGAGAGCCCTGTAGCTGCAATATCACTTTGTGGACCAAGTGACGTGTGTAACAAATAACAACTAGAACGGGCACGCGGTAGAGCGCATACATTCGCACATCACAAGATTGGGCATTGAATTATGAACATGTTGGCATTAGTTGCATGACAATTGGATACAAATATGGTAAAAAGGAGATGTTCCATGCAATTCGGTTTAATACTTTTTGAGCTATGCGAGTAACACGCATACAAACAAAATAAATAAATACACGGCGATCAATAACATAACCTTCCGCATTTTCAATGTGAAGGTAATAATCATAATTGTCATTAGTACTATTTAATTAAATTTTGGTTATGCTTCTACTTACTTTTGTTTAGCCCTGAGCTATGGAGGAAACTTTGTTTAGAAGTTTCTGTGAGTGCTGCCGTGTATTGTCTGTGAAAAACATTGTCAAAAGCCAGTGTAAAATAGAATTATTGCAAACTAAACATCTCCCTACTCCTTTTGTTAAAGCATAGTCACTGAGCATAATCAAACAAGGCGAATATATTTCCTCCCTGAAATAGTTGCCAAAATTATTACATACACAGTACGTGTAATGTCTAGAAGACAGGGTGGTTCTGAAGGATTACAGACCACTCTTCTGTTGGATGTCATCTGTCTTGCAGAGGATCATGCTTTTTAGTGCAACATCAGGAAACACCTTGGAAGTATACACTATATGTTATGATATGATATGATATGATATATACCTTTTATTCGTTCCACAGTGGGGAAATTTCAAAAATCACAGCAGTGGTGCACATCAGAGCATTAATAAAAATAATTACACAATAACAAAAAACTAAACATTAAAAACTAAATACTAATACTGAATATACAGGGGGGAAACAAAGTAAAGTGCTGAGTAAAGTAAATATGCTGCTGTGTATCAGCATGGACGGCCTCTGGCATCTTTCTCCGTCTTAATTTGGTTGAGCTGTGAAGGCTCGATTGCTCCAATAATGAACAGCCTCCTAAATGCATCAGGCCTACAGTTTCCTACAACAAAGCATCTTCCTCTCTTAGCACTCACTTCATGCGTATTCCCTGCTGGCTCTGATACTGCCTCAGAACATGTTATACTTCCCAGAAACATATTTGCTCCATGTGTTTACTCTTTGCTAAATATGTTTTGTTACGAACAGCTTGACTTGTTCCGAGACAGAGATCCCCCCGCCCCCCAAACAAACTACTCACAATTTCTCCGTATCCAAGCACCAAATATGCTTACTAAACTCAAGAAGTGTTCTCTTCCACGCTGACTCCAGAGATGCCTTACAAGTTCTTACGTTATATACATATTGATGTGAAAGCAGCTCAACTTCTCATACATCATCCCTTGAAGACATTTATTAATACAACTAATGATTGTCTTTAACCTTTTCATGGGTAATTTATACACCACGTCGGAGAAAATAATTCCTCACGTCCCTGAACACGTTACCTTAGACTTGTATATATATTATCCATTAATTCTGTAGTGTTAGTTTCCGTGCTCATTCTATGAAAATGTGTCCCCTCCCTCTTTAACGCACGCACGCACACACACACACACACACACACACACACACACACACACACACACACTCACCCTCGTGCGCACACCTCCATTAAGACACAGTAATGGCTTATTTTTACATTATTCTCTCCCTTTCCCACTCATTATCTCTAGACTCCATGAATAGCTCATGCCCGCCTGTCTGCTGCGCTGGGATTTCTCTGCACTCTGGGCGGATGTTTGAAACACTTGTTAGTTCGCTGCTTGTTATCACTTTAAGGAGGAATGGAGGCACGGGAGACCCCATATATATATATATATATATATATATATATATATATATATATATATATATATATATATATATATATATATGTATATATACCTTTGCTGGAGTAAGTCTCTAAAATAAAATTGATCATGTAAGATATAATCTTTCCCCTTGCTTCCTTTTGAGCTACAATTATAGGATTCAGAAATGCAGATTAATTCTCGCTGATGTCAACACTTAAATTCATATTTTCAAAATCAAGATTTGCCATTCATGAAAATGGCTTCCTTTCAGCTTTCAGGCAGATCACATCAAAGTGAAACGTGTCTGGGAAATTATTGAATTGCCTGTGCTTAAAGAAACACCATAAAATATATAAATCCTATAAATTAATAAGAACAAATAAATAGATAAATACATATATATGTATATAAATATAAGCAGAGGCCTCTGCAATGGATCCTTTGGTTGCACTGCAGGGAACATGTTTGTATTTTGTGAGCCTGCATCTGCTTTTATTCTTTCGTTTGTAGGATGCGGGGGTATGTTTGCTTGAGGACTGAGGATTTTGGAGGATTATGTGATTGTTGCTGCAACAAAGAGAGGGAGAAGTGAAAGGGAAGAAGAACGTGTGAAGGGAGCAAAGCAGAGGCTGTAGATTATAGAAAAGGAGGAGTAGTAAAACAGACATAACTGTTTCCTGTGGTCATTTGTATACAAGAACATGGTGATGTTGTTATTTCTCGTGGTGACCACACATAACGGTACCATAAAGTGTTGTGCCTCAGATATAAAGAGATTAAGATCTTTCTTGACAGATCAGGGATGGAGAAAAAAGAGCTGATGAATTTAAGATAAAATACACAAACAAAAGAGGTGGAATAGAAGCGAGGGTGAAGGGGTGGAGGGCCTATGGGTGCCCTGAAAATGAATGCCTGCTTTGATCCTCTCCTATTCCCTTGTTCCCTCTTTGTATTTTACCTTTCACTCCACGTCAAGCTCTCATACATCCTCATTTGCTCTCCTTCACCTCCTCTGCCCTTTTTGTTTTCTCTCCTCTCTGGCGCCTTCCTCGGTTTTATTTCCCAGCGGCACGGCCGGCCCTACCACGCGTAATCTGCGATGTACTAATGTCTCATTAACGGTTTCATCCGTCTGTTTATCTTCCTCCCCGTTCTCACTCCCGGTCCTCTCTTTAAGTCTCCCCCATCTGGCTCGTCCACTTTCTTCCATCAGTCGGTTCATCTGTCTCTCGCTCGTCTCGCTCGGTTTGTTGCAGTACAATCTGGTGACAGCAGGCGGCAGTGGAAGCCATTCATTTGCTTGTTATCCATGTTGATTCAATGATATGCTGGTGTTTAGGTGTGTGTGTGTGTGGGGAGAGAGCGAGAGAGGGGGGGGGGGGGGGGTCCATCATTTACATGATGTTATTCATGCAGATGATTGAATATGTGTGAGAGGAGGGGGGTGCGGGGGGTTCACTCATTTATTTGCAGTGGTTTGTGTCTTTCTGGACGTGTTTGTTTGCGGTCTAACAATCCTCTTAATCATCTGCTGGAAATAAGAGAGATGAAACCTCTGCTGTGGTAAAATATTCCCGGCTCTAATCACGTGCGCTTGTGATTATGTGAGCTCAGGAAACCAAATCACACGAAAAAGGAGGAGACGTGTTGCAGCCTCGTCTCGTGCTAATTTAGGGTTGTTTTTTTTGTGCTGATGACTAACTCTGTGAAGACCAACCTGACACTCATGTGCTCACAGAGGTGCTTATTTCACCATGCTGTATGTTTTTTGATATGTCACTTAATTTGAGAGCTGATTATGAGCACAAGCAGAATGAGTAAAATGAAGTCGGGAGAATAATGTTGTTTAATTGATAGAAGAAGTTGAGATCTTGATTTGCTCAGCAGTTATGTTTGCTAACTCATTATTTTTGGTCCCTATTCATAAGGGACTTATACCATTTAATAAATGGTTTATAACACAATAAGTGTACAACATTTGTGTTCCTCCTGTGGGCTCATGACAACAGGTGGCATATTAAAAAATATGTATTCAGATGAAAATGTACAGTTGTTGACAAATACATTACAATAATAAACACTTTAATGTATAAATTCTGAAATTAGACAGTTTGGGGAAGAAAACTGTTTTGGAAATAAAAGCTTATTTATTCAGTGTCCCATCAAAACTATATAGAGTATTGGTTGCATTTTATTTTTTAAACCATCTTGATACTTTGTTTTGTGAGATATATAAACTGATTTTTATATTTTAAGATGATGTACAAAGATTTATTTGGCTGTTCATATATTAAATGTTTTAATTAACCAGAGGGAGTTTTTTAGAAAAAACGCCCTCAATCAGGATGAAGTGTTGTAGAATTCCTTTTTTTTCTTTGTCTATTCTATACAATACCATACCATGTATTTAATTTTTTTTAATTGTGCTCTTCTTCCACTTGTGGCATTAGAATGACCACTTGTGATTGAATCTCACTTTCCTGCCCTGAATGCAAATAAACAGAACGCTGTTTCTGTTTCCAAAGACCAAATGCATTGTTGTTTTAAATCTGTTTGAGATTTGAATGATGTCATTTACATATGTGTGTGTGCCGAGCTAAAGAGTTGGCTAGCTTTATATAGGCAGCTATCAGCAACTTTTAATGTGGATGTTTTCACTCAACGCATGAATTGACGTGAACCAATCAACACACTTTGAATATATAACAACTGTGACCGTTCCATTAGTTCACATGACGTACGCTTTAGTGGTGATTTAATCTTCAAGCGCCTTTAAAAAGAAAAGGGGGGGGGGGTATGGGAACTGTGAATATTATATTTCATCACTTGGAGGGAAGAAAAAAACGTGGCGCAACTCACTCAACATGGGAGTTAGTGCTCATTCAAAAACATGTCCGACATTTTGAGAGCAAAATGAAGCAGCATGTCTCCTGTTCATCCTGAGCAGCGTGACGTTCGTCGTCTCCCAGCAGGGGGCTGTCATCTCAACACCGGCCTCCGTCCACACATTCTCACATTCTGTAAACATGTTTGACTTTATCAGTTGACTTTCCCGCCATCTGGCCGCTCCACACGGGCCAAAGGGTGGACATGCAACACTTATGTGCCAGCTCACAGTTTGGGCCCCAGGAGACATCAACGACGGCCACGTCAATTCTCGCCGCCCTCTTCCTCCCCATAACACTTTATTACTGCCACGTTTTATCTTCATCTTTTCTGGTTAAAGGGTTTTTTAGTGCAGGATGGTTTCTGTCACATTGTGTCGTAATATTCTCTTAGATTTTTTTGTGCTTTTGCTGCCTAAAGTGTAGAGGTTAAGTATGAGCATTGAGTCTTAGCATCGTAAAGCTGCCTTATGTTGTAAACTCTGGTGGCCAAATTCATATTAAATTAAATTGGGTTACTTGCAGAACGGTGAAATCATTCGTTTGTCACGCCTGTCGGTGAAACCACTTTAGATTTTTAAGGTGACGATACCAAATCTGTAAGAATCATACAAAATCAGCCAAATCTACATTTGCTGTGATTTGAGCTATCTGGTTCTTGTCAAAGAAAACATCCACAGGCTTTTGAAACCTCACGGTATGTTGTGCCTTCCAACAACCAGGGCCGCCGTTGTTTTTTATTTTGTTGGCGAGGTTTAACGCTGATTTCAAAAAGAGGATGGGTCAATAGAAGCAACACACCTCAACACGGGAGGCTGCTGTTCATTCCTCACGCATACAGATTATCAACGATAAATAAAACCACAATGTACCTACCATGTTTCTCTGTATCTACCATGTCTCTCTGTATTTACCATGTTTCTTTGTATCTACCATGTTTCTCTGTATCTACCATGTTTCCTTGTATCTACCATGTTTCCTTGTATCTACCATGTTTCTCTGTATCTACCATGTTTCTCTGTATCTACCATGTTTCCTTGTATCTACCATGTTTCCTTGTATCTACCATGTTTCTTTGCATCTACCATGTTTCTCTGTATCTACCATGTCTCTCTGTATTTACCATGTTTCTTTGTATCTACCATGTTTCTCTGTATCTACCATGTTTCCTTGTATCTACCATGTTTCCTTGTATCTACCATGTTTCTCTGTATCTACCATGTCTCTCTGTATCTACCATGTTTCCTTGTACCTACCATGTTTCCCTGAACCTAACCAAACCTTAAACATTGCACCATTAACAGTGATGTGTAACAGCGGTAAATGATTATTTGCTGCCAATAGGAGCATCAAATCAATAAACTATGGAAGAGTTGTTCTCGAGGGTGTGGACACATGACGTGTCTGGTTACACCGTATGGATGGAACTCTAATGCTTTTTTTCCTCAATTAACAATTCTATTCGATGAGGCGATTTGTGACTGTAGGTGCTTTGTCTTGAACGTGGTCTGCTAGCCAGATTTCCCACATGATCACAGAGTTGGATTGAGCCGACGGATTCCTGAGATTGAATCTGGAAGAGTACAATAAAGCACCATAAAGCTATAGTACCAATTTGACCCGGGGGCTTTTGGAGACAATAAACTACAAAAGGTGTCTACTTCCTCCAACTTACAATCACCTATATGGCTGCCATGTGATTGAGACCCTGGGTAAACAGCCTGTTTGGAGATGAGTCATGTGACAGAAGGATTTCATGTCGGCCTTTCGCGACCCCCCCTCCCCCCTCCCCCTTTTGCGGCTTAAACTTGTCAGTAGTTTCATGCTGCACATGCAGACATGAGATAATTTATTATGCAAATTAATATTCCAAGGTGACCTGTGCAGGATGTGCTAATTAGAAACCATCAACTTGAAGTTGCCTTGACCTTTATTCATATTTAGTCAAACTGGCTGTGGCAGCAAAGTGTGCAGGAAGTTGGTTATTTGTTCATGTGGATGGAAAGTGAAATGTCAAATAACAGCATTAGTGTGAAAAGTGTTCACCCCAAATACAAAGCACCCTTTTTGCTTGACACGATGAGATGTCTTTGTTTGTTTTTTGTTGGATGGTTACTCCCAAAAGCCAATCGGTGTTAAGACTCTCCTCCTTTAGTCACTAAAGTCCTGAAGTTGTTGATTTAGAAATGAAAAAATATATCCAGTAACTGTCTGTAAGCTCTACGTTGCCTCATATTTGTCCAGACCAGACACGACTATGTGTGTAAATGTATGTGTACGAAACCAGAGACCTGTTTAATGGATCTGCATCACTCCGGCGTTGTAACAGCAAAACCTGTTGGGTTTATACGGCTGTCGGAAACCAGCCGATGGTGTTCTGCGCTAGACACGGTGAAGCTCGTAGGAATTCACAGAGCCAACCGTCAAATGATGCTGCGGTCAAAGTTTCCCGACTAAATGAGGCAGACATGTGCTTCCTGTTCGACGGAAACGTCCCATAAGCGCGTGTTCTGGAAGGAGGCTGTATCTCCTGTCTTGTGTTAATGCGATGAGATAGATGAACTGCAACTTTTCTATTTTAGTCATACTGACCGTTTTGATTGTGATAGCCGTGTACCAGAATGAACACGGAGCTCTGTCGGCTCGTGTCTTCTCGTGTGTACAGTAATTCCACACATGGTCGCGGGACGTCGTGTAATGCCGATGAGCGGTGCAGCAGTAGATGTGAAACGACATGCGCCGGAGGCTTTTTCCACAGTTGACATCAAATGTTTGTTTGAACTTTGATGGGCATTCGTGGATCTCCCTCGGCTGCTCCTTACAACGTCTCTGTACCTCCCTCCCTTGCACCCTCCCTAAAGCCGTCTGTAGCTCGGAGAGAAGAGAGGAACGGACGATGGAAAGAAACCTTCAACACAGCCTGGCTGTGTCAAGAGTTCCTGCGCAGACATGGGAATGCACCCGCATGCCTACAGACATAATACAACACATGTAGGGAAACACACACACACACACACACACACACACACACACACACACACACACACACACACACACACACAGCTCATGCAGATGGAAAGGAACATGGAAAACATGGAGATGCTTGGTATTCCTGGTCTATATATATATTATATATTCCACACAAATACCTCTCTATGTTGATACTATATATACAGATCTTGCTTTTACAGGCCTTGGGGCATGTGTGTCATCACCTAACACATCGACTCCCCCTCCCCCCATTGCAATGCTCTCATCTCAGTACAAAGTCCCCGATTAGGTCGATTAGGTTTGCCACGGGTACGCACAGATCAATTATCTGATTTGATTTTCCGTACAGGGAGTCGTCCACAGATTTTGCATGACTGAAAAAGAAAGGAAACGGCAAAAAGAAGGATAGAGAAGCTGAACTCACGGCGGGGCCGAGCGTGCAACGCAAAGGAGTTTGAATTAGGTCAGCCTCTCTCTCCCATGTTCATTATCACTCTTCAGTGTGTAATAATGCTGAAATACGCCATGTGTCACAAGTCCCCTCCCCCCCACCATCCCCCTCCCTCCGACAGCCCTCTGGGCTATACTCTGTCACTTTGCTGGAGAAGATGAAGACGTTGGAGGAGGTTCTCTCAGTGGTTTCTCACTCGTTCAGACAACTGACACTGTTCTCACGTCAAAGAGTTATTTCAGATAAATACAAAAAACTGCGGTTGTAGATGTTGTTGTAGTCACATTAAAAGCTTATCGGGACTGTTCATCATTTTGGGAAACATGCTCACCGGCTTTCCAGTCGAGCATCAGAAGATTTCCCTGCATGGTGACACTTCCTGGAGTGTTGCCAGGCAACCAGAGTAATACAACATCCATCCATCCATTATGCAAACCGCTTTTTTTGTAGGGTCGCGGGGCACTGGAGCCGATCCCAGCTGACACTGGGCAAAGGCGGGTACACCCCGAACAGGGCGCCAGTCCGAGTAACACAACATTAAAGCAAAATAACGCCTACAAGAGCTGCAAGAACGGCTCGTCTCCCATTTGTTTTCTAATATGGAGTCAATCTCCACCCCAAACGGTTCAGATTCAGATTTTCAGACGTTTTTCACAAGTGGAACTGATCATAGGAGCAATTATGTCAATAATTACACCGACTCTGTTTATTCAACCCATCTCCTTGCTGGAGGTCTGGCTTTGACATATGTACATAGTTACTGTTTCTTATCATATAATTTGCAACGGTATTGTATTATTAACCTTTGAATGCCATCCAATACCCTTGAAGGTAGCAGAGCAATTTGTATCCAAAAACTGCCAAACGGCTGATACCTCTCCTCGTGAGGCTCCTTGTGTCTCTGGTGCCGATACATTTGTCATCCACGCACAAGAGAGGTTTATCAGACAAACGATTCAGATTATGAAGCGACTAATCAGCTGTATTTAAACTCTTCTTCTTTTATTACTTGTAGTTTTTCTTGGTTCAGGCCCAGAGCCGCAGGTCGAACAAATATTGCACAAACCCTCGGTTTTCAGTTAGAGAAGCCGACTGTGCAGTTGTAGATGTTTTTGTTTTGTTTCGCCTTCAGGGAGTTGGGCGAAGGAGTAAGTGCTGATAGTATTAGTATAAATGAATAATTAGTACTTGTGCATCCGTCTCATCTGTGCAGAATAGCATGTTTTTTTTCTATTTTTCTATGTCATGAATTGCTAATGCATTTCTATTATAAAATCCTATTTTAAATAGTTATGAAGATCATATTTTATGCTGCATGGTTTGTGCTTTGCATACATCTGGTAACTTGCACACACACACACACACACACACACACACACACACACACACACACACACACACACACACACACACACATAACTGTCTTTTCCCACGGTTCTTTCACTCTCTCTCACTCTCTCTCTTCCTCCCTCCTCTTTCACCCCATATCTGTGTCCACCCCCCCCCCCCCATCACCTCCCGGCTCTTCATCATTCTCGATTAGCTTCCATACAGCATTATTTTCTTTGATCGGTCTCCATTTGTTTCTTTACCCTCCCACTCTGCACGCTCACACACCATCTCTCTCACTCTCTCTCTTTCGCTCTCTCTCTTTCGCTCTCTCTCTTTCGCGCTCTCTCTCTCGTATCTCTGTCAGTGGTCTCTCTGTTTCCCCCTCTCTATCCGTCTTTCTCCATATTTGTCTCCCTCTATCTCTCCCTCCCTCTCATCCTCGTCCCTCACTATCCCTCCACGCACATCTGATTCATTTTACACATTACCGAAGCGTCCATCATTTTGCTGTGAGAAGGAAAAATCTCTCTCTCTTTTTTTCTTCTTTTTTTTTCTCCTATGAATCCTATGACAATATTTTTTTCCACTTCTCTTCCCCGGCCGTCTTTTCTTCTCTCACCTCCTCTCCTGCGGATACAATCCTAAAGCTGGAACCAATATGTTTTATTTCCAGCTGGTCATCATGGCAGGCACCGTTCTGTTGGCGTACTACTTTGAGTACACGGACACGTTCCCCGTGCACATCCAGGGCTTCTTCTGCTTCGACAAAGCCTACTCCAAGCCCAACCCGGGACCGGAGGACAACAGCAAGGCGCCGCCCGTCCTCGTCTACTCCCTCGTCACCGCCATCCCCACTGTGACGGTGAGTCTGTGTTCAACTTGTAAAAACAAAAGTGCCTCCACAGGTGCTCCTCGTGCACGCACACACACGACAGACACGACAGACACGACAACCCCCTACACACACACACACGCACACACACACACACACACACACACACACACACACACACCTCTACACACGTACATAGTTCCTCCTCATCTACACGTGGTGTTTGTGGATTGAAAGAGGGCAGAGCTGTGTAGGCGTGCATCCTCGTGGTCTCGCTGCTCCCATTGTGTGTGGATGCGTTCTCTGTCATAACCATGGCAACGGGCACTAAATTTGTCCTCCACTGAGCAGTCGGAGATAGCTACAGTGTGCACAGAGTCTGCCCATATGTACAGACTGCACGCTAAGAATATGGAATAAAAGCCATGAGCTCTAAATGGCTTTGTGTACATGAAGGAACGCGTTATTTTTGTTCCGAGGCAGCACAATGCATGTTGAAGCACCTTTTTAATAACGAACGACGATACAGAACTGGGACTTGTAGGTCACGAGTTCCTGGCAACGCGCTGCGAATCAAAGATAAATATTCAGCATCTTTTATTCATTTCTAATAAACCGGTTTCAAATGATCATATCGAGGCTCGTAGATGTTACAAGTGTAGATGGTGAATTCCATGAGCGCCGCCATGCTTTCTTGCTAGCACAGTGGAGTGTTATTAATAATGAAGCATAGTTCACATCCTCATCAAAGTCTCTGTGACTTGTCCCCCGGGGTTTTGTCCCTTTGATGCCCTGCAATGCTAAGTGGCATTAGGTCGTGGTTAGGACATGTTTGAGTAACCCATGCACACACACACACACACACACACACACACACACACACACTGAGCAATACACACGCGTACAAGTAGGGGGATTGACGATGGGGTCAGATCAGTCTCACCAAGTCCACACAGAGAGACTCACAAATGAAAACACGAAGATTCACAAATGCACACAGAACAATTCAAATAAATTACGATTTATGTAAAAGAAAAAACAACAAATATATTTATGCATTCTAATTATTGAGACTGATCCGACGCCATAGTTGACCGATCCTGGGTCATTTCTTCTGTACAGCCGTGACTCGCCGATGTCTGTTCTGCAGTTTTTGAAAACAAAGGGCTGTTTGACTTCTTTTTGCCTACATTCGCACACATTATGACATCTGACAGATGCACGTTGTTTATTTGCGTGTGCGTTTGCTCGGAGCCGAACTCCGGACTAGATGGCGGCTGCCGGCACCAGGGCTCGGTGAGCTGTGGGAGCGGAGTGGCGTGATTTTGCCTGCGAGTGTTAGCGGCTTTATTGAAAATCAGAGCATCTGTGTTCTCTCTCTCGCATCAAGATATCGCTCCATCCCACGGGCCTCTGTTCAGATACAATGCAAAAATAAATAAAGAATAGCAGATATTCATCTCTCTTTTCTCTGAATTTTGACTCATCCTTTCAGCCGCGAACAGAAATTAGACGAGCTCCTCGACTGGCGAACAGCGAGCTGGTATCTGTGTGACAGCTCAGAACTGTCTTTTCTGTTGCTTTGGCTCCAGACCATCTCCGTGTTTCCTGCCGTCTCTGCACAGTGATGTGGAGGCATGGAACTCAGGATAACTAGGTTTCCCAGTGGCAAACACAAGCACTTTAAATCATTAAATTTTGGGCAGCAGGAATGAGAGCCGGATATGAACAAACATTTGTGCACTTCCTGTTCCTTCTAATCGAAGACGATGGGTTTTCTGAGTACATTTTTGGATGGATGACTTCAATAAGTTCAGTAGTGAACACAAAAAAAGATTTATGTGATATAAAATGGATCCCTCTTGTTAACTTGCAATTTAGTCTTAAAACCCCGACTTGTCTGCCCTCACAGCCTTGTTGTGTAAACGCTCATGCGATGTGTAGTTTGTTTACAGCCTTACTATAGATTGCATTTTGAATGCATTTTTTGAAGAGATAATCTTGCTGAATCAATTGTTTGCCACAGAGTTTTTTTCCTTCAATAATCCACAATCCAATGGAAACTATTGGATGTTCTGTTGGGGGAACCAGGGTCCCAGGGTTTTGGGCCATGTCATTCCTGCACCACTCTATTGCCCTTGTGGCTCTTTTATCTGGTTAAAAACGTACACATAGTAAACATTGTCGAGGTTGAACAGCAATATTCCAGACCTTCAGTGTTATTCCTTCCATAAGGTGGGAATCAAAGAGTCTGAGATACTAGATCTCTGGTACATTTTCTGAATTATATTAGAGTTTTCACATGACTGAAGTCCAGTCCCTCTGACTGAGGCCATGGGATGAGCTCCAGAAATAGTGGAAAAACTTTGTCACCTAACTTCCTGAGTAGGAAAATTTAGGAAGTCCAAACAGTAAATGAGAACAGCCAGAAAAGAGATGAGGAACAACAGCTCCTGAATCTCATAGACCACCAAATATGTGAGTTGTACCAAAATTGGGTCTCAAATTGGGTTTCAAACCACCGCAGATTAGAACAGAATCTGCCGGCGTCTCTTGAGCCTCATCAAAAGTATCGAAACTGTTGAAATGCAGCGCTGAGATATGGGCAACGCACAATAGATTCAACCACCATTTAATCATTGATGTGGTCACCGGATTAGAATTAGTGAGTTTGTGTGTGTGTGTGTGTGTGTGTGCGTGTGTGTGTGTGTGTGTGTGTGTGTGTGTGTGTGTCTGTGTGTGTCTGTGTGTGTGAGTGAGAGAGAGGGATATAGAGGCAAAGAGAGAGGGGAATAGAAGCACTTGTATGGTACTTGGCAAATATGCTGGAAGTTGCAGTGGATCAGTGAAGGTAGGTGCGTAGGTGGATGACGGCGCACATCTTCTCCTCCACTGCCACTGAAAGCGGATTCTGCGTGTGCAGGTGGGAGTCGGTGTGTGTGTGTGAGACTAGTGCTGTGATCTGAGTACTAGTCAGAGTGGCTACAGGCGATCCATATGATATTCAACTCCAGCAAACGCAGCCGATGTACTACACATTCATACACGTGACATATTTCAGCATTCCTGACAATTATCTTGCCAAGCTAGCTGAAAGAGCGCGGTGAAGTGCCATTTGAAGCATTTGCTAATTATTAGTGCGGGTGTCTATGTGAGTGTATGTGTGTGTGTGTGTTATAAGGCAGACTGTGTGTGTGTGTGTGTGTGTGTGTGTGTGTGTGTGTGTGTGTGTGTGTGTGTGTGTGTGTGTGTGTGTGTGTGTGTGGTCTGATTGCACACCACAAACACACCCATCGGTCGATGCGGTTAAGCGGCGACCAATCACTGGATCAAATGGTAATTGTGGAATTAAGATGCAAGTGACACAATGTGAGCCCTCTCACACAAACACACACACACACACACACACACACACACACACATGCACTTGTAAGCTCAAGCAAGGGGATATGAGGAGGGGAATGAATTAAATGACTTGAACCTAGAGGTTTATTTCTCCACCTCTTTTGTCTCATGTTGGTCAGGAGAATAATGCTGAATACTTTTGCCCCGGGAGGCCCGTTCTCATGCTGCTAAATATAAGCCACTCAACAGAGCGGGAAGGTAAAGCAAGCGCGCTCTTTGAGAGGAAAGACAAAGCGAGTTCAAAATGCAGAGCACGATGGTTGAACGGAGTAGAAAACAAGAGAAAACCCTCTAGAACTACCGCGTCACAGTTCCATGCCTCCACCAACCGGTAAAATTACAGTTTACATCCACGTCTGGGTCAAATTGTCATTATTAGAATTATTGAGTTGCGGTCACAGTGACCTTTGACCACATCAGTTCAACCTTTAGCCCAAGTAGACGTTTTTGCCAAATGTAAAGAAATTACCTCAAGGCGAGATATCACATTCAAGAGAATCAAATTCAATTCAATTCAGTTTATTTGTATAGCCCAATTTCACAAATTACAAATTTGTCTCGGAGTGCTTAACAATCTGTACACATAGACATCCCTGTCCCAGAACCTCACATCGAACCAGGAAAAACTTCCAAACAACCCTTCAGGGGGAAAAAGGGAAGAAACCTTCAGGAGAGCAACAGAGGAGGATGTAATGTGTACAGAAGGACAGATTTAGAGTTAAAATACATTCAATGAATATTGCCTAAAGGAATGTAAGGTGACAGTGACCTTGACATTTGACCTATAAACCCGAATCAGTTCAACCTTGAGGGCAAGTCTACATGTGTGCCAAATTCTAAGAAAAAAAAGCCCTCCGGACCATTCTGATACGGACGGACAGACTAACGACGTGAAAACATCATCCCTCCGGCCGTGCTTGTGCCTGGCGCGACCCCAAAAAAAGATATGAAGAAGAGGGAAGAGCGAACAAGACTGTCTTTCTGACGCCGTTTAGCAGAAACTGGCTGCTCCAAGTTTGTTTTCTCTGTGTGCTCCTTAAACTTGGGAAAAGCCTTTGTGCGTGACGCAGCTCCAGTTGACAGAAAGACGGGGATTGTTGCAAACCATGCAGGCAGACCATATCATCCACTTATATGCCACCGTTGGTTGAGTGAGAGCGCTTGATGCGGCAAAACAAACAAACAGCCGCATTGAGCTGTTGTTGCCGTCATATCTTCAAAAACAGATGATGGTCATAATCACATTTTGTGTGTGTGTGTGCCCGTTTTAATAGTCTGTGCGCTGTCTGATATCAGTGGGAGGAAATGAGGAAGGACAATAGTCGGAGTAGAAGAGGAAGACGGGCAGAAGTAAAGCAGATTTAGGTGATTGCAGGATGCTAAAGAAGTCAATTTGTTTTGCTTTCCAGAGGTCAAAGATCAGGGTGAGGGTAAAAGAAGCAAGGCTCTGTTTAGAAATGCTTATTGTGTTGTATGGCGGTTTATCTTTCCCCCTGCAGACTCCAGGACGAACATGCTGTTGAGCTATAGCCAGAGCTACTACAACGGAGAGGTAGAGTTGCTGGTAGAAATCCACTGAGGAAGAAGAGGCACAGGTCAGCAGGAGCGTTAATAGACCAACTGCATATCCAACGTGTTGCTCTATACCTGTTGCTTGTTGTACTTACCTGTATCACTCACCTTCCAGTACAACTCGTTATCAGGATTGCCGAAAGGCCTGTTTTGAAAAGATGCAAAAAAGGAAAAAAATATTCTTTACAGAATAGAGCAAATCAAATCCCAAATGATTGGAAAATATATTTGTGTAACCTCCTGAAATAGTGCTGAAAGCTTACAGTGACTACCATTAACCGTGGTAAGTTTCATATGTGGCAAAAGGGACACGAAGAGGGTACTTCCTCATCAGTAGAGCAGGGTTATGCAGAATTGAATTGATTTGAGTGACACGGCTGATATGATTCTGGACTATTCAATTCAGTTTATTTTGTATAACCCAATATCACAAATTACAAAATTGCCTCAGAGGGCTTTACAATCTTTCCTGACTATGTAGTTGTCTCGTGCTCCATCAAAGATCAACACTCTTGCTGTACGTCCGAGGTGAATACACATCCTTCTCCCCCTTCAGCTGATTCTATTTCAGCCGCAGATATAAATGTGTGAAGACAAACCCCCTCCTCTCTAACCGCAAGGCTGCTCTTCCAGCTGCAGCGAAATCCCCAAATCCAATCTTCTTGATTGGATCTCAGATATAATATGGAAATGCACTCTCCCTCCTTGTCATAAACACTTGGATGAGGAAATGTTTTTTCTCCTCCCTGCTAAGGTGTTTGAGGTAGACACGTCTGATTGGTGGTGGGAGGCTGTAGGTGGGCCCTGCTCCAGCACATTTCCCCTGCATTAGAAGGCTCCCATCATGCTCTCTGACTGCTCCATTGTTATGCTAATGCATTTCAAATGATGCTGTTCATAAAACCCAGGCTTTTCCCCGTTTTGCGTTTCTTCTCTCTCTCGCCTTTTCTATATTTTATATTTAGCTCCTATTGTTACTGCAATCACAGTTGTCATCTCTGACAAGCGACCAAAAAGAAATCGCCCAAGCGCACACTATCGTGCACAGACGCACAATCACACACTCCCACCTGTGCGCAGCAAAGTAAAGGCGAGGCGAGCGTCTTCATGGATCTGGGGAGAGGAGAACTCGAGCGCTTCATTCTTGTCTTCTGACATTTTCCAGTTGATTGGAGGTGTCATCGGACTCGCGGGCTATCACATACGCTGGAGGAAAGTGTGCACACACAAAAACACACACACACACACACACACACACACACACACACACACAGGCCCAGACTCCTTAACACACAAATCAGTCCAATGCCCATATGCAAATGGGACAGAAGTGTGCATACTGTTCAGCCTGGGGACAATCCTTCATGAATAATGGAGTCCTAGATGGCAGACGGACGAGGATTGGGAAGCGCCATCAAGCGGGAGAAAAAAAAATGTGGGTGTCACATTAAAACTCTTCCATCGGATTGTGAGGTCAGCTCCCTTGATGAATTCCTCTTCAGGGAGAATGTAGGAGAGAGAAACAACGCAAAAGTTCAACAAAAGTGATTTTTGCCACTGATGTGAGATGTGCTGTTAATAGTTAATCAGCGTATCATTACGGCGATCAGTCTGACCGTGGTTTCGCCTGTGAGGGCAACAGACAGTATATCAGGGGTTCATGGCGGATATCAAGGTGGGCGAAGACTTCCTTTTGCGTGCGCCGGTCATTGCAAGTCGGAGTTGAGAGAAGACGTGTAGGACCGGATTGTTTCATGAGTTTACTCTCGGTAAATATGAAAAGGGAAAAGCCAGATAGTCGTCAGACAGATACATTGCATTTCAAGTTCTGCCTCTTTTCCTGTCAACACGCCTAAGCCCGCTCAGTCGTGATTGTTTAATACTACTAATACTACTCGGACTACAAGCGGAAACCAGGACACTCCCGATTCCAAAATATTGTCTCGTAGCCGACGGATTCCGCATTCATTTGCAAATATTTGGTTCTACAAACCATTGTTTGTTTCAGCACATTTAGTGTTCACCTGTGTATGAACGACGAATCAGAAACCAGAGGTTCTTATGTTGACGGGCCAAAGAGCAGCACATGACATCATACTTTGCCACCCGTACAATTCATGGCTATCTTTTTTTAAATTTGTGATAAATACTTTGGAAGAGCGTTGCCTTTGGGTCCAACTTTTATTTTTTATGAAATACACAACATATTAGCGGATTAAGCATGGCATTGTGGGTGGGTGTTTTACAATAGAATAAAAAGAAGAAAAAAAATGAATCTGTGTGTCTGAGAATTGTGAATATAATTACAGTTCATATAAAAATACAGATCACATATAAATCTCAAAGACCAGATGTGATGTTCATCTGGACGCCATGCCAAGGAACCAATGATGGCCAACAGAGTGGTCATGTTCCAAAGTACCAGACAGGGGAGAGTCTCTGGGGCCGTGTGCTTTAGGAGCTAATCAGGCTAATGAGGAGCAGGTGTGCACTGAAGGCAGGTGGAGAGGAGGTGAGTGGGGATCAAGCAGGAGGAGCTGAGGACAGCTGCTGGAGTGGGAGGGGCCGACACGGCTAACGACAGGAAATGAGGCCAAAACACTAACTGCCAGTATCAGGGATTAATAACCCTCTGAACCCCAATCAGTTTGGGGGCATTTCTCCAGATTGTTTCACAATCGGGGCTCGTAGCAGAGGGGATGTAAAACACAGTCCAATCATGCCACAAATGTCTTTGATCATTTATTTTACAGAAATGGGACAACACTGTTCAGGTGTTACCAGTGTTGGGAGGGGGGGGGGGGTATGTTTACAGCCTCCCCTGTCCTCTCCTCAATGCTCTGTGTTCAGCAGCTGTTCAGTCAAAGTTTCACAGACTTTTTGGTCTCAGGCTTCCTGACGCGGAGGAGCGCAAAACGTAATGTTTTTTTTACAGAATCTGGTAAAAGTAAAAGTTTTATTTGAGACGAGATTTTATGAGACGTGGTATCATTTTTTGGGGATGTGATACAGTTTTAAGCTTTGTTTTAGTTAGGGTTGAACATGATGTGTTCAACAAACCAAAAAAAATCAAAAAAAATTAACCTTTTTCTTTTTGTACAGCTTCTGGCTAGAATGAAAGGTGTAGTTTTGGCGATTCTTTAAAAAGAAAATATTCAAAGGAAACGTGCCTTTAAATCCCGGGTTTTGGGGTTCAGACGGTTGCTTTTGTTTGCCTATTGTCATCAATTTGACATTTTGTCTCATGATTGCTGGCATGAGTGTAATATTATTGTAAGCTAATTTAATTCTTAGTATTTAGTATAATCTGTTTTGCCACTGCCCATCACCATCTGTCCATCCATTTTGTATTCTTCCTTTCTGTGTCTATTTGCATGTGCAAGAGAGAGAGAGAGAGACAGACTGACAGACAGACAGACCGGTGCGTCCGCGGTCGTGCTTATGAGACGGAACAGTGGAAAAAAGGGCAAAGGGATAATAAGGGATGATCGCGGCTTTATCCGGTCGCTGCCAATCACACTGGATGGAGGATTGAGAGACGCAGACGGCGGGCCGTGCGCTCCCACGTCGATACGCACGACCGGCCGTACGCTCCCACGTCGATCGCCTGTAATAAGAGCTTTAACCCAGAGATGAGACGCCTAATCCAGCCATCCACTCACACTCACACTCTGGCCTCTTCCCACTCTGATGCAGGGCCCCTCTGTTTCTGCCTCCAGTGGAGACGGACGGAAAGAGTCGCCTCTACTTTGATGAGAGATGGAGAGTGAGGAGGGGAGGGGGAGGGAGGGAGGGGGGTAAGGAGGAAAATGCAAAGAGACAAGGAAAGATGGGGGGCAGAGGAGACAAACGGGATCATATCAAACCTTACTGAACACAAAGGGAGAGCAAGAAGCCGGCGAGAAAGGACCATTTATATTTGAATCGCTGTTTGGTAACCTAGTTTCTTCTCCACAAAGACCTGGGAACGCTGCAGAATAAAAGCAGTGAGACAGAGAAAAGAGAGATGGATAGAGAGCGTGTGGGTGATGATGAAGCAGCTAAATTGTCATGGTTACCATCGCTGGTGCGGTGTGTGAGAAGGCTGCCTGTGTGTGTGCGTGTGTGTTTGTGTGTGTGTGTGTGTGTAAAGCAGAGCACAGAGCTTTTAATGTCAACAAATGTCATGTGATATACTTTATGTAGACATGGTGTAATCCTTTGTATTTTCTTTACACCACCAGAGCTGTTTAGAAAGTGCATAAGTGTTCATGACACACAGAAACACTTTGATTATGAGTTACACCAGACAGGTCACCCTGTAAATGAGGAGCTAGTGTATTTGTATTTGTTCACAATATCTCCAAAATGAGTCTGATCATAAAAATGAAAATAAACCTCTGTGGAGAACACACGGTGGCACCGGCGTGAACCTCCACCCCCCTCTGAGCTGGAGATGCTTTTTATACATTGTGACGTCAAGCCGGCATTTAATGCTGCGTCACCAGCTCCCGTTCGTATTACTCACAGTATGCGGTGTATTATCCGTTTACATGCCTCATTGTGTGGTGTCTTTTCTTTCTTCTATATTTGCGGAGGCACCGTGAAGTGAAAGTGCACTTGTCATGCTTTTAGAAAAGAGAAACGTCCCAACAGTCGACTGTCACTGTGTCACAAAAGATAGAAAAATCAAAAAAGGCCAATTTCTCCGGAGCTTCTCCCATCGCTCCAAAAACAAACACATGCTCTTCTTCCTCTTCTGCGGCGCCCTACATGCTTTTAATATTTATACAGTCTCCAAAGTCGTTATACACTCTACATAACAAAGTCCCTCTCACAGCAGTGACACATGCACACAAGGTTGTCGACTTCTTTCGCGACAAAAGAGGGCTGTGTGATCTCTGCTCTCTGACACTTTGTGTCAGTCATTCCTCGTCTGCCCCTTTTCATCTTTCTCATTTTCATCAACTCCTCCATTTTCTCTAACTCTAGGTGTTAACACACACACACACACACGTCATCCTGTCTTCTAATAACACCATCTTCTCTGACTAGTTTAGATCTCTCTTCATCCATCTGACGATCTGAGGGTAAAATAATTGCACCCTAAACATCATAGCGATTGCCTCGAGGAAGCCGTCAACATCTGCTCACCGCTAATTGGCTGCCAAGGTGCAGCAAGTTGCTGCTACGGTATTCCTATGGATGCTTGTTTCGTTGAGTCAAATGTCGTGCAGAGTTTTCAAAGCAGTGTCCACAGACTGAGTGACGCGGTCCAGCCGACACCTCGGCGTGGACAGCAGTGTCGTTCAGCTGCGCATGATGCCATGCGGAAGTCTCTCGATGAGCATCCTCTCTTCCGTCTGCGGCCGCCTATTACTTTCAAAGCAGAGCAGCTCTGTTGTGCGTTGTGTTTCAGGGTTGATGAATGTCATCCCATCGCATCTTCTAGACATTGTGGCTTGTTTTACAATCTTTCCCCTACTTTTTTGTGTTTGATCCTGATTATGTTGTTCTCTCATATATACACACAAAACGTTTTTTTCATTAACTTTCCATTAGTGCGTCTGGCCTTCTGCTTTGTGTTTCTCTGCCAAGTATGTTGCATTGAATGGTGTTTGACATCTTGTGTTTGCTTGTGTCTCTGCATGTGTGCCTTTTATAAGATAAGATAATATATTCCTTTATTAGTCCCACAGTGGGGACATTTTAATTAATTAAATTAATTAAAATAAAAGATTAAAACACAATAACAATACTAAATACTAATTACTAAATACTAAAATACTAAATATAAACAAAATATATACACAAGGCAGTGACCAAAGTGGATTTCCAGCAGGTTAAAGTGTCCAGGAAAATAAAGTGCTGAGTGTCCAAGATCTCCAGCGATCTACTGCAGTTTGTTGTGCTGATTGATTTGTTTTTACACCGGTGACACTGACAACCTCAATGAGCCCTATGGACTCCAGTGGCTGTATTGTAAATGTTGAACAGCATTGATTGTTGCTTCGACTCGTTTCCTGTGGTGTAAGAGCGCTTCTGCTGAGATGAAGAGGTGTGAATGAAAAAGAAAGACGCGCTGCTGGTTGAGACAAGACGCTCTCTTGTTGTCATTATATCCCATAACACCAAGTTGTCACTTTAATATATTGTCATAAAACCACTGAAACTGTTTTTTCTTTAAATCACAATATATTCCATTACAGTGCTTTGTATAATACCATAAATACCCCCTGGCCACAATATCCGCCAACATGGTGGTGATAGTGTTGTATTTGATGCCTCAAAATGTCAAATTAACATGAATGTTTATTTGAACACCTACAGCACAACACCTGCATTGATGTATATTTCCCTTGTCCACCATCTAAAGCTGATGATGTGACACACACATTACAAAACATGTAGAACGAAGTATAATTCCAGACATTAGTGATGTAGAAAACTCAATGCTGAACATAAAGCCGTAATTATTTCTGTTGACTCCTCAGACATCATATTAACTCCCCAGCCGCCATTGAAACCGTCTGCAAGCTTATTAGCATTTTAACCAAAGACCAAGCGATGGCAGCTTTTGTGCGTTCTTTCTATTGATCCCCGCCGTCGTCTGAGCTGCTGGAGAGGAGAGTGGTTACATCAGAGCCCGAAGCTATCGATGCATTTCTATAGTTCTTTTCCACCGCACACCTTTTTGTTGTGATTAAAGCAGAGCAACAGGAAGCGACCTTTCGGTGAGATGAAAGGGGATTAGTATCGACAGCAGAAACGCATGTGAACGCATGAGCTTGGGAGTAGTTGAGAGAAAGTAATTGAGCGAACGATGAAGGAGTAGACATGGCAACTGCTTCCCTAATGAGGGGGGGGGAGCAGAATGCATTCTGCATCACAGTGGGAGAACATGGAGATCGGGAACAGGCTGATGTTATTACCTGCAGCTTCTCCAATTGGCTCCAGTCGTCAGGTACCACAAAGACACACATCAGATTTTCCTGTTGGTTCCCTTTTCTTTCTTCTGTTTCGCAGCTTCATTGTGTGTGTGTTTGTGTGTGTGTGTGTGTGTGTGTGTGTTTTCACACACTGCCGCCCTGCAGACTTGTCTTTTATTGTATGTCATCGTCCCGTTGTAATGCGCACCACTCACACTTGTTTTGGCCGCGCCGCTGCGTGCACAGCTGTTGAGAGTTCAGAGTGAGACTTTTCTGTTTCAATCAAGTTGCAATCATCCTCTTTTCACTAATCTGTAATCTCAGCTGCATGCTGATTAATTGCCATTTGCAAGTCTCTCATGCCTTCTGCCCTTTTGGCTGCTGTCTCCTTCTCTCCTATTCCTCCACCACCTCCTTCTCCTTCTGTGATGCTCTCTGCACGCTTTAATGGAGGGGGGCTTCGAGTCCCTGTATTATAGGGGGGGGGGGGGGGGATTACCCTCGACTTTACTATAAAAAAGGGATGGGGACCAGATTGTGCATTCAGGCCCCGATTATGAACACGGCTTGACCCATGATAGTCCAATACCTACCTAGTGTTTCGCCTTTGAGACTCACTGAATATCGTTGTGTCTTGCGAAATGTTTTTCTTTTTTTTTTACTTTCCACAAATTGGGCAAGATTAGAAATGGCAAACTTCTCCCGAAGGCTGTGCCATCGGTGCGTGAATGAATATTTAGGCCCCTTCCATCAGTGCATGAGTGGGTGAATGTAAAGCACTTTTTGTGGCCTGGGAGACTTGAAGGGTGCTATACAAAATGCAATTCCCAAATTGGGAATCTTAGTGGTTACTTTCTCGCCTGACAACATATTAAAACTTAATAAAGCAACATATTAATAGCTTTTAGCCTGTCTCTAAAAGCGATATCAATGCACCCAGACGAAAGCGAAGTCCACCAGACTCTCTAAACTGGCACTCTGAGCGGAGCACTGCAGAAGACAAGCACACCTCCTCTCTTAACACCCTCTCTCACCACCTCTCATGACTTCGGAGCAGCATCACTTTGGGGGTCACCTCGAGTCACCTCGAAACTCCAAAAAAGGACATAATTCATGTTGACCCACAAGGCCCACGACCCCTTGCCGAGACCTTCCACAACAGTCGGAGCTAAGGTGTAAAACCTCCACCTTCATCTGCCACGAGCAGCGCAGTGGACTCTGGTGCAGTAGCATCCTGGCTCAGGGCCATACATGGTAGCCTACATCCATCCATGACTCTGTCAGGGGGGGGGGGGGGGGGGGACGACGACTTTCCGTGGTGTTTAGCTGATTCATTGCCCTATCTAAGGGATCAATGTCCTGCTGATTTGACTCAAACGGCGGCCAGAGGCCTGCAGGGTGCGTTCTTTAAAAGGTGTCCTGGATGTGTTACGGCTATCATGGTAAAGACTTGATGGAGCTTTTATTGAGGTGCGATCCGGGTGGGGTAAAACATTCATTAATGTGTTTCAAATATTTAATGAAAACGGTACAAGATGTGTTTGATTTATGTTATCTGGCAAACCCAATGTTCACTTTTGCGGTTATTAACCCGACCATCATTATTAATGAAAGTTTAGCCTTGGTTTTATCGAGCTGCTATCAATGTGTACGGAATAAAAAGAGATAAATGGAGAGATAGAAGGTGTGTGAGACATTGAGGTTGACAAACTCCAACTGATAAGAGTGAATGGGAGGTGTTAATGTTGGGATTTACTAACGCGGCATAAAAGCAGCCGAATGGTGAGGGAGCCATAAAGAATAAAAAGCCACGGAGGAGAAATGTAAAGGTTGCGAGGCCGAGGGAGGAACACTTGTGAATAACTTCTGCTGAGCACCACATTTAACTGACAGCATAGTTGGTGAAGCGGATGAATCCTTAATCACACAGTGTTCGCTGTCTGTTTGACAAATGTGTAAATATAATGTGTGCCGTCTCTCTTTTCCCCCCAGATTCTCATCGGGGAAGTGACCAGTTTCTTTGTGAAGACGGAGGGAGCTCAGGAGAAGACCATAGTGACCGCTGACTGCTGTTATTTCAACCCTCTCCTCCGCAGGATTGTACGTTTTCTGGGTCAGTTCTAGTATAAAGATCAGAGGTTCTGCAGCTCGGACTGAATAGAGCCTCTGTGCGCTGAGACCGAGGCTCATTTAGACTCGCACTAGCAGTGCGACGAGGCCAGAGGGAGCTCGTCCTTCTAGGTCTCCTGGGGACTCACTTCCCCTCTCCTCATGTTTAGCTGATAATTAGTTTTCATCTTCTCTGTTGCCTGTATTTATCCATGTTATGAATCTTAGTGATGGACCTTAGATATGAAGCATAAAAGCACAGTTAGCAGTCAGCTTAAGCATCGACTCCCCACTCAAGTGCTTGTTTCTCATTCGACTCACACATTTTCACACAGGTGTCTACTCCTTCGGGCTCTTCACCACCACCATTTTTGCCAATGCCGGTCAAGTGGTGACCGGAAACCAGACGCCGCACTTCCTGTCGGCCTGCAGGCCGAACTACACGGCTCTGGGCTGCCACTCTCCACTGCACTACATCGCCGAGCGCCGGGCCTGCACAGGAAACCCCTACCTGGTGGCGTCCGCCCGCAAGTCCTTCCCTTCCAAAGACGCAGCGCTCAGCTTTTACTCAGCCATCTACACAGTGGTAGGGAAACTTTTTTTTTTTGGGGGGGGGGGGGGGGGGGGGGGGGTGACAGGAGATGCACCAGGGCTGTAACCATGGGGTTTATTAATGGTTGATGAATCATTCACTGGTATATACTGGCTATATAGATTAAGTAGGAGGAGAAAGAGAGAATAACCACAAAGTACATACACATCTTCTACTTCTCAAATGCCCCTCATACACAGACTGGCCAGACATAGCACAGCTCTGACCAGGCGCTGATAATTTAGTGCAATCATTTAAGATTTGCTTCATTTTCAGGCTGCTTGAGTAGATTTGGAGCGAGTCGTGGTTAAACATTGTGTAACAAGTGGTACTTTCTACAAAATGACGTTAACACGTAAAAGCTTGTAGCATTGGCCGAGTGCGTTCGCACATCGTCACACAGGAACAGTGTAGTTCCTCAACTTCACCGTTGTCTGTCTCGATCGCCAAGTGATGTGTGCTTTAGTTTCTCAGTGAGATCCGTGTCTCTTTTATACCTGTTTTTACTGTCAGTTTGTCATCCTGGGTGATTGTGGACCTGATGTCAGCCTCTCTCTGGACGCACAACAGACTTGTTCTTACATTAGACGGACACAATCTGCTCAGCCGGCTGACTGAAGACTCCTACCGTGACGTTTTGACTTGCTCTGTCCTCCAGATGTACGTGACCCTGGTGTACCGGACCAAAGGGACCCGTCTGACCAAGCCCACCTTGTGCCTGGTGCTGCTGTCTCTGGCCGTGCTGGTGGGGGTGGTGAGGGTGACTGAACACAGGAACCACTGGAACGATGTCCTGGCTGGGTTCATCACCGGAGGGGCCATCGCTGCCTTCCTGGTACGAGGGAGAAGGGAGATGTGGGGAAAGAAGGGGGGAAGAAGAGATGGAGGGAATTGCAGAGATCAATCAAAGAATTGGGTTGTGATGTTTTGATGATGGCGTCGCACACACTGGCATACCTTTCTTTCCAATCCTCCTACAATATGTCATTCTCTCTGTCTCCCTCTCATACGGCGAGCGTCCTCTTCAGTGATGTTCCTGTGTGCTCCTTCACGCACCAGAAGACCCTCCCTCCCTCTTCTAATTGCAGTGGAGTGAATCTCCGTCCTCCGATACCTTTTAACTTTTTCCTTTGCTCTCCGTCAGGTTTCGTGTGTGATCAACAATTTCAAGCAGACCCAGATAGCAATGCAGACTCTTCCACCTGCACGGCGTCCAGAGCTCGCCATGGGCCTTCCTCTCCTCAGCCTGCCCCGCGTGGAGAGTCCACTCGAAAAGTTAAGTGGCCTCCAGGTAAGGGGTGGGGGAGAACATCACGGAAAAAAAATTGACTAAGTAGTTGAAGCTATCGTTAGCAGCAAAGTCATGATCATGTTTTTGGACTGAAAAGTGTCTTTTGGTGTGAAAATTGTTATTAGACATGTTGGCGCTGGCTCTGGGAACACCATGTGGTCAGTCCACCAAGGGGAATGAGGCGGAGGAAGCGATTGACCCCGCGCTGTCGAGCATTGTGAGATTAGCAAGCTGGCTAACTAGTGCACTTGTGCGCTAGCATATAAGCTATCTAGCAAATTCCACTATGCTGTAATGCAATCCAGAAAGTTGCCTAACAAAGTCACGTATCTAGCGAGGAAGAGCGTGTGGATGAAGGCGTAAGTTGGTAAATGTTACTGTTTTACTCTACGCTTTGAAATATTACCACTTAATCGCTGGTTTTAAAAAAAACTTCACCTCAGTGAGTCAGCAACTTGCTGTCAGTCGGTTTAGTTTAAACTGAAGTTAGTCGCAAACAAGGGAGGCAATGGAAACATTATACACATGAGAATGGCCGCCCTCTCAACTGCTCTTAGACATTCACTCCCGAGAAGATGAATGCTGACTTTGGTTATCCCATGACTTTCCCCTAGCGCCACCATGAGGCGGACATTTGTGGTTTCGAGTGAAATATTATGAGAAACAGTATTCCCGCACGCATTCATGCTGCTCCCCATCATTTCAATTCGGATTTTGCGGTTTGGTTTCTGACCAAATATCTATAAAACTAATAACATTCCCATCAGGTCCAGCTGTGCTTTGAAGTTAGTGATTCATATGTTTGCATGTTAACATGATAAAGTGAACATGTTCAGGGCTCTCAAGTGTCACACATTGCTGATGGATATGTCTCACGCTTGCCTGTCTTCAAAACTTGAGAGCCCTGCATGTTGCACACTGTATGTAATTTATTCTATTTAATGTTTTGTACTATCTGGACCTTGAGTCTTAAATAAAAGTTTGATTGACTGCCTCACAGAGCCGCTAGTATGGCTAAAGGCCTTGTTCCGTCTAGATGTGCATCAGGGTGTCTTTGACTCCTTTTGTCCTCACTGATATGTTGTTTACACCCCATCTCTTGCAAGACGTCATCACTCTTGCATTCTTGTCTTTCGCCGTCTCAGTCAAGTGAAGTTTATCTGCTCTATTCCTCCAGGTGTCCAACTTCTCACATGTTTTTAAAAGGTTTTATACCCTTTATCTTTTCCCCTCTCTATCTCTCCTAATCTTCTTCTCTTGTCCTCTTCCCCCCTGTTAGGCTCCAGGGCTACCGTATACTGAGATCACATGACCATCAGCCCATCCCGTCCCCCGCCCCTCCCGATGTGCTCCTCCCGTCTCGGCGTTGCCTCACCAGCGCAGTCTAGACCTGCCCACCGAATGCCCCCCGCCCTGCCCTGCCCACCCCGTAGGACGACATCCTCTCAGACGAGTCAAATCCACGCAGGTCTGAAAGGTCCACCAATCACAGGAGGCAGAACAGCAACACGTGCGCGTGGCACGCACGGCTGAAACCTGTCCTCTGCTAAGGACCGGGAGGAGAGGATACGCGCCCCTATGTCCTGTTCTGTCCTGTCCGTCCTCCACGATGGCCTCCTCTTTTCTTTCAGGTGATAAAAGACCCAATGAAAGAGCCCGCCAACGCCGGAGCTGTTGAAGCAATACTGTGTCCCTATTTCCTTGTCCTGTTTTCCACAAAGACTACGACAGTGACTCTAAAGACTGTTGGCTGGAGATGACTTGATGAAACACTTGATCCGAGCACAGTAATTCAGCAAAGCTGAGAGTTTGGGGATCAAAGAAAATTCAAGATCGCCCGTTCATCATCCTCAACGGACCATTTTGCACTCAGGACAAAACAGTGCGGGGAAAAAGGGACAATAAAAAAAAATAAAAGACCTTTTATGGAACCGTTGAGTATTATGGTACAGATTTGTATTTATGTCTGAAAAACAAACGAGGAGGAAAGCACCTTTGCAAATTAAGGCACAGATGAACCAATTTAGTGTTTAGTAATCTGCTGTATCTCTTTTCTTTATGGGGGATTTGATTTTGATCTCTCCGCCGTGTATTGAGTGAAATGACAGACGAAAGATTCATACACACTATGGCTGTGCTCGTGATACCACCATCAACTAATTCCCCTCTGAGTTGACTTTTATCGGCTCTCCAGATTACTTTTACTTACTATTCAGGTGTGTGTTTTCTAAACGTCTGTAGGTTCCACGTCCATGCTGTGAAATAATTGGAAGGTTTTATCGTACGACTTACTGCCTATTCCCATGTGGACTTCTCTTCTTCTTTTTATTTCACCACCTGCATCTAAATGTCAACGCATTCACCCGCTTCGCTTCCCCAAGCGATTGTGTTAAAAGAGTCGTCCAGCGCCAGTTGTCGATGCCGCGGTTTGATCCCGTCCAGTTATTTCCTCGCACTGACTTTAGGGAACCTAACGGCACAGACAAGTGTGTAACACAGAGGTAGGACCTCTAAGTTTTGTATAGTTTTGTACAGTAAATAGGTTTCTTTACACAGTATATACTACATTATCATTATGTTTAAATAGTGTGAACAATGTGAAGCTACCTGAACCTGTCCTGGAGGAACACGAGCAGAGGCTTGTTTACGAAGAGGGATCAAACGCACACACTCGCCGTTTGGCTCACAACTTGCTTCGGTTGCACTCGGTTCAAAAGGACACCGTCGGCAGGTTATTCTAGTAGGAGAGTACGCAAAGCGTTATATACAGAAGACATTTTATTAGGTGTGTGTGTGTGCGTGTGTGTGCGTGGGTGTGCGTGGGTGCGTGCGTGCTTATTGGGATCTGTGTGTGTGTTTATGATGAGCACATTGTATGGCAGCAACACTGTTAATTTGGCAATCTGTTTTCTTAAGTTAAACTGTCTAAGGTAGCTGCTATAATTACACACTTGTGCTTGTGTGTAACAACAGGCCTTCAAAGGACCCCTGCCAAGGCGTCCCTAACAATGCCTGTTAAAGCAGAAGATGCTCATTATAGCTCTGAGATTAAACTTTAACGTCTGGATTCTTTTTTTTTGGTAAACAACTGAAAGAGTGGAAAACACCGTAACTGTCCAGAATAAGGTTATTTTCATGTTAATGTCTCTGTTTTGTATTTATTTACCAAAATAAATTGCAATTACAACACATCGCTGCATGCGTTGCATTTTTGTCACTTGATTTGTTGTAATTCCTAACACTATTCAGTCATCTTTGCTGTTATGTTCTACTATTTAATGCTTTTACTTCAATCCCGGACAGAGAATAGCTGTAAGTGAAAGTATTAAGAAACATATTAGGGGATATCAACCTGCCTTAAAAGGTAAGCACAGGTATTACGACGCCTCGATGCCTCTGTTCTATTGAAGTAAGTTAGCAAGTCACGCCAGTGTGACGCGCCTCTCCTTTAATTGTTTACAGCTGTGCGTCTCCTACTGTGGCATTTCAAAATGACATCAAGAGCATCCAACGCTGGGTGAGCTGTACAGGTTGAATATGTGTTTACGGAAAGGAAGAAAACAAAGGAAGAACAATTAAGAGAAAACTGTTTTGTATGTTGTGTGTCCCAATTTCAGTGCATACAACACACTCTCCCAACATGTACCCATTGAGTGTCTGCGTGCCACTCCTTACATGCAGGCACTGACACTTTTTCAAGATAAACTTCTGTCTTCACAGTAAGTTAGGTGTAAACTACAATTTATACACATTTTAAAAAGTTACTTATATTGAAGGAAATTAAGTAAATAAAACATAAAACAAAACCCTCTCAGAGGGCATCAGAGGCGTCTGTCACCAGACTTGCTGTAAGAGCGACTGCATCAGGGAGGTTTACTGTGAGGAGGCCCAAACACAACAATGTACTCGTGGACTGTTAGAGGCAAGAGGTCTGGTGCATGCTTCAAGGCCGTGGCCTAATCTTCCATGTTATTTATAATTATGTTATGTATGTCGGATGAGAAATAAGTTTTGTAACACTTTATAATAACTACACGCTATTTAGCATGAGTTATGAGTAAACAACTAATTCATCATTCATAAAGCATTGTTCCAACATTAACACTCATTAGTATGCAATTCATAAAAACTGTTAGAACTATTTTCTTCTTGATTAATAAGGTTAACTATTATGCGTTTCATGATGGGGTTTTCATACTTTATAAATGATGTATTCCCCATTTTTAAATTAAATAATATATATTACAAACGCATACGTAGATGATAAAAACAAGATTCAAATATCAATAATGAATGCCTTTATTTATACATATAATAATATAAGATTATATGTCCTTTTTGAACGTGTTTTAACCCTGCAATTCATGATTAATTCAGGTAGTTAGTCATTAATTAAGTATTTTGTGTGACCTCATCTAAAGTGAAGACTTTTACAAATCATGTATTAGTTCATTGTCAACATCACATGTTTTAAACTGTGGAGATCTATGTGTCATGGTTTATAATCAGACTGTTATAAACCTGCTCATAAAAACGTAATTATTGATTGAGAAAAGCTCGAGATAAAAAACAGATCCTCCCTTGAGCGATTGACATTCATTTGCCGTAAATTGGCTCATGGTGACGTGAAAACAATATGCGCTCCCTATGGCCGGAGACCGTGGATCACCTGCGACTCGGTTCAAACCGTTGCAGCACTGAGGCGCTGTGGCCACCAGGTGGCAGTGTTCACCACGCCAACCTGACGGCAGGGCAAACCAAGGGAGAGGCTTTTATTAAGACACCAGTTTATGATTTATATATCAAATTAAACGGCACGTTAGGAATGTAAAAATATGCCTTAACAGAAAGAAAGTTTTCAAAATGTTTCCACACGAGATCTCTGGCCCACATTAGGCATTATCATCAAGCTAATAAATGAAATGTAATTGCACAATTATTTTTGAAATGTCGACAGAGGCTCGCTCGCTCTCCCTCTCTCTCACTTTCTTTCTATCTCTCTCTCTCTCTCTCTCTTTCTCTCTAAATTGCCCTTGTCTCTCCCCGCCCCCTCTTTGTGTTCCTTTGAGTTTGTGTTTGTCAGTCTTGTTAACGACAAGAAACACACACACACACACACACACACACACACACACACACACACACACACACACACACACACACACACACACACACACACACACACACACACAGAGAACTCTCTGCACTCTCTCGACAACATTATCTTTTCCGGAAATTGCTTCTCAAGCACAGCCGGAGCCCCATTAGAAAAGAAGAGCTCTACGCTGTAACCTTTTTAAAAAGCCATTAGTGATGCACCTGCTTCTCTCTCTCTCTCTCTCTCTCTCTCTCTCTCTCTCTCTCTCTCTGTGTTCCCATTTGTGTGTCCTATTTGTCTCTCTTGTTAACATTGACACACACACAGACAGACAGACACACACACACACACACACACACACACACACACACACACACACACACACACACACAGTTTCTCCATCCTGATTGCCAGCTCCCCAGTTCCCAATCCTACAAACTGACTGCTGAGCAGCACCAGAATCCTTCCCCTCCAGTTAGAGTATGAATCACTGACATTTTAAAAGTTCTGCGTCAGAGTGCAACACCTATAAATTACATGATTTATGTGACTTATTAAAATGGCGTGACTGTTAAATTACTGTTTTTGACATGAGTAATTTGTTCTCAAAGCTACACAGAAAAGGAGATGTTTCATAAAATGTCATGTCACTGCAGTGAGGAGGCCGGTTTACTCAGGCAGAGATGAAGAGGGCTGATTCATGCAATGTTTGACTATATTTAAGCATACTGTACAAATGAGCTTTTAATCATAAATGATGCTCCCACTTATGGTGATTTAGTGTTTTGGTCATGGTTTCTGATACACATTCGAAACATTAACAGACACACATGATTTAGTATGTTGCTTACTTTCTTTACAGTTTTTTCCGATTGCTAAACGACAGTGGGCACAACTACAGTCTGCACTACCAGCAGTCACCTGAGCTAAACAGTTCACATCACCTGCAAAACTCATTCCAAGCAACACAACTCTTAACACTTGGCTCAAAACACGCTCAGTGCAGCCACACACTATGCACACCCCTCAGTGAGACAACACACACTGTCACTCAGAACACACAGAGAATCAAAACACCAGCATCAAACACCAATACAGAAAATACTAACTTTTCATCTTAACAGTTTGAACAATTTCAGTTCAATTTCAGTTTTCAAAGAAAAGAGTGACATTCTTTCACATGATTTATAAAATCTTTTAGAACATAACAATTCTTTGAGGTAAATGAAAATTAGCAGTTTGCTTCAATAGTCTGTAGTAATTTACGGAATTACAGTAATGAGAAAAAAAAGGTAGAAACTAAAAGTACATACTGTAATTCGAACAAATAATTGAGGGGCTAATTCTGCCTCTCTCTAGCATCAGGCCACATGTTTTCATCAACATCACATCTAATGTTCTCTCTTGCCATGGACCTGGGGAAGAACCTTCTGCAGGTCCTTATCCATCCCTGGCAGTTCTTCATCTGAAAGAACAGCTCTTTGTCTTCCTCCACGTATCCGCCCTCTCCCTGCCACCCTTCTCCCTCCACAAACCCGTCTTCCTAGTTCCATTTCAAAACGAGTCTTTCTGAGCTCTACATATATATATATATATATATATATATATATATATATATATATATATATATATATATATATATATATATATGTGTGTGTTCACTAACAAGTGTAAAACAAGACACCTGCTTAGCCTTTCAGCTGAAATTGCAATCATTATTGTTTGAAAGGCACAATGTTGAAATCTATTCCGTTTTGAATGTGTGGTTCACAGTTTTGACAGCAGTGTGTTAGCGTTTGAACAAAGTGCTGTACATCCACAGTGTTGTGCAGGTTGTGGTTAAAGTCATGGGATAAGTGTGTCGAGTTTTGAAAACTGTGTTCAAGCAATGAAAAACTAACTAGAGTTTGGTCCACATGAACTGCTGCTGTGCAGACTGGAGTTAGAGTTTTGAACATGTGACTCCAGTTGTGCCCACTGTCGTTTAGCAATCGAAAAAAAACTGTAAGTGCTGCCAATCATGAATGGGAGTGACATGACATAGTGACATGTCATGTGCACGAATAAACGTGTTGCTCAGCATGGTACATACTTTTCTTTTAAGAAAAATAACATGGTTATGGTATAAGATAACAATTATATTAAAGCTGGATTAAAAAACTTCTAAAGTCTAAAATAGTACTGAAAGGTGAAGTCTTGTGGTCATCAATCGCTCGTTTACATAAAGACAACATGGACTTTAGAGGAATTTAGAACATTTAGAATCAAATAGGGGATACATGCTTCAGGAAGTGGCTGCCCTGTGATGGACAGGCCTCGACCACAGCGTGGTCCGGTCTGGGAGTTGTCCTTGTTTTCTTCTTTCGACAACTTTAACCCTTTCACAGTGGCTTTCAGTTATTAGTTGGAATGCTTCAGCAGTCCAACTCTTGTTCTTGTCTTCTTTATTAAACTTTTTTTTATTCTATTTCTTCCGTACCTTTTTTGTCCCTCTTCTACTCCTTCATATATTCAGCTATTTAAACCATTCAAATATTTAAAAATTCAGCTTCTTCAGACTTAGAATGGCATTACTTTTCATGTTTCAAATGTTTCAAATTTGTATATATTTAAATACTTTTATGTTATTTTAAATTCATCAGTTCCTATGGAGAAAATCTTCAATTTTAAAAAGCTTACAGTATCTTCATATTTTCAGCAAATTCAGCAATTCATTTTTTCCTATGTTCAGATAGCCTTCAGCTATTACTGTATATTTTCAAATATTTTTTATCTTTTCAAATTTTCAAATTATTATTTTTTTTATGGAATAAATAATGAATGGGATCCAATTAGAAATCTTCAAATCCGCTTCAACTTGTTCAACTTTAAAAGCTTACTATATCGGCATACATTCAGCTAAATACACAATTCCACGTTTAAAATGTTGACACATGTGTTAGCTATAACTTTGTAATGCATCTTCCTTTCATTTCTTGTATAGTTATTTAATTGTTATTATTTTAGTTTTATGTGTTTTTCCGCTCCTCCTGGCATTTACAATGGGTGTGTGTGTGGAAATCTAGAGCTGTGATGTCATCGAGTGCAGCGCTGCTTTAGAATCTTGCGGAAAAAAGATTTGTTTATCGGTACTACGGCCACAATTCTTACTCTATAGACATAATGTTGTGATAAAGTAGTAGGGAATCTTGTGCTTGTCGTAGACATGTGACTGTGGGATCCAACAGTTTCCCAGATTTCTCGAGAGAAGCCTTAACGAGGGGAGAAGTCCGGCTTTCTCTACAGTCATCTCCATTATAATTCTGAGCGCTTTTCAACTTTTTTGAAGCAAACGGGAGCATTTTCTAAACTGCGACTTAACTCTCATTTCTTAACCTAAAACATATTTAAGGACATTTAAACGTTCACAAAAGCCTTGTGCCTCTCAAAATCACGTTACTTTTGCGATTGGAGTTATGGTATTCTGTCAAGTTCTGAAGATTCACAGGGTGTTTTTGAAGAAATCCAAAGGAAATTCTGCCTTCAGGAGCTGCACACAGCTGATCCTCGTTAACAATCAACAGGAGGGACACAAGGAGCAGCCTCTGTCCCGATGTTTATCAACACGGAGGCGCCAGACAACAGCAAACTGACCTCAATAATACATCTCACTACTTTTAATACAGAAATGAGGAGAAATAGGTCACATTTAACTTCACAGACAGATGAATAGTATTAGCGCGTTCGGCTCAATCTTTCCTCTCTATTGATTCTACTATTTTGGTGATTTGATCATGTTTTATTTGACAGGGTTTAACAAATGCTTTTGTAGGAAAACAAATCCATATGTTCAGATGTTTAAGCTATGTTCAGCCTATTTCAGCTGTTGGCAGCTATTTTAAGCTATGTACAACTTGAAGAAAACACAAATTTCAGCTAATTTCAGACATGTTCAGCTATTTCCAGACATTTTCAGTTATTCATTTCATATTTAAGTTATTTTCAGCTATTTTCAGTTATTCATTTCATATTTCAGCTATTTTCAGTCATTCATTTCATATTTCAGCTATTTCCAGACATTTTCACTTATTCATTTAATATTTCAGCTATTTCCAGATATTTTCAGTTATTCATTTCATATTTCATCTATTTCCAGACATTTTCAGTTATTCATTTCATATTTCAGCTATTTTCACCTATTTATTTCAGCTATTTACAGACATTTTCAATTATTCATTTAATATTTCAGCTATTTTCAGAAATTTTCAGCTGTTTTCAAACCTTTCTCAGCAATTCAATTTTTATTTTTCAGCTTCAAACTTTCAGCATTCCAACGCATTTTCAGCAGGAAATGCATTTTCTAGTTGAACATGTGGTTGGACTTCGTTCCAACTGACAGCGTCACTTCTGGTTGCAGAGAAACAAGATGACGACGGCCAAAATCCAAGATGGCGAGAGATGAAAACTGTGTGTGTGTCTGTTTGTTCGTGTGTGAGTGTGTGTGTGTCTGTGTATTTGTGTGTCTGTGTGTGTGCGTGTGTCTGTGTGTCTATGTGTGTGTGCGAGTCTGTGTGTCTGTGTGTGTTTGTGTCTGTGTGTGCCTGTGAGTCTGTGTGTGTGCATGTCTGTGTGTCTGTGTGTGTCTTTGTGTGCGTGTCTGTGTCTGTGTGTGCGTGTCTGTGTGTGTGTGTGCATTGTCTGTGTGTGTCTGTGTTTGTGCGTGTAAAAAAGAAAGGAATACAAGGAGGAGGAATAAAAAGAGTGAGTGTAAGTGAGCATGTGAACTGATGGAGATAGGAAGTGCTGGGTGAGCGTGGTTTATTGCAATCCAAAACAAACCAGCAGCCCCTGGGTAATAAAAATGTACTATCTGTCATTGTAAATTATAAATATTGGTCTTCGCCTTGCTGCAGTCTCCTGATTATGCTCAATGGAGCTCTGACAATTATGAAGCCATTAACGCTGTGTGTATGTTTGTGTGTGAGTGTTTGCGTGTGTGTGTGTGAGTGTGTGTATGTGAGTGTGTGTGTGTGTGTGTGTGTGTGTGTGTTAGTGTGCGTGTATGTGTGGCTTTGAAGGCTCAGTGCCTCACAGCTTCAACCTGCTTAGCTCTGAAAACATCTAATTGACATGTTTTCTGTCTGTTCGGACATCTTTGACCAGAGCGAAGAGAAGATAAGGGAGTGAAATTAAAGATAACTTAATAGAAAATACAAAAGACAGTTTAGCACTAGTGTGTCATTACTGAAGCATTCAACACACACACACACAAACACATTGTGGTTATAGGGGCAGCTCTTTTACAGGCCACAAGATGAGGAGAGGATTATAAGAGGCCCTAATGCCAATCCCATCCAGCACGTCTGCTCAGGAAGACCATCAACCGGATACACAGGTCCTCGGAGACAGGATTAGGAGTGGGAACACACACGCACGTATACACAAACACACACACACACACACACACACACACACACACCACAGGCTATAGAAACGTCTGTTAAGACCCTGCAGGGAACATCATTGAGGACAAACCAAGTCCCAATTCAGTCTATTATGATTCCATCCACTAATGAGTGATAGAGTGGTGGCTTTGTCTCACGAGATGCTCCTCTGTTTCTGCATCTCATTCACCTCTGCGCTTATTTTGTATCATTTATGAACAGTAAGTCATTGTAATGCAAAATGTGTCAGACAGCTGTTGGTTTCAAGTGTTTCATTGTGAGTCTATTCTGTTTGATTCTTATTGATGTGTCCACTTCTTGGACAAAATAATAGCAACAATAATTCCAGACTACTGCTTTTTGAACTATTGCTTCCCATTGTAAGCATATGCTGCCATTGTGTTCCTGCATCTCATTTGCCATTATTGTGTACAATGCAACCATTTTGCAGCAATACAAACTGTGAGTTCAAAAAAGACTGTGAAGTTGAATCAATATGTGTATAACATTAAGCGTAATAAAGGCAGCAGACTTAATTATTTATTGCACATGATTGGATTGTATTTTACAGGTTTGTCCATACCCATTAATATGAATATTATAGAGAGACTATATGAGTCGTAAAACATGCAAGATAATATAAATGAACAATATCATCACCCTATGGGGATATAATGGAACAGAGGTCCAACTGACCCGTCTTAGTGCGATTTCAGAGAGAACTGGTTCTGCAGCAACAACACGATAAAAATATGAAGATAGAAGCTACAGCCTCCAGACACTGTTCCTGTAACGCTGGGTCGGTATTTAATCATGTTACTGTCATGAATGCAGCATGTCTAAATATTCAGTACAGGGAGGTCTATATGTACAGATTGTAAAGCACTCTGAGACAATTTTTTAATTTGTGAAAATGGGCTACACAAATAAACTGAATTGAATTGAATTGAGTATACCTTCAGTCACTAGCGTAGCATAGAAGTGCTGACGCTATCTGCTAATGCGAGCTGCGCAGGTTTTTATTGTAGAAAGTTAACATTTTGGAAACGCATATCTCCTTCTAACCTCTCTCCGGTTAACGCGTAACAATATGTGACACAACATTTCGACACAAAGCCAAAATGTAGAAAATACACAAAAAAACACTGCATAAGAGTCGAGGAGGATGTGGGCGGATGTGGGCGGATGCTGCGCTATTGGCCATTCTGCGTTCGAGGGCCGGATTTGACTAAAGGGAACAGAACTGTGAGAAACATCCTACAAGTCCCACTTCAAACAGAGAGTATAAACAAGCCTAAGGACTTTGTCTCAAGGCGTGTTTATACAAAGAATCTGACAAGATTCTCACTGTAAGCTTCAGTTTCAGTTGTATTTCATTTTTTACTATGGCCTACAGGAGCTCCATGATGAACCCGTTGCGGTCCCCGCACCTCAGGTTGGGAACCGCTGCTCTATAGGGCAAGCTCTTCGGTGTCAGAGTTGCATGGCCACAAGAAGAAAAACGAAAAACGAAAAAAAGAATGAGAGAAGGAGGAGGAGGAGCAGGAGGAGCAAAGAGGTGAGGGGTTGCAGCTGACTTGCATGGGATGATGATGATGACGATGATGATGATGCTGCTGCTGCTGCTGCTGCATAGGCTCCATCGCTCCATCGCTCACTCGGAGAGAATGGGAAAAAACAAGGAGTGGTTATGTGATTCCCCACAAGCAGGAGGAGAAGCGCACAGGAGAGAAAGGACTAGCGGGGGAGGGAGGAGGGAGGGGGAAGGGGGGGGGGGCGTTTCCCCGCACAGCGTTGTCTCTCCTCACGCTTCAGCATGGATACAATGTATGGAGCATCTTCTTCGGCGGGGAGCTGACATAAAGGTGGACGCGGCGGTAAGTTGAATATGTATATATTATTTTCCCCATTGACTCTGAAACAGAGCGACAGTTTGACATACGCGGCGTCGCTCGGGGTCCCGACACTTCAGACCGTCCATTCAGACATTTAGACACATTTATATCCATCTAAGTGAGCGAAACAGGAATGGTCGACTCGTGCGCGTGGCTCTCTGCACGACCCGGGGATTAACGCCCCAACAATTCATTTTATCCTTTGACAAGCAAACAGGTCGGTCCCATCAGCATCACTGCCAAATAAAGTTCCCGTCGAATCACTTGATGAGCATGTGCAGCTGCTCGAAGCTCAACCAACCGCGCGGCAGCACCTTCCTGCTATTTCTCTTTATTTTCTTAGCCTGCTAAACGATAAAGACAAATGTGGTGTCGACTCTCCTCCACGGTCCCTGCAAAGGGTTAAAGATGCAATCCCCACGCTTGCCACGTATACCTGGAACTGGGTTCTCCTTGTCAGTGGGAGCGGATGTATTTACAAACAAAGAAAGCTTAATATCCAAGCCTGACACGTAGAAGACAGGTGCTCGGGCTATCTGCAATTGTACAGTGTGTGTGTGTGTGTGTGTGTGTGTGTGTGTGTGTGTGTGTGTGTGCGTGCGTGTGTGTGTGTGTGTGTGTGTGTGTGTGTGTGTGTGTGTGTGTGTGTGTGTGTGTGTGTGTGTGTGTGTGTGTGTGTTATATGGGCTAGAAAATCCATAGTGTTGCTGGCAAGTTCGTCACTAACAACTTTGTCTTATTCCGCACTCCAGGCTGAATTGCTGAATTAGTTGCCATATGACTGAGTCATTTGCTTTTATTCTTTTTTATTTGTGTCTGGGTAGTGACTTTTAGACTTCACATATAGCCAAAGTGACTAGAAAGATGTGCTGTTGCAGGCGTAAGCATAAAGACATCCCCATAACAGCGCCTTTAGTTCCAAGCAGTTAAGCAGTAATGTGCGGAGCGGCCGCCCGGCGCCCGTCTGCGCCTCAGGCCGTCGACTCGCCTCGCGCCCCCGAAGCAGCCGCTTGAGATTCTGCATCCCTTCTGAACCACCATGTGCATTAAATGGTTTATCCGTCTGTTGCGTCAGACACTAATATCCAAGCGCAGACAGATCGTCTTACATGAAGGCCCTCCAGCCGGAGTCGGTTCACTGTTCACTCAAGTCAACATCCGGAAATGGATTGTCGTATCCAAACGCAAACCCGATGTCTCACGCCTGTGAGAACACAGTTGGCATCCGGTCTTGCGCAGCTATTATTGGGCATGGCTGTTTAGGCGGATGGAGGGTCAGTTTACCTGAATTGAGAGGTATAACACGGGGGCCCTGGGCCTGTGTTTTGGCAAGTGTTTCTGAAGCCTGCCGTCGAGTTAGAGAGAGACGGGCCGGCACAGCGTGGTCACGGAGGAGGGCCGCAGCATGGCGCGTATTATTACACCAGATCTCTGACACCTAGTGCATCTCTTCACAGCTCTGGTGAGAACAGAAGACACGTCCACTTGAGTTGTCATCATCATCTACAGCCCCACGGACAGTTGGAGAGAGAGGAGAGAGGGAGAGAGAGAGAGAAAGAGAGAGAGAGAGATGAGCAGAGAGCACTAGAGGATTCTAGGTATAATGAGGGAGACGAGTGTCAAGATTTTCCTCATGGATGTGAGTTTTTGTCTCTTCCCTTACAGGAGACAGAGTGGTTAGGAGATGTAGCATCAGTGTGAGAACCAAGAGGGATTGTCAGTGGCAGAGACTTGTTGTGGTTTGATAGGATTATATTATTTTATATATTCCTGTATTAGTCCCTCAGTCGGGAGATTGCAGGATTACAGCAGCAGGTGCACAGTAGGAGTAAAGTATTAAAAGTAACAATACAAAATAAAGTTAAACATATAGTAAGACTTTTTTTAATTACAATATCAATATTAAATATACAGACGGAATAGAATATACGAGGTAATAATTAAGTGTATTGAACAGTTAACTGATTAAAGTGTTAAAGCGAAAAGTGATAAGTGTGAAGGGAGACAGGGGAATTGACACACATGAACTGATATGAGGGAAGCAGGGGTGAAAGGGTGAACACCGAGGGCAGTAAGGAGGAAACATATATATATATATATATATATATATATATATATATATATATATATATATATATATATATATATATATATATAAAGAGAGAGAGAGAATGGAAAACTGGAGTTTTCCAAGGGATAGGGTGGAGCTGTCTGTGGTGCTGATCGCCCCCCCCCCCCCCTCCTCCTCCAACCCGCTTTCCCAAACGACTCTCTCTTGTTCTCTCCTCCTCCGCTGTTGATTGACAACAACTGTGTCTCTAATTGGCAAGTGTTTATGAGGAAGAGTCAGGCCTTATCCTCCATGGGACAGACCGAGGAAAAGAGAAACAGCGCGCTGGGAAGGGGGGGGGGGAGAGGGGTGGGTGGGGGGCTTTTGCAACAATTGGAAGAAGAAGAAGAAGAAGAAGAAGAAGAAGAAGAAGAAGAAGAAGAAGAAGAAGAAGAAGAAGAAGAAGAAGAAGAAGAAGAAGAAGAAGACTTGAATAAATGCAGGACATGAGGTGAGGAGGAGGGGCTGGAGGTGAGGGCTGAACATCTGTTTGGTAATCCCCCCCCCCCCCCCCCCCCCAGCGCGTTGTGACACACACTGACACCTATTTGATAATTGGTGAGCCGGCCCCTCTCCCTCGGCGCGCGGCTAAATGGCTGCTTGATGCCGGGCGGGAGAGCGGAGAGACTGGCTGTCGGCTGTCGGCTGTCGGCGGTGCAATCTGTTTACTTGGTGCAGCCCAGGTGTGCAGCGCGCTGCCTGTGCGGCTGCAGCTTACAGTCGGGTATATTAAGTCCCAACAATGAGCTGCCACTCGAGGCGTGCGTGAACTGTGTATTATGTCCCCCTCGAGCCCCGCCGCTGCATTGTTATCCACAGATAAATAGCATCTCTTTTGTTCCTCTTCTCCTATAGGTGCTGTCCTCCAAAGATGTGTCTGCATGCACAGACCTCCTCCCTCCACCGCTGTCATCTCATTCACGGTGCAGGAGCCGAGGGTACATGCCCACAGGAGAACATCAACAACAAGAACAACAGGAGGAGTGAACTCCCAGAGCTGAGAGGAGAGCGATGGAGAGACCTGGGCCTCTTTGCTCCGGTCTCGACCACGGGTATTCTTGGGTTGATAATACAGATGTGGATGTTATTGCTTGAGAATACGCGTAGTCGAGAGGAGGCTTTATCGTCTACCGTGGACCCAAAAGCAGAGCTCCGATCAGTAAGGCATGAGCCCGGGCACACACACACACACACACACACCAATGTAGACGCAGACATGGGGTGTTTTTTAAACGAAGCACCCAGAGGTGTCTTTTTATGGGCTTATTCTTTTCAATCAGAAATAGAACGCAATCTGGGTTTTAGCCAAACTCCAATCCAGCTTCTGCTTTAAATTGTATTATCCCCGTGCCGGGTTTATCAACCATGTCACTCTCTCCACCTGTGGAGGAAATGAGTTGGTTTCGCTGGCCAGGTTCAGCCCTCTCCTCCTCCTGCAGAGGTGATGGAGAGGACTCGTGTCACTGAGCTAACCCTCCCCAGGCATTAGTTTCGGGGAGCTTAACACCAAAGTCCCCAGACTTAGAGGTTAATTCCAAACCTTCTTGATTACATTACCCTTGTCAGTCAGTCGTGCTTACAAGTGAGCCTATAATCTTATCAGCTGATGAGTGTCTCTCACAGCCCGCCACGCCCCTGCACCAGACGTACTGAATGGAAATGTACAACAACAAAAATAAATAAATGTGATTGGCTCCACGGAGCTGGACAGTGCATTACAACATGTCCACTACACTCTCCTATTTTTGACTCTGCAGCTCGTGCTCGAAATGTGTGAGAGTGTGATGTGTGATGCCTGTAGCGGCAACAGGAGACAGTAACACATGAGGACATGTCAAGACTCGCTACCTCGGCTGACATCTCAGCATTCAGGCTCAGCTGACCAGCTGTCATTATGGAGACGCAAAGGCACGCACACACAAACACACACACACACACACACACGTACGTATATACATTGCATGACGGTTCACATGATGCCCGAGGGGAAATTATGGGCTTGATGGATCTTATGAAAACAAGCATTCAGACATTCCCCCCATATGTTTCAACACACACACACACACACACACACACGCACACACACACTACGCATCTGGGTTCACCGGGTCCAGCGTGCCAAGGGGGAAATAAGAGATTGATTGATTTTATGGTATAGATATTTTTAGTCAGAGTGATGGATGTCTTTTATGTCTTTTATTGATCAAGTCGAGGTGTGGGTCTGAGGCGTTATGGACGTTTGATTAATCAGGTATAGCCAAGGAGTTGGAATAAAACATCCCAGCTTACATTTTTGGTGCATTAGCATTATTGCTATATTATAAATTATAAAATCAACATTTTATTGCAAATTCAGCAACATATTACCATCCTTTTGCAACTGTGCCTGATGAATTGCATTCTTCCCCTCTTCTCATGCACCACTTCATGATTTCTTACTACTGCATAAGCAAATTGCTTATTTATTAGCACGGTGGGTACATATCATTTATAATATTTTTTACACTGACGTTGTGTAAACTTGTTGATTTGACAGAGCCGTGTGTGTGTGCGTGTGTGTGTGTGTGTGTTTGTGTATTTGTGTGTGTGTGTGCGTGTGTGTGTGTTGGCTTCTAAGCAACAAAATGACTATTGTGAGCACAGCTCCAGGTGCCTAGCAACCGAAATCGCTCTGTTTCCCTGGCAACCGTTGCCTCGAACTCACTGTGTGCATGGGTGATTGGCAGCCTTGACAACGGAGACGGGAGTGACACTTGACCTCGCGTGCTGAATGGGAGAGGAGAAAGCTGGAGCGAGGAGCGTGTGGAGGGGGAAGGAGGGGGAGGGGACGCTCGTTGGAGACAGGCGAGAGACTAAGTGATCATCATTCCCCATTGCAGTCCTCCTCCATGTTTCATAAGGCGTCGTCGATACCCCTCCAGATGCGGCCTGTCTCCTTTCCTTCGTGATCCGCCTCATCCAAAGCATGCAGGGAGGACCGGAAGCAAATGTGTCACGGTAACAGATGCCAACAGGAGATCAGAGGCCGTGTGTACGTTTTTATTGTGCACGTGTTCTTAAAATCTACAAGTTCTCGCCTGTGAGGCAGTACGAACAAATAAATAAAGAACATTTTTGGAAGTCTCTGAGTGATTTTAACTCATTCAACTTTTACTATAAATTGTCTTGAATTCAACACAAGCTACACTAAGCTGTTTATGATGTCGTAATGATACTTACTGAAAAATGTATTTGTGGATATGATTTTTTAAATGATTGTATTGTATCCTGATTGTAATTCTGAGGTTGCGCCTGCATTTGTCACCAGTTGGTAGTGCTCAGTGCTAAAGGATGTTCATGTCAATACCATCTCTCAGTCCTTTTTTCATCCAACCATTAAAAACAAAGACTCAAAAAGAAAGACAAAAAGAACATTTAAAATTAAAGCTGCTAGCAGCGTTGAACGGGTCCTCGCTCGCCCACGCCGGTCGGGGACGCCGGCGAGTCGCCGGCCCGCTTGGCCGAGGGCGCGCCGGTCGGACTCGACTCGGGCCGCGACTCGTGACGAGTGCGAGGAGTTTGGGGCGGATTGGACAAAGTCCAGTTTAGCCGCTAGCTTGCGCTTTAACCGCGTGAAGTGTAGACCACAACGTGTAAATTCAATGTAAAAAAGAAATGGATAAAAAAATGTGTTTTTTTTTCTGGTAAATGTGTTCAGGCCTATCGTGAACGTGAATAATTTATGGTTCTTTTACTTCATAAATAGTTGTTCCTACCAAATTTGGCGTTTTGGCCGTTTTTTGACTTTTTTTTATCGTTTTGGGCCGATTTGGCCATTTTCCACTTTTTTCCAACTGTCGAGTTCTACCAGAAAACGCTAACGGAATTGGCTCAAAATTGCTGAATGTGTTCAGGCCTTGACTGGCATTACACTTGATTTTTGTAAAACATATCTGATGAGTGTAAACTATAGTTTTTAAGATGAATAAATTACAAATATTGGCGGTCAAAAAACGGGCATTTCCTACGGACGAAAAGTCATTTTTTTTGCTCTCAGTTGTATATTCAAGTCTTGAGATTCTAACAAACCTATTTTTAACGAATTCCGTTAGCGTTTTGTGGGTCTAATGGCCGTTTGAAGTGGAAAATGGCCAAAAACACAAAAAAAACGGGCAAAATCAGCCAACTTTGGTGAATATTTGTGGCACCAATTAAAGTTCAAATTTCACAAAATTTGCATCGAATATTCCCGACGCCATTCTGCACATATCCTGATGGTCTGTTATTTTTTTTGACCAATAATGTTGAAGTTATAAGCATTACAAAACGGGCCACGCCCCTAAAATGTTCGTCGGGCTATAGATGCTTACCACAATGATCTTTCTGAAAAAAGATGATATATCCCAGATGATATAGCTTCACTAATCATTATCTCCAATGGGTTCGCTGTCGCTCGGACCCTAATAAGAATAGTGAAGAACTCTAACAATTTCAATAGGGTCCTCTCGGACAGCTTCGCTGTCGCTCGGACCCTAAAAATGGTGTGTCAGTAACAAATCCACTCTCATCATGGATTTAAATCCCAGTACATTAGGTTTATTATACAACATAGTCTTATTTCACCTTTATTTCCAAGATCAGTTATCAAGTGCACAACATTTATTTATTTTAAAACAGTCTGCTTTTCAACACCATATGTGGTTACATAGCAAAATAAAGTCAATATCATCATTTGATTTCAGTATAAAATGACATTATGAACATCCCCCTTCATAACCAAGATACTTGTATGATTTCTTTTTTTCAATGCAAGCCCAAAGTACATACAATCCAATGAAATGATTGATTCAAGGACTTTTCAAAACCTTTGGTTTTAGCAGCAAAGAGTTAAGCCTATACATTCCCGTTCCTCTAACCAGTGGAACGACATAATATTGAAATCCAACTGTCTTAATAAGGAGGGCCGTTGACAGCAGCGGCGACATCACGCGTGAATTGTCAACGTGTTTGATAAGAGAACGAAATCCATACCGTTCTTTATCTTAATGCTACCCAAAAAGATTGAACTCTATTGATCTCACATTTAAATTGCCACGATGGGAGCCCTTTTCAGGTCGCTACTAAAAAATCTGATTTCTGCATTTAAAAATATCTAGCAGTTAAAAATCTATATATTGAAAATAGAACAATGCTCAATGCGTTATGACAAATCGGGTCCCATCGCAAATATCAAATCTGAAATTGTTTTGCGCCTCATTTAGCTGTACATTCACAAATTTGTGAGTGACCATGTAGAAACCTCTGAACAATTAAAAGTTCCCTTAATGTCCTCTGAACAGCTTTATCCCAATGAGCCACCTCCTCATTCTTCTCTTCAAGTTCCTGAAAGTCACCCAGCTCCATGGGGGCTACTGATTGGCTGTTTCACAGGCATCTATCCAATCACTGTACACGTCAACTGGCTCCGACAGATCTGAGGCACGCAGGTTAAGGATGTTGGCTATTGTTATCTTATATCTGTGGATTTGAATAGTACCTTTCAGAACAATACAGACATTATTATCTTGTGAAATAAGTGTGGAACTTCAGTCACATAACAACAGGTTGTATGTGAAGGGGGCTGGGGGGCATGACCAGCCCCCAATTCATGTAAATGTGCCAGGGGAAGAGGTCTCCTAAGCCATGCTGAGCCCTTATAGGATCCAGGAAAATGCAAAGACATCTTGTTTCCATATTACTTAGAATAAACATTCATACTCAAAGCTAATACAATAATTGTATGTTATTGTTATATGATTAAAAAACAGATGGAAAACACTGCAATTCTGTCATTATTGTAAACTAAAACTTGTGCAGGAGTAGGGATACAGGTAATGGGGGTCTGGAACTCCTCCAAGCAGACTGTGCATGATATGATTCCAGTATTTCTGGTTCTCTCCCTGTTGAGAAAATAATAATAAAAAAGTTTGGCGTCGATCACTTTATAAATCATTGAATCAAACTTAAAGCAAGGCGGGCGTGTGGGGTATTTCCAATACATTTTGACATCACATGACTTCTCGTGATTGCAGAACGGACAGGTGAACTGAGAGTCCAGGTCTCCGGTCAGCTTCTTCTTCGGAGGGGGCTTTCTCTTTGACTTGCGGCGACCCATTGTACACGAAGTGAGTCGAGTCTGTGTGAGAAGGAGACGAACACAAACCAGCAGCTTCAACAAGTAGAACATGTGCCACGAAGGGACAGCACTAGAGATACAACCCTCCAGATCTCCCCACCCCCACGCCCCAAAAAAGAGCGACAACTCTCGACTACAAAACTTCTCCAGCTGTTGCTCCATATTGTTAGCAACTAAAGTTAGCAGGCTAACGTTAGCATGTGTGTTGTTGGTCTCCAGCAACGTTACAACTTAATCGCCTTACGATAAAAGGCGAGTTAAACAGCCACGAACTCGCGTCTTTGGTTATGCCTCAAAGATCCATAACGAATAAACGAGAGCTTAATTGTTAAATGTTAAATCAGTAAAGCTTAATATTGTTTACCTTTTCTTTTTAGAAGATACACGTTGCGGTGAAGTGGAACAGTCCTCCCCAAAGACCCGGCTCCTGGGTTTCCCGCGAAGTGATTGGAGGAGAGCTGCCGCGTCACGGCCACTCATTGGCTCGCTGGCATGTCACTTATTTAGTGGGCAACGCCTCTACCGGAAGTTAGTTTCCCACTGACAAGAAAAAACGATAGGATTGTTGCATTGAATTTGAGATTTTTGCAGAAAATAAACTCTCAGACAAAATATGAGACGAAAAAGTTCTGTTCAGCAAGATAATATGCACTGAAGTTTGAAACGTTGATGCAATCGGCATAAATAAAAAGATAACGTTAGGCTATGAGGGAACTCTAGTACCGTCCCATTAGCGTGAGCGGACCAGACGGCGTGATGACGTTTTGTAGTTTAATTTAGCCACTTGTTAGCACACGTCCACGCTTTACAAAATCACAAGAGGGGTATTCATTGTCGTGTTTTAATTCGTAGAACATTGTTTATTTAAATCTCACCAGCTTATGTCAGCCACAGACGTTATTTGGGGCACCTAATTAAAAAACACATTTTAAAAGCCTCTTGACTTCGAGACGAGGGAACCGGAAGTGCCAAATGCTAACTCGAGCGATAACCAAAACGGTGTCCTCCCCGGTACCCATTCCTGCAGCACTCTGTTCCCACGTGGTGGCGACATACTCTCAGGTCTGCTGTCTTAAACGCTACTCCAGTTAAATGCTTCGCCATGTCCTGTGGAGCTCCGTACATGTTAAGTTGTTAACTTCTTGGCTCTCCCCAGTGTTTGGTGTTGATGTGGGATCATACCTTGTATACATCGCCTTCACCTGATAATCCGAGCCGTTGAAGAGCGACAAAACATCAGGCGACGTTACTGTACTTGAGGTACTTGATGATTTAAATGTGATGAAATAACGCATAATGTCACAGCATTTACTGTGGCCACTACAACATTTTACTTCAGTTTCTTGCCCATTTTGACCACTTTTTGCAGAGAAAACTTCCACCAGAGGAAATAAAAAACAAAATCAGGGTGTGCATGAATTAATTGATAATGTCATTCTGTGAAAGAGACTGTTCTGCCTAATGAGTACTTTTACTTACTTTCAGTACATCTCGCTGTCAATACTTCTGTACTTGCAAGTATGATCTTGAATTATAGAATACTTGAAACCAACTATTTTTGTATTGCTCGATATGAGCAAAGATATGAGTTATTCTTCCACCACTGAAGAAAGTGAACACCTCATTTTGAACTTTTTCTGTCAGGATGCACAATATGAAAGAAAATGACTCATGACGTTGTAGCCTATGTGTATTATTATGTCCAACAGGTGAGTCATTTTTCAGACCTGATAATGACAATTCTCGTACAGGTTTCATCCAGAGTTCAGATGTTCTGTATTTGTCATACAATTATTATAAAATAAGATTGTATTCATCATCCACTGATATGCCGGTTAATGAGTTCATGAGTTCATTAAATATATAAACAATTACAGAATAACCATCATTTTGACTCTATGTCTCCTGTCATCGCATGGAAACAAAAAACACGAAAACATTTGATGGTCAGAAGTAAAGATGAGAACGTTTGCATTCCATTGAGTGAGTGTCGTATTTTGCAGCGAATGTCGGCGATGTGGACGGTGAAGATGCTCGGCCTGGCCGCGGTGGCGCTCCCTCTCGGCGTGGAGCTGCTCGGCCTGCTGCTCCGGCGCCTCAGGCCCGCCAGGACCCTCAACGAGGTCCTCTTCTTTCCCTCTGAGCTTGCCTGCGTTGAGCATATCTTCACCTCGCTGTCGCCAGGGTGAGAGAAACCTAATCGCTGCACAGAGTAAAAGGAGGCGCTATCTTATTTATTCTGTATCAGTGTCAAGTGTATTGTAAGAGTGGCCCACTAATGCAAAGAAATTCAGAGCCCTGAGATGCAAGATGAGTCAGTGCGTTATGACAAATCGGGTCCCATCGCAAATATCAAATCTGAAATTGTTTTGCGCCTCATTTAGCTGTACATTCACAAATTCTGAACAGCTTTATCCACAGGCATCTATCCAATCACTGTACACGTCAACTGGCTCCGACATGAGATGAGTCAGTGCAATTACCATTCCTTATTTTCACATGAAATAATACCTCGAAACAAAAAGTATGAACCACCGGGTCTATTTGCATTTTTGCCGGCTTGGAAACTGGATTATTTTTGCTAAATAGAGTTATCGTTACGTAACAGTTGGTTTCCTCACTTTCATATTCTATCAAGTGCAATATATATATATATATATATATATATATATATATATATATATATACAGAGCTTTTCAAAAAACCTTGGAGTGAGATTTTGTCGGGGGTGACCAAAATGTTGACGCGAACGCAGCCACACGCGGTGGTGGCTCAGATATCAGGAAATTTGAATTAATTTGGCATTGTACCCATGTTGTACCTGCTGTTTTTAATAACTCTACTCTCATTTACAAAAACATGTCTAATTCTATTGCACAAATGTCCTGTCTTTATGTTAAATTCTTTAGAATACATCTTACTTGTTCAAAGTATTGTTTTGAAAAAAATTGAGAGGGTTCTTTTCCTAGGCCTGCAAATAAAAAGATAAATGCTATGTGGGCAGCGCTTAATAAACAATTCTATGATGTTTTGAGCATGCAGTATACCAAGAGGTTAACAAGGTCCTCTCCTGCTTGTTAGGACAGCTGAGTTTACATCACATCACACAATCACACAAACAAACACAACCAATTATTTATTTCAAGATGTAAAGTTTAAGAGAGTGAGTACTTAATTGAACCACATGTCATTAACAGCTCTCAAGTTCTAAAGCAGGGGTCACCAACCAGGGCCGCCCCCCTGTTATAATGGTAGGGGAAACACTGCTTTAAATTCAACTCATTAGCTGTCATCCTGGCTCTTTGAGAGAGCTCCTTGAAGAGTGAGAAAGCCAGAGGAGCAGCCTACCCCCAGGTCCTAGTGCCCGGGGATTATGGCCTTTTTTTTCTTTTTTTTTGACGGAGCTCAATGTTGACTATTTTTAGAACATGCCCTGCGGGCGACTCACCTGGTCCCTGCGGGCGACCAGGTACCCGCGGGCACCGTGTTGGCGACCCCTGTTCTAAAGACAGGTAAGAGTGACTGATGCTTTATTTTCATTGGTTGCTGGATGAAATCCTACCCAGATACAACAGATAGGTTCTTTTCTGATTGGCTATTGTGCAGCCCAGCCCTTCTTTTTGATTGGCTAATAAGTGGCACCGCACAGCAGACCTCCAGGGGAGCGTTTGATTTCTCCACCGTGAGGTCAGCACGGCTCATGTTGGCGCTGCGGCTCATTAAAACATTAAATAGCCGAGAGGTTTTGTCAGCGTGATAAATACGATGTGTGGCGGGAGTGCGTAACTTAAGACCGAAATGCTTGACTGTCACTCTCAATGTGACACTTAAGAGCTCTGCCCTAACGTAGTCTCTGCTCGCTGTGTCTGTTTGAACATCTTCTTCTGCTGCTAACTTCGAGACTCTTTGGGGTCAATAGGAGGTGTATGCAGCGAACAGGTTTACAGATGCGCTCCTTAGCGCCATCTATCGTCGCGGAGTTTAAAAAAGGAACCAACGCGCTTCAGCCCGAATCAGAATTTCTTTTGCCATGAGAAATTGGTTGTGTGGCGTGAGAGCGTGTGAAAACACGCAAAAGCGTGTGTCACACGGTGAAACCGTGAGAGTTGGCAGCTCTGTATATATATATACACACACTGTATATCTTATTTTTTCTGGCCTCCAGGTCCTGTCTCTGCCCGTTGCCCCACGGCGTGGAGACCTCTCTAACCCGTCTTCTCCGCCGTGTCCTGTCCGCCGTCTCCTCTCTGGACCTGTGTGTCTTCGCCTTCTCCAACCAGAACCTGAGCAGGGCGGTGCTGGCGCTGCACGCCCGGGGCGTCGTCGTCCGCATCCTCTCCGACAGAGACTACATCGCCGTTTCTGGCTCCCAGATAGGGGTCCTCCGCAAGGCGGGTAAAGGAAACAAATATGATTGGTAATGTAATGATGCACCTGGACAATTTCACAAAACAGGAGATCAGGGAGTAATTTCTTAGCCCTCCGAGAGATAAAAGTCCAACTAAACCTCAATGGGGTCGTAATTATGAACACAATTCTCCTGAAATACGGGAAGGATGAGTCTCTGGTTTCACTCAATAGGGTTTTTTCCGTTTGTTTTCCCGGAGTACGCTGCCATTGTCAGTCCGTCCTGTGTAGCGAGTGGAGGGATGATGGGAATTGTCTGGGTGATCAGGGGTTTCCATGACAAAACTTCCAATGAGTCGGAGTAAATCGCTCTGAGTCTCTCTTCCCCTCTCAGCCCTCTGCATTTATACATTGTATGTTGTTAAGTAAGAATTAAGTAAGTAAGAAATTGGCAACCTGGTCAGCAAATTTCATTAGGCAAAGTGTGTGTGTGTGTGTGTGTGTCGACTGCAAATCTTGTGAGAGCCACTTTGGCACAAGGGACAATCCACTCCTGTTTTCATGCTGAATCTTGTTTATTCTGCAGAAACCTTTTTTTTCTATCCTCAAATAACTCTAGGTGGTGATTTTCACCTCAGATGGGGAACGAACGTTCACTGAGACGGGGAGAGTCTTCGGAAAGATTCCCAAAAAAGCCAAAGGGGGCATTTCACACAGAGCGATTAGAGGTTCAAGTGGAAATGTTTGCAAGTGAAGTAGACAGTTTAAAAACCTTGATAGAATCTGCACGTCTAATCTCTCTCTGAGTTTGGTCTGCAGTCGAATGTAAAAAGGACTCGTGTGTAGGGATGGGTATCGCGTGTTTTTTCCCCCCGATACCGGTGTTAAACCGTTAATTTTGAAATGATACCGGGGCCTAAACGGTGCCTGAACCAATAATAAAAAATAAAAAAGAAGCACAAAATGATGATTGACAATGACGCCATTAAAAACCTCTTCCACAATATTCCCTGTAAAATCCGTTCTCATAGCCGCACTGACCGTTAGCTTGAACATGGTTATAATTCCTCATTTATTATTTGTTCACCTACTTATATAAATGCAAGACTTACAATCAACGTTGCGGTACTAATCTGAGTTCAGACTGCTCTTGTCATCATCGGTCTCCACGTTTTCAGGAGGACCGGTCTCTGGGGAGCACCCAGGCCGACCGCTGATGTGCGTCAAACGCGCTGCATGCCTCCGCTTACAAATGGATGGCATGCGTTGTCAGATACTTCATTCAATTTGACATCCCCCCCCCTCTATACGCAATTATTTTGTCGCATTTGCTGCATGTCGCATTGTTAAAATCTTTTTGCAATTTCAATCGACTCAGGCACCGAAAGGACGAAGCGGAATGTGCGTTGCGTTGGTTTCGCTCCATATCGGCGCCGGTTATCGGTACCCAACTCTACCAAACACCCAAAAGTCATTGTTCTCTCTTAAGATAGTTTCTATTGTACACAACTGATGAGAAACTATTTCTGTACGAAAGATAAGAAACGCCTTTAGTGTATAACCTGTGTTCTGGTTCTGGACTCCCTGTGTAATCACTTGGTTTATGTGGAATAGATACTGCACTTTATTTGCTAAGCACATTTGTAGTTGCAACAACAATCTAGGATTTAGACGTTTTGGGATCTTCAAAAGCTGATAGCATGAGATAAGTAAGTCATGATAATAAATGTATGTCAGAATGTCATGGACGCTCTGCTCCCCCAGGGATCTGCGTGCGCTGCGACGCCAACTCCGTCCACATGCATCACAAGTTCGCTCTGGTGGACGGCCGGCTGCTCATCACCGGCTCCCTCAACTGGACGCTGACGGCGGTGCAGAGCAACACGGAGAACCTCGTGGTCACCGAGGAGGCGGAGCTGCTGCGACCCTTCGCTGAGGAGTTCCACAGGTTGTGGGAACGCAACGACCCGGCCAGGTGTCTCCGCCTCAAGAGACCCAAATACAACTCTGACTCCAGATCCTACGACTGCCAACGGCCACGGTGAACCCTGGTAGAGGGAACACATGTTCAGTCTGGCCAGGCCACAAAACACATTATAATAACTTTATCTTTTGATCTTTAGAAGACAGAAAGTGACAATGTTGCTGTTCAAGATGATGGGAAGTTTCATGGCAAGTTTGGTTTCAGAAGAGTCGTCTTCATTTACCAGACTAAATCTACAGTTAAGTTACGGTTACTTTGTTTGGCACAGACCTTTACATTTTGTTCATATTGTGTCACGAGTTAACATTATTTGTAGTTGCATTTCTTTCTCTCCCATTACATGATAAAATGCATCTTATTTCTTTATGGTCATAATGTAATACATATATGACATACTATTTGATCTGCCTTAGTACTAAAGGGATTATCTAGCTAGCTAGGAATTTGAGTGTAACACCTTTTATTTAGAATACCACATTTCAAAACAAGATCATCCCCAGCCCTCCCAGTGTCTAACTCTAAATACATCCTGTGTAATGTTTCGGGCATGTTACAGCCGAGCACCAAGAATAAAAACACTGTTTCATGCTGCAGGTGTGTCAGGTCTGTTGCATCACTGCCCCGCAGGAGCATTTCTCTCTCTCTCTCTCTCTCTCTCTCTCTCTCTCTCTCTCTCTCTCTCTCTCTCTCTCTCTCTCTCTCTGTGTTCCCATTTGTGTATCCCATTTGTCTCTCCTGTTAACATTGACACACACACGCACACACAGTTGTCAGTTTCGCCATCCTGATTACCAGTTTCCAAGTTCCCAATCCTACAATCTCTCTCTTATCTCTTCTCTCTTCTCTCTCTCTCTCTCTCTCTCTCTCTCTCTCTCGCCCCAACATGATTAATCAGGCGTTACAGCACAGCAACTTGTTGGCATTGTCAAAGCCCAACAATATATCAACTTGTGGGCTTTGCCAAGTGGAGGGCTCGCTTCATGTGCCTGGGTGCCGAGTCCTCTGCAACGTCGCTCGGGGTTTTGTGAAGACGTGATATGTGCAGCAACTTGAAGTACAGCTCTGCGAAGGGAATGTCGGACGTCACGAATCAGCTGCTGTGTTTCATCCTCGGTATAAATGTGATCAATTCCACTGGGAGTCATGAGTTTTGATGCGTTACTCGCGCGTCATGCCTGCGCCACTCAACACTCAGCATTGTGTTGCAGCGGGGCCGCCAGAAGTTTACTGTCCAAACGGAATCAGGCTCGACACAATAATGCCGGAAGTGTGGTGATATTCCTTCAAACTAAAGGTTTGGTAGGACAAACACTCGCGCAAAAATGGTTGATTTTCGAAGATTAGTCATTTGAAACACTTTGTGAAAATTAAATAATAAAGAAAATGAAAACATCCAAAGTGTATATAAAGTATATACAGTGAAAGCGGTGCAAGGTTTATTGTTGTTGTTCAATTTGAGGAGGATCTGGCCAGAGGTGATTTATTTTAAGAAGTACAGAGCACGGGCCACAACAGACTGGTACGACTCCAACATCTTGCTGCATACATTGAAGTATCAACATTTCCTCAAGAAAAATAGTTGACTCTTCCCCTTCTACAGTTGATGTTGGCCTCCCAGTTTGGTTCAACTCAGGAACCTGACCTCCTCCACCATGTCCACATCCTCTCCCATAACTCTCAGTGGTCTTCCTCCTGAAGTCCACCACCACCTCTCTGGTCTTGGCCATGTTCAGACCCACTCCACAAAGCCCTCCTGTACTCCTCCCGACCATCATTAATACACCTGACCACTGCAGAGTCATCAGAGAGCTTCTGCAGATGGCATGACCCAGAGTTGTACTGGAAGTCAGTGGTGTACAAGGTGAACAGGAAGGGAGACAGAACAGTTCCCTGTGGGGCGACAACATCACTGACCACCGTTTCAGACACGGCCCAGTCGGACATACTGTTGGGTAGTCTGTGATCCATGAGACGGTATGACACATAATCTCCCTGTTAACTTCTCACTCAGAGGCAGTGGTTAACTGGTGTTGAATGCACTGGAGAAGCCAAAGAAAGTGATTCTCACTACTGGATGGAACCAGATGGAGCTCGTTGCAGCAGGTATTGAGAAGTGATGAAAACTCAAAGAGAGAGAGAGAGAGAGAGAGAGAGAGAGAGAGAGAGAGAGAGAGAAAGAGAGAGAGAGATAGTGATTTTATTTTGACAGTCTCTACCGGAAGTTTCTTTGATGTAATCGGGGCTGACTTAACTTGTGGCTTGACGGAGGGTGTCCCAGTGACGGGCACACGCACGCAGCCTGGAGATCCCGGAGCACAGCGCCTGAAGTGGAGCGCCCGACTGCAGCGCGCACCCATCGGTTTCCAGGGGAGACGTGAGGCGGCCGGAGGCGGAGACGGACGGTACCGACCCAAAGGCGAGTTAACGTTCCCACGCTGAGGACTTGTCCTCACTGCCACAAGTATGTAGTCCGCTACCGTATGGTGAGGCACTTTAGGCAAATGAGGCTAACTGTCACTTTAACTTCACGTGCGTCTCGGGGAGCCTTTGGTCTTTTGAGTTTGCGGTACATTCTAACTAATTAGACACAATTCAATTCAGTTTATTTTATATAGCCCAATATCACAAATTACGAATTTGGGCTGTGCACATCGGCTACGACATATTCCAAGTGTCAACAAGTGCGTGACCCCACGTATCCTGGTCTTGCGAAGTGCACACACACACAAACACACACACACACACGCACACACACACACACACACACACACACACACACACACACACGCACACATATTTCCATGAACTGCTTCAGCCCAAATGTCAACATGGAGACGAGATTACCCTGTTTTTCTACTATAGAGCCAACGCATCCAGCGTTGTACACACACACACACACACACACACACACACACACACACACACACACACACACACAAACACACAATCACACTTATACACACACACACATCCTTCAGCGTGGGCAATCAGCGTTTTGCTGAGTGTGACAGCAGCACGCTGCCAAGTCCCCTCTTTATGGTCTTGGAAGTGGTTATGCTGAGCTAGTCTCCCGAGAGATATCGGCAATCAGATAGTCTGCCTCTCGGAAAGAGGAGGAAGAGGAGGAGGAGGATGAATGGATGGGTCAGCCATCCTCCTATGATGCAGAAAGATGGGAGGAAGGAGAGCATGTAGTGGGTGAGAGGTGGATGGATGATGACAGCAGGGATGCATAGATGGATGAAAACGAGAGAGGGAGGCAAGATAAATATGGGCGTGGGTTCAAACGGGTCGATGGATGGTCAGATGGATGATGGATGATGGAGATGAGATGCACATGGAGGAGAGAAGAGTCTATTGACCCCCTCCCTCGTCTCTTCTCACCCACCGCTCAGCATCCACCGACCCCATGAGTTCATAAGACGGGTGGACGGAGAGACAAACACCTCCATTTACAACATCAGCATCTGCTTAGATGTGTGAATTAATTTCAAGCAAGTGAGTGTGTGAATCCTCAAATAGTTGAGATTCCTCACTCTGACATTCAAACACAAGTACTGTGTCACCATGTTGCCATCCCAGACCCCCCTCTCAGTCTGTGAATAGGCCAAGGATATATGGGGTTTTATTTAGTTCCTTTAAATGTTAATTGTTCTCACTCACGTAAGCATCAGCTGAGCACATAGTTGACATCCTTGCTTCATGTTGCAAATAGTTCTATAATACAGCGGTATAAGAGATCCTGCACATGTCTGTTTACCTCACATTCACTTTCCCCTCCACAATAATCTCTGTTAAGATTGTTTTATATGCTTCTTATTGTCATTATCAGTTCAGCCGCAGTTTGTTTTCTTGGTTAACTAATTAATTATTTGTGTCTGCAAAGTATCCGAATCCAAAAGCCAGAGTTCACGTCTTGAAAAATGTATCATAGACAAAATACAACTTATTTACATAATAAAAAAGTTAATAAACAGAAATAAAGAAAAGGATATTGCATATTATCTAACTGTTTTTTTTCTTTTAAATTGAAACTATTAATATATTTTTTTTAAACATTACTGGAAGAAACGGCCACTGTAGTCATTAATCCTATTTAGGAATTGATTCGAGATAAACCTGTAATTAATTCTTTTGTTTGTCGGGATTTTATATTGTTCCTGCACACACGGCACTAAACTCTCCTCTTTCTGTGTGTGGTTTAGGTTGTACGCTTGATTAACAATTATTTTCATTATTAGTTGAATATTTTTGCTATTTCGTGCATTAAGCGTGTATAATGCCAGAAATAACCTTTTCCGAGACCCCAAAGCGACGTCATGAAATCTCATTGTGTTCCGCCAACCGTCCAAAAAGAAAAGACAATTTACAACGACGTCTAACTGAGAAAAGCAGCCGATCAGATGAATAATCACACAGTCCTGTTTTAAAGCACAGGTTCCATACTCACTGTTTTCATGAATGAGTTCCCCCGGTCGGCCCATGAGGTCGGGAGTGTGACGGACCGTTCTTCTCCTCTCGTCCCGCCTGCTTTTCACAGATGGCTTTAGCCAGAGACCCAGAGGCGGGCCAGGAGCAGAGAGACAGCGCCGACCAGAACTTTGACTACATGTTCAAGCTGCTGATCATCGGCAACAGCAGCGTGGGGAAGACGTCCTTCCTGTTCCGCTTCGCGGACGCTTCCTTCACCTCGGCCTTCGTCAGCACGGTGGGCATCGACTTCAAGGTCAAGACCGTCTACAGGAACGACAAGCGGTTCAAGCTTCAGATCTGGGTTTGTTGGGAAAACTCTTTTTGTCATCGTTTTGTCATTTTAAAAAAAGAAAGAAAAAGAGTGCTTTGTACTCTTTAGCTTGGCAACTTATCCTGGCACAAAAAAAGAATTCCAAAGCTAATTAAAAATCGCTCACTCTCCTTCACCTCCAAACTGTTTACCGTCACGCGCACATGGTGTGGTTTCTCCTCGGCAGCGGGAAGAAAGAGTAGAAAGTCTGGCAGATAAGGCCAGAACAAACTGATAGATGTTTGCTCAGTGCAGCCGCAGAGACGTGGAAAGCTGGCCGACTGCGTTTCCCTCCGACCAGATTTAAACCCTCTCTATTAATCTAGCGCAAAAAACTTTTCAACCACTCGGATATTATGGATGTGCTTCTACTTGTGGCGGTTATTTAGTTTGTTAACTGACATCACAAATGGCAGACTGCCCGGAAACACTCAAAAGAGTCACCTGGTTCGGCTCTCGTTTGTGTACCCTCAAGACTACTTTGCACCTTCAGCAGAGAACTCGTGGCTCGCTCTGTTGAACCAAAGTGTTACAGCTGCAAACACACTCATTAGGAATAATAACAAAGTGGCTAGTGGCTGCAAGACTTTAGTGTGGATTTAACTATGTTCATGTCCCTTCAGACATTTTCGGGAATAATAATAGAATAGAAACGAATAAGACACAAACCAATTCAACTTTTAAACCTAGATTAATGTACAATTTTTCCCATTCATAGGAAGAAATAATTGTAAATACATTTTATTTTACATAAATGGGTTTTGAAAGGAACAAAAGTACAAAGTTGGAAAACCAAAACAACACCTAGTAGCAACCTGTCAATCACAAGGAAGCCCCGCCCTAAAGCATACCCTGCTTTATGGTCTATTTGACTCTAGGTAGACCAAAATTTACAAAATGAACATCATGCTGTATCGAAGAAGACTTGACATTAGAGATTGAGATCATCAACTCATGTTAACAATATTTACTGAGGAAATAAATCAAGAGAGAAGTAGAGTCATTTTCTATAGACCTCTATAGAGTCTCCCCCTGCTGACCCTGTGAGAGAATGCAAGTTTAAGGTGCTTAATCATCGGCTTCACTTTGCCCTCGATACCAGCAGCCTCAGAGGCAAAGTAAAGAAACAAGATTGAGTAGGTTTAACTGGATAAAGAGTCTAGTTCACCCACAGCAGAGGTGTCCGTTTAGAAAGCGCTCATCATTAAGGTCTAAAGAGCTTCCCGAGAGGACGCTCATGAAGCTATTTCACTCCCCCAGTACATTAAGAAATATATATTACAAAAGATATACTGTACACAGCAACTAGGCTTCACTATATCAGCAACACTCAGCATAAAACACGGCAGTCTCTTTAATGCCAGAGCTGTAATCGACTTGAGGTAATTATCTGTGCTTGAGAGGTCCTAAAACACAGCTCCGAGCTATGGCGGAGAGAATGGCGCTTGTGAAAGGCGTTGTTGTGCAACATGGGCTGTTTATCCTCCCCCGCGTTCCCCCCTTCGCCCTCCTACACACCGCTGCCTGTCATGGACGTGGAGTAAAGTCATTTCTCACGCTCCTCAGCTAATGACAGTTGATGTTGGACATCGTCCCCAGACAGCGGGCTTCATGAAAGATGCATGGGTCGACGGTGCTCACCGCGCAGGCTGACACCCAGAACAGATGTACTGCTGGGTGTAGTCGGGAGGGGGGGGGGGGGACGAGGCCTCCACCCCGCACGGCTTCATCCAGGCACAGTCAAGAAGCACATCCTAGTGTATCTACAGGGCGTGGCGGCGTCAACGCATGCCGGGAGGGATGTCAGCTTCTGTTCCACCAGAGTTATTGATTCACCGAGTTAACCCGCTCCGCCCCCTGCTCCGCCGGGGTTCAGACGGCAGAAGGATGCAGACGTTTTCAGGCGCGTCTTGTGTTCACAGGACACAGCGGGGCAGGAGCGCTACCGGACCATCACCACGGCGTACTACCGGGGGGCCATGGGGTTCCTGCTGATGTACGACATCACCAGCCAGGAGTCGTTCAGCGCCGTGCAGGACTGGTGGGTGGAGCCTAATGTCGGCCGGCCTATCCGCCATCTATCAGGGATCATATTTACATTATGCATTTCTGTGGTGAATAAATACTAGGACATGTAAGATGCAATGTCACATCATTTTGGACCATGAATATTATAATGACACTATAGATACACTTATCGCAGCCGTCATATGAACATTTAATTCTACTGGTAATATTTGCCCTGTAAAGCAAGAGATTATTTTATTTACAATTCTTAAAGAGTCATGACAAACAATTCACCAAAGTGAAGTTATGTGTTTATACATGACATTTGATGATGATTAATCACAGCTCTAAATCCATACGTGTACAGATGGTTATTCATCTTTAAACAGTGGCGGAGGAAGTAGTATGCTTAACTTTTTCTTTTCTATATATATATATATATATATATATATATATATATATATATATATATATATATATATATATATACATACATACATGAGTCACACTTAAAAGTACAGAACCTCAATATGAAATGTGTAATAGTGTTATTTTGTGAGATACATCAAATTGCTGGAACATTTTTACTAATGCATTAATCTGGATTTAAATCGTCAGAGTTCTCAATTTGTATTACTTGTAAGTTGATACGTTTTGTATGTAAAACAACAACAAAAACTGTCTCCTCTCAAATAGAGGTCGTAAAATAAATAAATATTTTCCTCAAAAGATGCATTTAAGAAGAAGTATAAAGTTGCATAACAAATTGAAATACTCTGATGATACTTCCAAATTGTACTTTATCGCAGCTCTGGAGTAAATGTGCTTTGTTACTTTCCACCACTGGCTGCAGGTGAATACAGTAAAGTGTATTCATTGTGTGAAAACTTTGTGTTGCCGTTTCTCAGGGCAACCCAGATCAAGACGTACTCGTGGGGCAACGCTCAAGTAGTGCTGGTAGGCAATAAGCTGGACTTGGAAGACGACAGGAAGGTGCCCACTGAAGATGCCCAAAGACTGGCGACGGAACTCGGTTGGCACACACACACACACACACACACACACACACACACACACACACACACACACAGACACACACATTTAACACACCCCATCAACCACACACGAGACAAAACTCTGCCTCTTCTCTCCGCAGGCTTTCAGTTCTTCGAGGCCAGCGCCAAGGACAACGTCAATGTGAAGCAGGTGTTCGACAAGCTGGTGGACGTCATCTGCGACAGGATGAACGAGAGCGTCAACGGCGACGCCAGTCCGTCAGCCAATCACAAGGAGGGCGTCCTGAAGGACATGCCCCGCAGCGGCGCAGGCGGCTGCGCATGCTGATGGGGGCCTTGGGGGAGGCGGGAATTCACAGGAAGCTGGTTTTATATTTGCAGACACACACAGATTAATTGTATTGTCAAACAAACATTATAGATTTACTTATTCATGTTACTGCAACACTGCAATCATTAAAGGGCGCTTGGCTCCTTTTTTCCCTTCTTTCTCATTTGATCTTTTCCCGTCTGCGTGACGACTCCAGCTTCGTTGTCGTTGGAACGTGACTGTTACACTGAGATGCCAAAGAGCTGCACTGAGCAGCTGTGCCTTTTCGTTCTCACCCGTCGCGGATGCTTCATTGTTCTTGATTAGTGGGTGACCGGCACCTGTTGCAGGTGAGGATGTGACTGAAGCGCATGAGCCATTGTGTCATGCCGCCCTCGTGTGGCTGCTGCATGTAAACGCATCACTGTGACTCCATACCGCATACACACTGTGCCCTGTGAACTTAAAGAAGGGTTTTAATAATAATATTTAATATTTAATAACTTTTTGTTTAGGGGGGATATTCTCATTGGGTTTTAATTTAATATTTTACTTTTAATGGTTAATACTCATTCAATATTTCCTTTGGCAGGTTTATTGTGTTTCTCTATAAGTGTGGATTAAAATATGTGGATCCATACACGACGTCTGTTGTTTTTTTATTTTCACAAAGTCTGTTATGTTATTGCTATTTTGATGAATTAAACAACACTTCTAAAAATGATGAATAACTGCACGTTTCTGAGAAATTAGTCACTTTAAAATGAAGAGTCAACTCAAACTCCCACAAAAGTGTTATATTTTCATTTATTAGCAAATTAATTTGTGGTATATAAGTAAATAAATATATTTGTGTTGAGTATAATATGGCATTTATAAAGATCTATATTATATATTTACAGGTTCCTGGTCATGAAAGATCCTGTTCTATTTTTGAAGGGACTTTGGTCACCAGGAAGTTGTGCTTTTCCCTAAAGCAAAGTCGGTGACGTCTAGGACATGAACTCTTTTTTTATCTGTTCATGTGACTGTGCGTGTATGTGTGTGTGAGGGTTTATGTGTTTCTCTGCTTGTTTGTATGTGTGTGTGTGTGTGTGTGTGTGTGTGTGTGTGGGGGGGGGGGGTAATGTGTGTGCTGCCTGTGAAAAGATAAAAGGGCATGTGAAAGCCTTATTAAGCAGACACTCCTGATTGACCGGACCTCAGCCGACAGGCAGACAGAGCTTCACAGGTAAGAGCTTCATGCTTTTTTAATACTTTTAATTAACTATAAGATCAACAAAAGCCATTATTTGTCACACAAACCTATACATTAACAACTTTTGGGGGATCAACATACAACATGATCCAGTATGTTTTTGCCAAAAAGAACTTTTCCACCTATTTAGTAATAGAACTATAAGGGATGATGAATTACAAATGCTTTGAATAAGATCATTTTATAAGATACATTTTTTTGGTAGTCGAATGGGTTCACTTGTAATATATGACAACGTATCATAATTACCAACAAACTAGCCCCGCCAAGAATAGTCCAACTCATTCTCTTTAATAGTATATGAATAAAACAAACACCACATTTCAAATAACACAGCTGTAGGAAACTTTAAATGTTCTCTGACTTTTTGATTTGGGTTAAAACTAGTCTACATTAAACTCATCCAAACAACATGGGATTTTGCTGGTGATATAAAAGGCTTTTATGACTTCATGGACACGGTATGTCCCTACTGAATGTTACAGCCAAAGGAAAAATAAGGATGATAAAAGGATCAGGATCTATAAAACTGAGCTCATATCTCTGACTCAGAGAACAGATGGAAACAAAGTTGTTCAAAGTCTGGGGACAAGGTGTATGTTTTATATGGCGTTTCTGGGCTACTTGCAGAGTGACAACCAGTAAACTGAGAAGATGCCTTTTCCTTATTTACCAAATCATGAACTCATTGGTGGACATTTGAATAATTGCCACCATATCATAACAACACTTTCATGACTGTCTGTACGCACTTGGCACCTTTTTAAACACCTGTTTCATGATTGTTATGGCTTTCTCCATTTCGACTCGTGAACACACTTAACAGTGTAGAAAAGACACTTTTACAAGCCGCTGATGTATATCGGGGTTATCATTTGACGGTTTGAGCGCCAGAGTAAAATAAAACTGCTCACACAGTTTTACAATGAAAAGCACAAAAGTAAAGACCTGAGGGAGTGAGTTTTCTGCCTCTGTAACAAATGGAGACTGAACTGTATCGTGTGACTTGACTGTGTGCTTGATAATCTTTTAAATACATTGCAGGGAAGGCAACATTCATTTTTTGGGAAAAAACATTAAGCGTGGAGATGAAAGAGTAACTTGTCTCACACATCAACTGAAACCCCGGGTTTACGTCAGCAGGACAAACTTGCCAAATTTAAAGGAGATTACCTGCCATGTGGTTAATGTATAACCAAAACAAATGCTGTTTGACCCACATTTGCGCTTGCTTGTGTTGTAAGCCATCCCCAGAGCATTGATTATCCTATGAGAGGTCAAACGCAAAGTTGTGCAGTTAACCAAACTCCGCTAAGAGATAAATAAGAAAGTGTGACCGACTACTATAATTTGGCTCACAAAACCTTTTTCCTTCTCTTTTTTTATTTTCAGTGTGGATAAAAGAAGAGGAAAAACAAACGCCAAGATGTGTTGCTCTGGCTTTCTCAAGATCATGATGTTTATCTTCAATGGCGGCATCTTTGTAAGTTTCAAAAAATTATACTTATTTTTTACTTCTGTTGCCCAGTTCTTCTTCATGATGGCCTGGTCCCAGGATTAAACTAGAGAGCTATTCCCTTTGGCTTTGTAGCCTATTACATTCTTCTTTTCAGCTAAATAATACGTTAGCTGTGTACTTCCTACATTCAGTGATAGCTGAAAGGAATAGTTTTACATTTTTGGGAAAAACACGAGAGTTGTACAACAAGATTGATATCACTCTCGTGTTTGTAAGCTAAAGATGACGCTACTGTCAGGCGACAGTTAGCTTAGCTTAGCATTAAGATTTCCTTTCCCCAAAGAGTGTTCTGCCTCGTCCTTCCCTACTGTGCTATGACTGGCTCATAATTTGCTGATAGACGCATGCTTCCTGACTGATAAGACAGACACTTATTTAGCAGCTATCTTTCTAGATACACCGTGTTTTTGTGCTACACTGGCGGATGAAGCATTATGTTGTTAAACTTGACTAATTTAGCTGCGGGCTGGCTAGTTAGCGAGCTAGCTTGCTAATTCCACTTTCATTCTACACTGATTTTAAAAACTGAGCACACATGTGAGATGTTTGCTTCTGCCAGAAATCAACTTCAGCATAAACAAATATTTGTTTGCATGTCTGCTTTTCATGTTTTATAATACTTTAACATTATTGCCACCTTCTCTACTTTTTTCTTTCTCTCTGTTCTTTCCCCACTCAACACGCAGTTGGCAGGTGCGTGCATCCTGGGTGTGGGAGTGTGGGTGAAGGTGGACAGTGGTTCTCTGCTGGGTTTACTGGGTAATGTGGAGGAATCGTCTGGGTTGTACCAGCTGGTCAACGCCGCCTACCTGCTCATCGGAATGGGCGCCGTGCTGCTGGTCATTGGCTTCCTTGGATGCTGCGGAGCTGTCAGGGAGAGCAGGTGTATGCTGCTGATGGTGAGCGATGTTGGATAGATCAACTGCACTGGATGGGACTGAAGGACATGTTTACTTCAAACTTAAAGGATCACAATATAAAATGAAATAATCTGACTTTATGAGGTAGCATTTAATCTAATTTCTTAATTGTGGTAGTGAAGTATGTTCAAAATGACATAAACTTTATTTTGTATTAGAACTGGAGAGAGTAGAGAATTGCCTGTATATCTGAGATTATATGGATATAAAATGTGAATTCTTGAACTGTAAATGTTTTAGTTTGATGGCTAAGTAATTAAGTAAAGTTTATTAATATTGCACTTATCACAGACAAAGTGTCACAAAGTGTCATAAAGTGTCACAAAGTGCAATAGTCAATTCAAACAATTCGGCAATAACAAGGACCAAAATATATCTACAGTTAAAACGGCAAATTACAATACAAAGATGGTGCAATAAAATAAATAAACAAACAGAGAAGTTAAAAAGCAGGCCATAGAATATTAGAATTGGGTCCTCACTCTGTTGGTGACTTTTTATGGATACACAATGCTGCCTTACACTGAAAGTTTTACAGTTTAATGTATCATTCTCTCAACCATCCAGTTCTTCAGCATTGTGCTGATTATCTTCCTCATCGAGGTAGCGGCAGCTGTGGTGCTGCTCGTCTTCCAGAGTTTGGTAAGTCTCTCAAAGTCCAAAACAGGATCCACTTGGCAAAAATTGTCATTTGGTCAGATTTAGTTTGAAAAAGTTTTGCTAAAAAATGGTCCTTCACAGGTTCAGAAGGTTCTTGAGCTTCTGGAGGATGAAGTTAAAACAAGCATTAAAGAGAACTATGGAAACAATACCGAGTTCACCAAAGTCTGGAACGCCACCATGGAGCAGGTACGCATTGCTCATTTGATCTTTAAGTGAAGTCCTGATCACGGTTAACGAAATTTTAACACAAAAGTAGAAGCTCTTTTATCGCATATTTCAGCCAACACAGGTATTTCATTATTTTTTTCTCTTCTGTTGATTTGCAGTAAAGGCACACTGTGTTCCAGTGAAAATAGTTATGACCCTATTCTGATGACCAAAGAAACGTCTTTACCAAATGTCATGGGACTGTGTAAACTGTGTACACGTCAAATTATTTTACATGTTTGTAATCCACACTTTTGTCTACACTACAGCATCACAGCAGTGGAGTAAAGATGATTACATTGTGTTTTTGTTCACATCTGAAACTAACACCGGTTGTGGTTTCCTTCTGCTTTCCTTTTAGTTTGATTGCTGCGGATACATGGACTACACAGATTTCGACGGCTCCTTTTTTCAGAAAGAGCAACTAGGAGATCTTTATCCAGTCACATGTTGCAACAAAACCATTGGCTGGTGCAATGCAGACAAAGCACATAATTCGGTATGAGACCACGCTACTCTTGCTTTAACTCAGTGCATGTGGGCAAGAAAACCATTCATTGTGACAAAGTGCAACAGTCATTCCCAATCTCCGCTAAACCTGGTGTTTCCTTTCCAGGAAATTGATCCCTGCTTTATAAGACTTGTGGATCTGATAAAGGAAAACGCTGTGATCATCGGAGCCGTGGCCCTAGGAATCGCTGCTCTTGAGGTATCAGTATAAAATCAGTCACAAAGTTGCTTTTACAGAGCTGTGTTTGAATGAAATAACTTTAAATGGTCATTTATTTTACTTTATCTCCCATACTGCCACGTCCTGATAAATATTTACCGGAATTGCATTGCTAACAGCTCTGGTTCATGTTTATTTCCAGTCATCTGATTTAATTGACATACATGAGAAATAAACAGTCCCACTGTGAAATAGCAATATTGATAACTTGTTACAATACTTTGCCTGTAGACACATAGAGGCTTTAAAGCATCTATAATCAATATTTTTCTGAAAACAATTATCAAATGACAATGTGAGAGGCTGATGGTCGTAGAGATTCACTTTCATTGTTTTTTATATGATGTTAAGGCCACTAAACATGAACGTGTTTCAAATGAAATCTATCAGAAATCTGTGACTCTGCAGAGTATATATTGCAGAACATTCTCCAACTTGTACAGTCTATTACTTCATGTTGAATAACTGTTGTCTCTACAGGTTGCTGCCATGGTGGTATCAATGGTCCTCTACAAGAATATTGGCAACAAGGCGTGATATTTCCTGTTTGTGATGAGAGAACAACATCCTAATAAGTGGAGAAGAGATCGTACTTGTAGCCCTTAGTTTCAGAACTATACCTCTACACATTTATACTCTGATTTATTTATGTTTTAAGATGCAAACACTGTATGTGCTGAGACATTAGTAATATGTGGCAATGCACAGGGTAGAAATAAGTTGTTTATGTCACTCACACTCATTGCAAGTTGTAATATAATGAATTTATTTTTGTATGTTTGATCAAATTGAAATAATAAATTACAAAATATCACCTTTTATTTACGCTGATTTTGGTCTTCTTTGGCATGTTTTCATATGTTTTATTAGTAGACATGTAATATTTATGTATATCAGAGGATGATGGTTCATTTATCACCTATAGATTGTGAAGAAAACATGAACCCCTACACCCACCTCACGAAAACTAAAGCATCACATATGAGAATTCAAACTGTCATCAAGTGTTGACTTTTCCACCTTCAATTTAATATGTACAACAAAATAACCCAAACTTCCTCGCTGATGTGATATACGTTAAAAGGAAAGCTCAGCCCAAAATATATAAAAACGACATAGTTGCCCTGAGCGTTCTGGGTTTGTGTGTGAGGTGCACTTACAACATGTTAATAAACTGAGTCGGGAGTTCATACATGTCCTTCAGTCCACGGCTTCCCTCTTTGTTATTTGTGCACCCCAAGGCCAGTTACATTTTCCTTTCTACGGCAACCCCGAAAGGACATACCATCTCCAATACCAAACGCATGAGATGGTCTGTTACACACGTCTCCCCCCCCCCCCCCCCCCCTCAATTAGAAACGTCCCCATTTCGTAACCAGAAAACGCAAAGAACTCATCGAGAGAAGACAACAATTGAACATAGCTAACAGGATAAACCAAGCAATAAATGGCACCCAAAATAGCAAGGCGAACAACAACACATGACATTGTTAGCTTCAGAACAAATATAACGGCTTACACAAGGAGCAACATCCCGAGTGGCAACCCAAATGTCAAAACAGAACATGTTGTTGAAGGTGCGATGATGCACCACACGACCCCCGCAGGACCGTACAGGGTCAGGTGGCTCTGCCACGCTACCCCCAAGGCCAGTGTCCAATTCTCCCAGCACACGCTGCTCCCCCCCCCCCCCTTAGGGAGGTGGAGAAGCGCCCACTTCAGGAGAGGACGAGAGGGAGGGTGACGTGTCAGCGACAGCCAGTGATGATGGGGCAGAGTGTACCGTTTCAATCAATCATGGTGAACCACCTGGGCCCGGTCCAGCAGGTGAAGTGGGTTGACAATCTGGTATATCAGGGCCACCTGATGTCGACCCTGTTAGGAATAAGAACATCAGCTGGAACGCGTGCCTTGTGCCCGTGCATGGGGAAGAAAGGGGCATGTCTGTATGAGTTGTAGGCAAATAAAACCTGCTTCACATAATCATCCCAGTCACCTCCTTGTGAAAGCAGCATCTTCGCCAGCTGAATAACCAGAGTCCGGTTATAACGCTCCACCATACCGTCTGATTTGGGGTTGTAGGCAGTTTTTTTCCTAATAACTTGCAGAGACTCTGAACCAACTCTGCCTCAAATTGTCGGCCTTGGTCGCTGTGCGGGACCTCATGGACCCCATGCACTGACTTGCATAGTCAACTCACACCTTCGTGTGTGAGGTACACTTACAACATGTTAATAAACTGAGTCGGGAGATCAGCCCAAGGCTTCCCTCTTTCTTATTTGTTTCCAAGTCCAGTTACTCTCTCTCTCTCTCTCTCTCTCTAAACCCAAAGGGATATATCATCTCCAATACAAAAATGAGACAGTCCGTTACATTATCAATCTGGAGAGTTTAGGTTTAGGTTATACATAATATCAATGAGCTGCTATTAAATTACATAGGGGAATGGAAAGGTGAGTGTGGTCCATATGGTCTGGCCTTCTGGTCAGAGCTGTTTGAATTTGCTTCATGCCATGTAAGTTATTGACATTTGAGCACTTGGCAGTTTACATTAGACGGTGCCGATAAACATTAATGTGTCAGCATGTGTGTGTGTGTGTGTGTGTGTGTGTGTGTGTGTGTGTGCGCGTGTGTAGTCGGGTAGTTAGGGAAGTTTAATGTGTGCTCACTGCCGGCAGCAGGTTCTCCCGTCACATGCTGTGAGATAGCTACCTGATGACCCTCCTCAGTGGCGTCATAACCTGGAAAAGTCGTCTCTATTACTGTCATCATAAAACGGTTGGAACTGCAATTAAATGCAACATGTGACCATCCTTCATATCGGGTTTCTCTGGTTTCGGCAGTTTTAATGTCGCTCTGTGGGCACTCCTGTAAAGGTGAACTTGTGAATTAAGTGAAGATTAGCTGTGTCACACTCATGGCACATAACACTTATATGAGTATATTAGGAAGCATTTATTACAAAAGAGAAATATGCTCCCCCACATAACTGGTTTTACCCTACGTGAAAGGTTCCACCTAGAACCCCCAGAGGTTCTTCTGGGAACCCTTCTAGGTGTAATGGTTCAACCCAGAAACCTCTTATACCCCAAACCTTTCCACCTTTGAAGTGTACTAATAAGAACCCACTCAGGCTTTTATATTCCAGAGGTTTGATCTAGAACCCACCTGCAGGGTTCTACCAAGAACCAGGGCTGTCCTCAACCAAATAAATTATTTGATGACAAACACACGATTCTGTCGACTAATCGATTAGTTGACAGAGTTTTTAGATGTCCTCACAAGTTTCTTGGTAATAAGCAATTCAACATGAAAGGGCATACAAAATGACTCATCGATTAAAGAAATCTTAGTTGACTAAAACCAAAACGACTAATTAGTTGACTAGTCAGCTCAGAAGTGGCCACCCTCCGGCTACCTTTCTATCTCACAGGACTCATCTAGAACAGTGGTTCTTAACTGGTCTGGCTGTGGGACCCACCATCTCCCCTGAATGACAAGCTGTGACCCAAAACAGGGAACACACAATCTGGAACATGATCAGAGGAGAGGAGAATATAAACTAGATCATGAACTACAAATATTTCAATGGTGTGCTTTTCAATGGTGTATAACCCAATTAAATGGATTATAGATTTAAGTCCTGCATCCCAAAATCGATAACAACTTTCTATTCCCTGATAGAAAAGGGAAAACTAAAGGACTTTCAACAGTTGAGGGACAAATGTACATCTTACAGCTACCTCTGGTTACGCAGCCATTTTGAACATAACATTAAAAATTACCTTAATGAACCAAATGCTTAGAATATTCATCAGTGCCTATCAAATTTATTAAAAAAAGGAAATTATCTCTAAATCCTACAAAGGCCAACAACACAAAAACACTGCAGTATATGTTAAGGAAAAATAGGAAATAGAACAAAACCTCTCAATATGAAATGAGGACGGGTTAGAAGTGTGTACATAACAATGGAAATGCACCAATTCTCATGGGTGGTGGGAATTTAGGTGCAAGTGTGTTATCTGTTTAATTTATTACACCGAAGCAGAAGGCAACCTTTGCTGACGGAGATGCAACATTTTGGAGACGCTGTGGCGCCCAGGAAGCAAATCACTGGCATATCTTTAGGAGCGTCCAGTGATAAAACCTTTCTGGGCAGAGTTTCATAAAACATTAAAAAGCATCATTAAAAGGATAACTTTTTTCCTCCGCCTTGAGATTTTTTTGTGTGTGGTTGAGATACATAAAACACTTACAAAAAGATTTTGTGGCATAAGGAATAAATGGCCATCTAAAGTTGCTCTAGCTGAATAAACCATATTGACCTCTCAAGTCCCAACTTTATGTTTGTTTTCCCCTGTATTTTTGTATTTATGCGTTTAACACCCTGCTCTGTTTCACCCCAGTGTTTCCCCAGCTTGTCTTGATTGTTCATTCCCATCACCTGTCCTCAGCCACTCCTGTTTCCTGGATTATATATTATATTCCCTTCACCTGCCATCAGTATTTCCTAGTGTCGTCTATCCTTGTCTTTTCCTCGAATCTTTATGTGTTTTGTCTCTTGCCCCAATTGGCCTACAAATACAGATCCTATTTATTATCCAAGTAAATGAGTTTTTGTTCAATTTAAGCGGTAGTGCTGCCTTGTTTCTCTGCACCTGAGCTTCCCCCGTGTCGATGCGTGCACTCTCCCGAATTGTACTTTTGTACTGTAATTGTAGATGTGTTGTTAAAATAAAAAAATAAAACAGTGTTCTTTTATGCTGTAAAATGGCGAGGGTGCGTTAAAAAAAAAAATTATTTAAAATTAGAGTTGATTAAAAAAATCTATACATTTTCAATGAAATATAAGTGTAATTTCAGACAATGAATTTTTATATTCAGTAGACTATTTCGTTTAATTATCCTAAAAATCCAGTCCCTCCCATATCTGCAGGGTTTGATCACCTGCCCCCCCCCCCCCCTTTATTTTATTTAATGTATAGGCTTTATGCCCGGGCAGCAAAACTAACTTCATACAAATTAGAAAGTAGTCTTTGTTCAAAATCATATAGGTAGTATCATTAAAATAAAGAAATAAATATACTGTTCAAGGTCAGTATTTCCCATGGTGGTTGTGTACTCATGCGATGTTTCACATGTGTTTTTATAGATTCTGGTTTTATTTATTTTATTTATCCTTGCTGTATCAGCAGCAGTAACATATAGTAAATAATATAATAAGACACAACTAAATGGTTTGACTTTAAACTGAGTTTCCCATTCCTGACATTAGGATTCATCCTTGTTTTGACGGCCACAGCAACATTGAACTGTGTTTGGAAGCCATCATTAGTTCCTCCCAGTCTATCACTGATGCTTTGTAATGTAGAAAAAGAGAACAAAATTGAGTCAGCATTACAATGCAGTGATTTGTTGAAAAAACATATCCTGTAAGTGTGCACGAGAAACAATGAAGTACATTTAGTCTTTCCTTTAATTGACTTCTATAGTTTATTGAGAACAGAACGTCTAACAGTGAGAGAGCAGTGAGAGCGGCAGGGGAGACACTGCTTGATCAACTCTGCCCTCTTGTGGATAACATTTATTCTGCAGTGATAAGAAGTGGTCTTCCTACATTACTGTAACTGGTCTTCCTACATTACTGTAACTGGTCTTCCTACATTACTGTAATTGGTCTTCCTACATTACTGTAATTGGTCTTCCTACATTACTGTAACGCTGCACACATCTTCACACATTCTACATTACTTATAATATTGCAGTTTGCCTAATCAAGTAACTATAAACCTCAGTAACCCGGGTGTTAAAGTCCTGGGTCAACGAAGGAGAGGAAGTATTCATATTTAAGTCCTTTTCCTTTCCCATTCTAGCATCGATATGAAAACATCATGTCAAGTGTTGGATGATGGGAAACTGACGTGGAAAAATGCCTGTTAACACCAAGGTCTCTATGAGAAAGGCAAACACCCTTTCCCTCCGAACATTGTCCGCCAGCCGGGCCTCAGCAGCCGGCGTGTGATCAGGTCACGGGTGACGGAGCACACTGAAGTCTAATGGTGATGTGATGGGTCGTCAAGGGAGGGGCTGAGGAGATGCCTGTGGGAATAAATGGACAGGAGACGGCTTGTTTACACAGGGAGCATAAACTCATTATTGCTCTACAGCCAAAGGTAATAGGGACACCTTGTTGACTCAGCAGTCTTCCTGAAGCTGTGGGCACAGGATTCAAAACAGTTTGAGTTTAGTTAAAGTTCATCTTTGACATCAAGTTGGCTGTTTAACTGTTTAGCTGGTTGAAAAGGAGCCACTTGCCTGTTGGTCATCTATAATGTTCCCGGTGTGTGTTTTGAGGATATTGTACAGTGATAATGATTTCAAACAATATGTTGTGTGCAGGGTTAGCCATATCACTTAATTTATGAGTGATATGGCAGCTTTCTGCATCACCATCGTTAAAACATCAAAAGTGGAAATATTTTCAAGAAGAATTGCTTTAATGCTTCATGTAGCGCAGAGTCTCGATTTGTAAAGTCTGGAAATAAATAAAAGTGGTCAAGATAACTCAAATTCAGCGTAATATATAAACTACATCCATGAAATAAGGTCGGTTTGAACCCAAAGGATCAAACGCCCTCGATTTTTTTTATTTTTTTTTATGGCCACACTCACCTTGAAACTGAAATCCTCTCAGTCTGGCGGCCATCCACGACCTGGAGTTTTAAGCTTGGTGTGATGTCTGGTCTGGTGTGGGAATTGCGACACCTTCTTTGCGTTAAAACACAGGTGAGAACTGGCAGCTCCATATATAAAAGACTTCCTCCACCGCACTGACCAAAGCACTGACAGCAAGGTTACCTTTTGGAACCTTGGACCGAACCACCAGACAAAGTTTTTTTTGAATAACTAATAATTTTCGTTGCAACTTTTTTTTGTTGTTTCCTCAGTTTTGAAAAACAAATTACATCAAGTCTGTTTTGACAATCGTCCCTTTTTGTGTTGAACAATGGCTCGCCATATCAGTTTCCTTTTTTTGTCAAGTTGGACAGCTGTCGCCTTCACGTTCCCTCACAATACTTTTGACAACATTATTAAAAGATCAAGAGTGGACTTTGAATCTTCTGGCAGTGGACCGGATAAACCTGTCCGGGGAATAGTGAAGGTTGTGCAGCTGGACCCTCGTGCCCTGGCCCCCTCAGGCCTCTTCAGAGGAGGACTCACCTCCAGGAGAGCCCCCTCCCTCAGCTCCAGAATGTCCTTCCCTGCTTTCTTGTCTCACGGGCGTCCAGGTCCGGCCCTGGCCCCCAAAGCCCCGGTGAGTCCTCTACATCTCCTGCACCCTAGACGACCCGCTGGGATGGAACTGAAGAAGAGGCAAGGCCTGCAGATGTGGCAGAGAGCCATAAATAAAGGAGACAAGATGAGCCTTTCCATGCCAATCAACCTTAAGGACACTAAACAGGCGTGCACTGCGGTACCTTTCACTCAGGTAAGACAGTTTTATTTCCCTGGTCTGTTAAATAATTGTCTGTGCAACACATCGCAAATAGCTTTCAAACGAGCCGTTCTTTACAGTCAAATAGAAGAAAGCGATGCAACGTGTTTATTTCTCATTCGCAATAATCTGCCTGCTCACTCATAATGCTGATTATGGCCTTGGTGGAGGATTAGCCATGATGGTGATGAGCTGCATAAACACTTAGTGTTGATTCTTACATTTTAAATGAACTCTGACAATATTCCCTCTCTCTCCTCCTCTCAGCGCGTGGCGGCAGACGGGTGCGACGCGGTGACGGTGCACAACAAGCTGTGCTTCGGCCAGTGCAGCTCCCTGTTCGTCCCGTCCGAGGGGGAGTTGGCCGGGACGGGGCCCCTCCGCCACCGGGCCCCTTGCTCCCGCTGCTCACCGTCCAGGACTCACACCGTGACGGTGCCCCTGCGCTGCGGAGCCAAGGTCCACGTGAGGCGGGTGATGGTGGTGGAGGAGTGCAAGTGCGAGACGAGCCGAGAGGAAAAGAGCGCCGAGGCCGCGGCATCCACACACCTGTAACCGCGTGGCAGATTAAAAGGTTTTCGTGTGGACTGACACGGATAATCTCAAATCTCGACCAAGTTATGGACCTTGTTTCTCCGAGTTGATGTGATAATTACTGAGAGAGTTGTAATAGTTATTTATACATGTATGTTTATTTGTTTTAGAGTCTGAATGTGTTATTCAGAGTAAAATATTCTGGTGGTTTGTTCCACCACTGATCGCTGACAAACTGACCTATATTTTGGTCATGCAATGTTCTGTTATAACTGACTGAGCTATCCACACTGGACTTGTGCCGCTCTTCAAAAAGGAGTCTAGATGAATTTAAACTGAAATATTGTGATCTGTAATTTTGTCATTAAAACTTCCTATTTTGTCCACATTTCCTTTTAACTCTGCGTCGCTAATTAGTTTCCTGACAACACTGGTTTGGATTTACAAGTGCAATTTAGTTTGCATGCAAAGCTCAAGTAAAAACATGAAAGAGCATTTGTTTTTTGTTTTTCATCCGCCCACTCTCGCATTCAAGCGCTCGAGTGTCAGCTCCTATATTTTATTAAAAAGCTCCGTTCCACCGACTTTTAGCACGTAGCACTTACATCTGAAAGCACCAAACTAGAGAGCAAATGAGCTATTGAGCGCTGGTACTTAGCAGTAAGCAAACATAATTGTTTCAGCATGGACCCCTGAATTATGTATAGGAACCACCTATTCTCATGCCCAATCTCTTTTCAGTGTAGTTGTGGGAATTCGAACAACATTCACCACAGATGCACTTGAGCGAGTGGGTATGTGTGATTATGTGCGTATGTGCTTTTTTTTTTTTTTCTTCAGTTAGGACCCATAAAACCTATTATTCATTTATACCCTGGCACCTGGGCCTGGTAAAGTGAACTCATCCCACACATCCTTACATACATTCCCAGAGGAGCATAAAGAAGGGGGCTCTTTACGACGTCTTGGCATGCTGTCAAAACGACTGTTTAGATGGCCATTTGCATTCACGTGGGCTTTCTGAAAAAGTGAAAGCGTTCATTTCACTATGGGGGTGCATTGAGTCCCTTGGATTCTATTAGCATGTGATTAACATCTCGGGTTGATGGCTATATTTTTCGAGATTGATGGGACAAATATTTGCCCAGGTCTTAACTATGAGGAATTAGGGGCCACTTTTAATCAGGCACTATATATTTTTTTTTTTCTTTTTCCAGAATATGCAGGAGGAGAGATGGGCGGCTCATCCGTGTTGACAGGGAGCAAATTCAGCTTTTGAAACTCCCATTCCTCATAGAGAGGAAGGTTGTTTGTATGATGCCAGATTATGAGTAATTTATAACTATAACCAAACTCATCCATCTCTGTCTTTTTACAATGGCGCACTTTATATCTGCTGTTGTGAGTGTGTGAGAGATGCTGATGCTGAAGAAAGTCATGATCTCACTATCTGTTCTTTCCAAACTCTGCACACTCTTTTGTCTTAATAAATAAATAATAATATATATAAAGGGCATAGTGATTGGGGGGAGTTGGGGGGGGGCTTGTTGATTGAACAAACAAGGTGCACAAGGGAGTGCACCACTTAGCGAGACAGATGTCGGCCCCCTTTGCATTGTGGGATCCGGCGAAGCACTCCTGCGTCATTAAGGATGGCCTGGTTCCCATGGCGAGAGGAAAGGAAGGAGCGAAAGAAGGAGGGCCCGCTGCCAAGTTCAGCGCCTCGGGGATCAGATCAGCGTCACGGGGTGCTAAGTGGCCTAGTTAGCGCTTTAAAACGCACAATGAGCTGCCTGCTCTTTCTCTCTGTGTGCAGGCAGGCCTTTTAACTGTCAGACATGGAAAGAGTTGGGAGGTGAGCGTGATGGAGAAGAGGTGTGTGGTGGTGGTGGTGGTGGAGGTGGGGGGGGGGGGTTCTCAGACGATATTGATGAAATCAAGGTGTATCGGGGTGAAGCTGAGTTGTAGATGGGCGGATTCAAGGCCATTGTCTGTTTAATTTAGACATTTGTTCTAGGCGAGCAGAGCCGGTTAATTAACTTCCGAGGCGTGGTTCTGTGGTTCTGTGCCCGTGTTGGTAATTGGCATGAATATTCCCAGGTTGATCTGTTTTGATGCTGCACACCTCTTGTGTCCTTCTGTATCTAAAGCCGTGGCCATGAATACCAAACCGCGCTAGGCTAACTAGCTGGCGGAACAGTGCTGGAAAAGGGACGGTCCAACAGATGTTCCCCCCGTGCCGCTCGGGGCTCCGCTGGAGCTGAACCGTCACGGTGGATTGGACCGGGCCTGGACTGCGGATCAGGCTCCCGGATCTGGCGTCGGCAAGCGAAAGCGAGACGGGGGTCCATCATGCGCTCACAGGAAAGGAACTGGGCAAGGCGAAAGGGCCACGCCAGGAGAAATGTGATGACCTGTGCAGTCACACACCAGACAGATTCTGCTCACCTAAATCCCAGCAGTGCTGGTTTTAATGCTGCAGGTGTTGGGGCTCTCGGTGTGAGGGTGTCTACCTCCCTGCTGATAGCGCTCACTCTGTGGTGTTAGTCCGGACCAGCTGGTCAGAGTTGGCTCTGCAGGAGATGGTGGCCCCGGGCTAAGCCTGCCAGCCTACTGCCATTCAGCCCGGCTGCCAGCCGGCCTGCCAGGCTGTCTGCTGGGTGCAGAGGAGGACAGAGGAAGGTGTAGCTGGGGAGTCTGTTTGTCATTGGATCAAATCCCACAGAGGTTTCAGTGGCTAGTGCCACTGTCTCAAAAGTTCCCATATTCACTGAAGATAAAGATGTAGCCTCCTGTTCAATACAGAGCAAGAGATCCCTACTTAATGCAGTCGATGTTAGTGATGGGAGACAACATCCACAGTCCTTTGGTCAGTTCAGGCTGAGCTAGACAAATCTCTGCTCTTTTTTTGTTTCACATTTTGTCTGAAAACTTGTGTAGCAAGTCTCGCTCCGCTACCCGTTGAATGTGGCCACCATTGGAGTGTCTGCTTGTGTCTGGTGATGGTGTTGGCATCGCTGAGCGTCTGCTCCCCAGTGGGAATGTAGTATGTTTTTTTGTTGTTGTTTTTTTAGTAGTATTTTTTTACAATTTTTTTTTTAGCTATCTGGTATCTGATATTGACGTATATATAATATAATAAATAAATAAAGGGAGGCACTTTTACCACAGCAGTCTTTAAAGAGGCACATTTGTGATGTGGTCTGATTTTCAATGAAAGCATGTTGGACAGGAATGAGTACAGCAAGCTAAAACTTCTTCAATGTACATCCTGAAAAAATACAAACATTACTAATATTTGTATCTTATATATTGTTCCTTTTTTTTTACCTTTCTATGCTTTCTGAAAATATAACTTATTTGATTTTCTGTTCCTCTCATTCCTCCAAGGTAGTTAAGGATGTGATAGACGATATCCGACTGACCCTCTCGCCTGCAGCATCATGTTTGTGTGTGTGTGTGTGTGTGTGTGTGTGTGTGTGTGTCTTTGTATCCGGCGGTGCTTCTCCAATGTGTCCGTCAACGCTCGGCTGGAGTGAGATGATGATGATGGCAATGTTGCTGTTGCAGGTGCGTCTTGCGTGCCGTGCAGGTGATGTCTCTCATGCTCACTTAGCTAATGACTCCAATTAAAGTAATTAAGCGCTGGCATTGTGAAACCTGCGCACCCGCCTGCTGCCAACCCATCCATTCCCCTTCACCGGAAACACGCCGGTGCCCGCCGCCTCGTACCAGTACAATGGCCATCGTCTCTCCTCCTTCGCCTTCCCTTTAGCGCTTCTCTCCTGGGCACCTCGCCCTCTGCTCCTTGCCGTCCGGCGCACCTCTGCTCCCGCTGAGGCCTTCTCAAAGAAACATGAAGCCTAAAATCAGCTAAGCGCTCCACTCCAGAAGCACTTAAGAGACCCTCAGCTCAACTTATTGTCGCAGGGACGGCGACGGAAGGAAGAGAGCGGAGGTCAGCTCCTGCAGGGGGAAAAAATGGGCGTTTTGAGAGGGAGAGGGGATGCGAGCCAGATCCTAACGAGGGGAGAGATAATTGTTTTGTTTTGTTAGGGGTCCTTCTTCAGCGTGGAGGGAGTTGAAACGACGCGCCACACATGTTTTTGGGGAGTGGGCAAAGAGATAGGGTGGGGGGAGGGAGGGATGCGTGCTTGTCGTAAGAACTGTGAAAGTGTAGAGGAGGGGGTTTGCGGTCCTGCGTACGTAGTCCTCCAAGAAGCTGCAACCACATTGGAATCTGCTCATTGTTTTTTTCTTCTTCTTTGTTTTCGAACAGTGACAGATTAAAGAGCTCCCACGTAACTTTGATAATGTTCGCGCACTTTGTTGTCTCCCACTCGCAGAGCCGCGAGAAGATTTCAATGTCAAAATAGGCATTCATCACAGAGAAGTTCAATATCACAGTCCAATAAATTCCACCAGTGGGAAGCATCGCATGCGGGCCAAGCTGGAGACACAACTTTGGCTACCGGGCCCGGTCAGATTTATCAAAATTGATGAAACGGCAAACATATGAATCTCTGGTGTCTTAGTGTTCTTTCAACACTTGGATTCGCAAGCCGATAGTCGACGTGCCTGGATTTTTGAGTTGGCATGGCGGTGCAAACACTTTCCCAGCATCTCATCCCATTTTCTGTAATAGAAAAAATACTTTCATGTGATGCATAGGTGTACTTCGCTTTTCCCCCTCATGTGTCCATGCACCCACTGCAGCCCATTTCCCTTTTTATTCAAAAATTAAAGCCAACATTATGTAAAGTGTTTAAAAAAAAGAAGCTAACCATTAAACCTTTTTGAAGAACATGCTACATTTAGTTTCCTGTCCCTCGCATAGTGACACAGCGAGAAAGCATCACTGGTGAAATTTGAGAAAAGCCAACGCCTAGTGAAAAACCAACCATCATCGAAACTGCAGCTGAGCACATTTTGATAATCTGGCGACTATCGGCATCGAGCAAATTATCCTGGTGGACCGTCTCTATAAGCCAGGCCCGGAGAATCACCTCCAAAAGCCTGTCACCACTTCCATGAAGATAAATGGTATCATTACACAGTCTCTATCGTGCATTAGCTGATCCAGACTCCGCTTTCTGCTCAGAAGTGGGAATAGCCGCGGATAACACTCAGTTACTCAGATGACGCTGACAGAATGTTGTGGAAAACAAATGATGCTGCGGCAGACAAAGAACAACTAAAAACAAACAGTTTAATTTCCTCCTCTTGAATCATGGTCATGGAGTCCGCTCTGTCTGCTAATAGGATCAAGACCAATACTGACGCAATTTTAACCCAACACATTCTGCCAGTGTCATAGATATCTGTCCACAAACAGTCATCCTCGCAGTGGGCACAGGAGGAAGAGGAGCATGCCAGTGTGTGTGTGTGTGTGTGTGTGTGTGTGAAAAAGGAAGAGTGATTAAGAGAGAGACGGGCAGACACATAGTGAGTGTGTGTGTGTGGTGGGGGTTCGGGGGGAGGGGGGGCAGTACGCCCTGTGTTCAAGCGAGATAGGCCAAGTGAGAAAGCGAGCGAGTGTGTGCATGTTTGGGTTTGTGTGGCGGGGTACAGAGGAGGGGTGCAGGTGGCACGGAGCTGGCGCCGGCCTGGCCCTCTGTCCCCTGGCAGTGCCAGGCTCCATCTGTCATCGGCAGGAACATCTGCAGCCCAAGGTGCCCTTGTCACCCAGCGTTAGAGTAACGAATTTGGCGTTTCCATTAGTCCGGGGCCCTCGCCCGGGCTCGCTCCCGCTCTCGCCAAGACCGTGGCATTTTGGGCGTGCGCTCGTGTGCGGCGTTGCCTGCGTGTAGAGCGAGCGTCTCGATACGAGGCGGCGAGAACGAGCTGAGCTGAGCTGGATTTTGTTGTGTGTTTGTAGGGGGGGGGAGCCAAGCCAAAACAACATGGCAGTGCAGAGCGTTGACCCAGCTGGGTTGAGCCGGCATGTCGAGTCATGTCCCTTCCCGATGTGAGCGTGCCCAGTGCGCTCGCACCTCTGCCAGACCCAATCTTTGGTCCCCTTAGCCTCTCTCTCTCTCTCTCTCTGTCTCTCTCTCTCTCTCTCTTCCTCTCTCTCACTCAATTCTCCCTCGCTCACTCAATTCTCCCTCTCTCATCTTCCTGTCTCCCATCTGTCTGCCTTGCTCTTATCTGCCCTCTCTCCCTTACCTCTCTGTGCCCCTTGTCGCCCCCCCCCCCCCCCCCCCTGTACACGGACTCCTCTCACACCCTGAGTCTCTCATTCTGCCTCTGAGCGCCGCTCACATTTTTATCTTCCTTGTCCCTAAAAAACAGATGGTGCTTCTTTCCTGGCTCCCTCTTTTCATCCCTCTCTCTGAGCTCCCCTCCCTCCCCCTCCTCCCCCTCTTGTCCTGTGTTTCTTCCCATCCAGCCGGCGTATCACTGGTCCTAACTGGCGGTCCACCTGTTTATTCCGTCTTTAATTAAAAAGAAAGAAAAACCTGAATAATATTCTCTCTCAAGGGCAATTACATGATTGTATTATTAGTTATTGTAGTTATTTATTTTCTACATGACATTTTGTTAAGACTAAAGGAGGCTTCGACAGTTACCGGCTCCACTTGCAGCAAGATGGCTGCTGTCTGCGTTTGCACCACATGGTGGCTCTAACGAGCAGCAATCTCACATTAATGAACCAAGCGTTGGCTCCAATTGTGTCAATTACCCCACAGAATGCTAATCGGACAAACATGAGCCTATCAGAATGAGATAAGATTGATTATTCTCTCTTTTAGTAAGTGTGCATCATGAATCAGCCTCGACGCCGGTGTTCAGCCGAAAGATCTGAGGTAAATTAGACGGCACTTAATAAAAGCCACACATCGAGGCCTCAAGCAAGTCGGACTTAGAACTTCATACGCTCGCTCTCTTGTGCGTGAACATCCCCCCCACACACACACACACACACACACACACAAATAGCACTTAAGCTGCAGCTTTGTTCCTTGGCCCTTCAAGGTGTTGTCACTTCCTGTGAGAGAGCAGAGGGTTTCAACTTTCAAGTTATAGTTAAGATTTACTTTGCTCCCTTTCTTGCCTCTTGGCCTGTCCTACAAAGGTATCTCATCCCCCCTATCAGCACTTAAAAAGTGTGCGGAGATCGAGTGAACGAGGCAGCAAAGGAGAACCGCGTGAGATAAAGAAAAGGGAAGCGACAACTGCTAATCAATAAGATTTCTCCAACCTTGTTTTCTCTCTGTCTCTCTCTCTCTTACTCTCTCTCGCTTTCTCTGTCTGTCTGTCTCTCTCTCTCTTTCTCTCTCTCTGTCTGTCTGTCTCTGTCTCTCTCTCTCTCCCCCCGAGGCCCGAGGCATTCAAGACGAGCCAAGATGAGCTTGGCATTGTCGAGCACGCCTTAAAAAGAAACACCTGCGAGGTGGAAGACTTAAAAAAAAACAGCAGAAAAAAAGAAAAAAAGAATCCTGCTTTTCTCAGCTCTTAAAAATGTTGGCAAATGTTCCATGGGTTTTCTGGGAACAAAACAGTAAAAAGAAAGAGCTCCAATGCAAGTGAAGACAAAAGGGGATGGTTTTCCATAGAGACGGAGGTGTCATTACACTTGAGACGGTTGCCAGATTTGGACTTATCTTACCCCCCCCACCCCCCACCCCTCTCTTTCTCTCTCCCCATCCCCCTCTCCCGTCCACGTATCTATACCATCTCGCTCTGTCATCGGAGCTGGAGCAGTGTGGCAAACAAATAATGAATGGTAATATTAAGCTGTTGAAAAAATATGTATGTGGCTGTAGTGAGAGACGGGAACGGGGGAATGTGCAGGGAGACAAAGATGGAGAAAGCTGGGGAGGTATGGGAGAGGAAGCTGGAAGGGGGGGGGACTAAAGCAGATGGCACTCTTGGCATCCACGTCGCTCTTAAATCTGTTTCTGCTGTTTTTCTCATGTGCACGAGGCTTTAACCCTGTGGTAACCTGTGTCCCGGACTGACCCTGAACCGAACTGCTGTAACGAGACGTTGTGTCTGTCTGTCTGTGTGTGTGTGTGTGTGTGTGTGTGTGTGTGTGTGTGTGTGTGTGTGTGTGTGTGAGTGTGTGTACACACCCAGTTTCATCACTAATCGGCACCCTACGGAAGTGAGCATCAGCGTTCACCTGTACTGCATCGTTGTCCTACTTTAACTATTCTACTATTCTACTTCTTCTTTTACTCTATTCATTCAACATCTGTAACATTTACTCAAGTACCATACTACAACTACTTTACACAGGCTAATATTGTACTTTGTTTTCTTCTTTATTTAACATCTAGAGTTCTTAAACTTTTAGGATCAGAATTATACACAAAATCCGTTCATAGAATATTTGCATTTTTCTGCAATTAAACTACTTTATGAATGCATTTAGTTCCATCTCAACAGTTGTATTTTAAATAGATCAATAATAGTGATCTGATAATATGGTGGGTTGTTTTTTTACCCAAAAAGTACATTTTATATTCCTTTACATTGTGGAGTATCTTTGGTGGTTGTTATTTCTGCTTCCACTGAATACTCTTCCATCACTAGTAGTCTTCTTGATATGGCACACGCTCATGACTCACCACTTTGTTCAATTAGTTTGTTTCGAGCGCCATATTGTCAGCGCTCTTACATCCGTCCATTCGCAGCTGCTGCAGATCAGAGAAACGTCTTTTATTATCTCAGCCGCGAATCGAGAGATCCGTCTGCAAGGCCAGGAAATATTTTTAGTGGTGTTTCTTTTAAATTAGTTTTTTTTGTTTTTTTATGGCAGATCTTGAAAAGCAACAATAAAGTGCTGCAGCTTGGCGACTGATGGAGAACATATTGTGGTATGGTTCACACACCTGGGACGGGCACTGTGTATTTAGGCCACATCCGCCTCTCACTGAGTAGAAACATTCATGCCGCTGACTCCCGTGCATGCTCCCATAGACGGACTATAGATTTCACTGAATGCACATCACTTATATGTGGGGTGCCGCGGTGCTGTGAGCTAATTTGCATAATCTCCTATTTAAAGAGGGATGTGCTGGAAACCGGTGGGGGGTTGATGGTAAGGGCTGGGATGGGGAGTTGGGAGAGGGGTGGGGAGGTGTACAAAGTGCCCATTGTGCAGTCCCAGGATAGGGAAAATGCCCTGTAGGGCCTGATTCGTGTGTGAGTGTGTGTATGCGTGTGTGTGTGTGTGTGTGTGTGTGTGTGTGTGTGTGAATGTTTATCTCTATGTGTGGGAGCCACACCTGTCAGGAGAGCCTGAGGGAAGCAATGAAACCACTATAATGAGTGTGTAGATGTCTATATGCGTGTGTGTGTGTGTGTGTGTGTGTTTGTGTGTGTGTGAGAAGCACATACAGTCGAATGGATTTCATCATGACATTAAAATTGGTAGGCCACGTCAATCTTTTATGTCCTAATTGTTTCCCTTTTATTAACTTGGCTTGTTATTATCAAACACACACGCACACGCACACACACACACACACACACACACACACACACACACACACACACACACACACACACACACACATGTACGGTCACACATACCCCCACTCACTTCCACCCACACTCGGCAGTAACCACACTCTCCTTCACGCCAAATCATAATCTACCCAAGACGCAGCAGGCCGATAGGATCAGACTGGAGGAATAATGATAAAATCAGATTCTTTGGGAGGGGGAGGGGGAGGGGGGGGGTTCGAAAGAGAAAAAAAAGAGCCCAAAAGTGCTGAAATAGCTGGTGGCTGCCTGTGTGTCTCTAATGGTAGAACGTAATGCTCAGCAATCTGCTTAATATCCCTGCCGCACTCATTAGATTAGTGAACATTAAGAAGATTGGAAGATTTGCACACAGACGACGCAGGAGCTCAGAGGCGACGCGGCGAACAGGAGGTCGCTGAGCGCGGCGAGCCGGTGTCGTCTCCGGTGGAGAGGCCGGCGGGCGAGGCGGCGAGGCGCGGAGGCGGCGAGGCAGGTGATCAGAGATGCGCTTCACAACTCAAAGAAACGCCAACCGTTCTCACACACACACGCAGACAAAAGAAAAGGAGAGAGAAACATTTCCGAACCCCCACAACGTCAGAAAGATCATTGTTCGATTCTATTCTTGTTCTTCATCAGCATGGGAAACAGTAGCAGCCTGAAGTCGTCCCCCTATTAATGACTAATTCCTCGGCTGGTTTGGCTCGGGCCGCGGCGGAAAGCCGTGTGTGACCACCGTCAGTAAAAGCAGCACCGTGCTGGGATTCAGGAACGTTATCGGAGCTCAAAGTCCTAATTCCACACTGGGAATTCTGCCATCAGTAACATAATAAGTCCACTTTGGCTATGAGGGAGAGAAAAAGGGAGAAAGGTTTCTTTTCCTTTTTTGTTGTTGCTCTGGAGTCTTGGCTCCTTTGGTTGTAAAGTTCCTCAGGCGAGCGTAAACAGATCAACAGAAAAACAGCTATTTTATTTTGCAGGCTCCCAGCAGTTGTAGGGGCTCAAAAGAATAACTATTAAACTCATGTTCTGGGACCCAGGGAGGGATTTTAATTGTATTTCTTTTTTTCTGGTGGGAGAAGACGAGTTATATGACCTGAGCTCTGTCGGTGTGTTGCTCTGCTGGGTGAAAGCTGAACACTTCTCCACTGCAACTGCAGAACTTGTCGGAGGCTTATTTCCCAAAGCCTTTTTCATTCCTCCGTTTCCTTTCCTCTTAGGGCCCTGATTTGTGCTTGTATCTCACCCACAGACCCGAATCTGTCCCACTTCAGGGAAGTTGGAAAATAAAACCAGCGTTTTGTTTTCGGACATTATTATCGATGAGCTCATTTTGTCCCGACGTCATAACGTGAAGCTGCATTATCGGAGACAACGTTCTGCAAAAGCCAAATATGGTATAAAAAAGGTTGAGAGAGTAAATGAATATTTAAATATATATATATATATATATATATATATATATATATATATATATATATATATATATATATATATATTCATTTACTATATATATATATATATATATATATATATATATATATATATATATATATATACATATATATATATTCTGAATCCCATAATCTGAATCTGAATCCCATAATCAGAACTTTATTTGTTGGTATGTTTTAGAAACTTAAATTACAATTGGACTCTGATGCACCCTGTTCTCCATTAATGCAATGCACAAAGGAAATGGATGAGTTACTCAGCTTTAATAATAGTATTAATAATAATAATAATAATAATAATAATAATAATAATAATAATAATAATAAATTGTGGCAGTGTTGAAACAGCCTCAAAATCTTGTAAAACAAAAAACAAAACATGTCTTTGTAACGTTTTATTGTCAGTGACTTCCCAAAGTTTGCAAATTGAATCTGCAGGTGTCGCATGTATTGTATAACTTCCTCTTAGTATAAAAAAAAGAAAAGTACGTATTTATTTTGTGTTCATAAACTGATACGGTATGCTATGACAGGGAGTATGGAACTTGCTGTATGGAAATGGAGTGGGTGGTATGGCTCTGGACGGAGCTGCTGTGTTCAGGGTCCTGTGAATGACGAGATGTCGTAACACTATGGTAACAACAGCTTCAAACCACTAGAGGCCACTAGAGGCCCTGTCCAGAAGGTGACACTCATGTATGTATGAGAGCATGAACTCAATCAGTAAGTGTTTCATTTCCCCCAAAAAATGTTTGCTATAACATTTGATTTTTTTATGTCATGACGTGCTGGTTGTTTTTCATATTTTACTGGCTTAAGATGAGACACTACAGGCAAAAACATTGTTTTTCATGCACTGGTTGCTTCCAAAACAATTCATTTCATTCCAGTGGGAAGAAACCAGCCAACATGCACATTTAGCTGTTTATTTGACTACATTTTCTTTCTTTTTTGTCAGTAGATTTCTCCTAAATTTACCAAATGACGGCATTAGATAATACCTTATTTGCATATTTAAACATAACATTTAAAAACTTGTCATACAAGAAAGGATTGTCTAATGGTAAATGAACGACTGGGGAAATATCATGGTCATTCAAATTGTTAAATATATTTACTCTTTTCAACTGTACTCTCCACAAAACGTATGTCATTTTACAATCCATATCTTTAAAGGCTGTTTCTCTCGTTCTGCCCCTCAGACTCTGAGCCAGAGTTCTCTCTTCAGTAACACTCCCATACAACAAACATCCCAGTTGCTATATATATTCTGTGGGTTTTCACCAAGAGATCTGTTTTTTAATGTGTTTTGTTTTGGCTGTTGGCGCTATCTTCTGATGTATGGGAGTGATACAAAGGGAAATCTAAAATTCTCTCTGGAAAAACCTTTGACTCTAACATGTCAACACATTTAAACAATCATGTAGAACCTGCGACTTCATCCAATGTTAAAATGTCATCTCTGGAAATGTATGCAATTTAGAACATAAAACAATGTCTAATCTGCATATTTAAAAATACATCATCAGAAGGAAAGAAAATGGAAGAAGAAACAAGGAACGGGGGAAAACAAGTTTCTTGATGAAGTCTATTAGTTCAATTTTCATCTGTAGTGTATCCCCTTATTGAAACAAAGAATCCACCAATGCAGTATTGGGGGTGAGTGAAATATTTGGGGTAGCTGTTCTATGTTATGCCGTTAAAGAATCTTTAATCAACTGTGAATTAAATCCAAACTCTCTTTACTGTGTGGAAAGATTTACATCAGAGACCCACTGCAGTCACTGAAGGCTCCCATTCATGTCACATTAGCAGAGGCTCGATTGCACTGACCACAAAGTGTCGTCTCACTCTGGGTAAATACACCTTTTGAGGTCAAGCAACCATTTCACGGAGAGAACACGATTAGTACTTGTCATAAATGACCTTTTAAACCAAATGCACACTCGTATTATTATCAGCGAGAGCGCTGCGGCCCGGACCTTTTACGCCCTTCACCATCAGTCGTGTGTACCACTGATTGGGAGATTCAGGTTACTCTCGCACTGCTCAACTAGGATGGGGGGCACACAATAAATGCACAGACACACAGTCGCACACACAAACATTAGCAGGGACAAAGAGCGATGCCAGCATGAAAACATTAACCATCAGTGAGAAACCGGAGCCAATTTTAAAGTTAGCACTTGGATTTTGAGACTCTCTTGGGTAAGTTTAACCAAAACAAACACAGAATGTACTGTGCAGAAAATGCACGTGCGCTGTTTACTCACAGTTCTTTTGTTGTTGAGTTTATTAATCAATAATGTGCCGCGTCCAGGAATACGCCATACTCTGTCTTTATTAAATGTTGCACACTTCTACAGTTAGAAAAGAGACTAGATGCAGAGAACTGAATAGAGCGGGACAAGAGGGTGCTTTGTGGTCCTGCTGTGTGTCACTGGATATACGTACTGGTCCGTGAGCGGGAGTTGGCGCGCAAAGTTCAACTCTGCCGCTGTCCTTGGTTTCCTACCAGCGTCTAAGCATTTAGCCGAGGTTGGCACAAGATGTCTATTGCACGCACACACACACACACACACACACACACACAAATGCACACACACACACACACACACACACACACACTTACTTATACAATTGTATGCTTTATAAGGTGCCCACCGATGTCATGGCAACCCCATATCCTCAGCAAGAGAGAAGATGCCCTGTGCCAAAAAAATGCCATGGTAACTTTTTTTTTTTTTGGAGAAAGCCACGTTGCCCAGAAACCTTTGAAGCTTATTAAGTGAAACCAGTAGGGAGACAAATGGACAGGGAGAGAGAGAGAGAGAGAGAGAGAGAGAGAGAGAGAGAGAGAGAGAGATGGGAGTGCGTCCTGTTCCAGGGCCAAAGTGGCTCTTTGTTTTAGGGAAGGGAACATTGTGAACCTGCAGCGAGGCACCGCAGCTAGCTTCATGGGGCCTTCAGTGGATTTTTAAAGTTATTTTCTGCAACTATTATTCAAATTAATCAACGACTATTTTAATACACCAACCATTTAGTTTTTTCAGAAGAAGAAAAAAGGTCAAATTCTCTGATTCAGCTTCTTAAATGTGAATATTTGTTTTGTCCCTGTATTATTTGACGCTGTTCGGTCATCTTGGGCCCCGGGATCCATCTTCTGACACGTTCTCAACCACACAACTATTACTTTGATGGATACATGTTGGGCATTGCTTGGTTGCAGCCTGATCTGATATACTGACTTGTGTTTATCAGCAACGGCTATCATCCACGTTGAGCTCACACGTTCTCATCTACTTTAAAAGGTTGGACCAACATAACTAGCTTTAATGCTAGCTTTCTGGTTTGGTAACATGTGGCTAATGAGAAATAGTTGACCGTTTTGTTAGCCATGCACATGTGTGTGTGTGTGTGTGTGTATGGGTGTGTATGTGTATGTGTGTGTGTGTGTGTATGTGTGTCTGTTAGCCAACGTTTTTCTTTTGAATTCATGTATTTGTGTTTGCAATTGCATTTTCACTCATGATTAATAACCTGCATGCAAAGTGTGTTAGTGTCTCTGTATCTCTGTGCACGGATGTTTATGTGTCTATCTGTGTGTGTGTGTGTGTGTGTGTGTGTGTGTGTGTGTGTGTGTGTGTGTGTGTGTGTGTGTGTGTGTGTGTGTGTGTGTGTGTGAGTGTAAGTGTGTGTGTATGCATGTGCCCTCGCTGTGTAATTAAATCAGTCTATTTCTCCTTGAGTTAGCTAGCGGCGCCAGCGGTGCTGCCCAGTGAGACGGTGTCGGGGTCTGCCAGTTTCATTAGTCCTGATGGATGACCTCATGACAAGCATTACACTCACCTACACTTCAAAAAGAGCACACAGCGACTTTGGACGAGTGGAAAAGCGAATGTGTGCGCTTGTGTACGCATGCCAGCGGGGACAACAGCAGGAGTATTTCATTTCATGCCCTTGTGCCCTGAAACTACTACATGTGTGTGTGTGTGTGTGTGTGTGTGTCTATTTCTGTGTAACTATGCACACATGTGGACAGGCAAAAATGACTGCTTCATGTTTTTAATCATATGTGTGAGCGTGTGGGTGTGTGTGTGAGTACAGTGTGAAAGTTAAGCACCATTGTGAGCTGGATGTTGTCCCTTTTTCATCATGTGTGTGTGTGTGTGTGTGTGTGTGTGTGTGTGTGTGTGTGTGTGTGTGTGTGTGTGTGATGGTACCGCTTTGCGCATGTCCGCATGCGCTGTGTACACTGTGCACCGGGGGCAGGGCTCGGCGCTTAGTTAGGATTTTTTGGTGGCGATTTCCATATTGCCTGGGGTCATGTGGGCACGGTGCCCACTCCCGGTGCTGTGGGTGCCCGCTGAGGCGTGGGGAGATTAAAGCGGGCGCACGGTGCCACAAAGGGGCCTGTCTAGTGCTTTTTAATTCCCCTAAATTAGGGCACGGTGCCAAGGCAGCTCTGCTACGGCAAACACTCCATAACTGGCACCATAACTACTGCTCAGCAAGACACACACAGAGAGAGAGAGCCGCTGAACACTGGGAGAAAACATTCCCTCACTCTCTCTTTTTCACACACTTGCTTGCATACTTGTAATTAGCGAGCCTTTGCTAGTTTGCGGGGGACTGTCTTGGTAATTCGCTGTCATTCACATCCCTCTGGTCCTTTTCAGGGAGTTCAGCTGCAGTGATGTCAGAAGCACCAGTGGAATGTGCACGCTTCTTCTTCTTCTTCTTCTTCTTCTTCTTCTTCTTCTTCTTCTTCTTCTTCTTCTTCTTCTTCTTCTTCTTCTTCTTCTTCTTCTTCTTCTTCTTCTTCTTCTTCTTCTTCTTCTTCTTCTTCTTCTTCTTCTTCTTCTTCTTCTTCTTCTTCTTCTTCTAATTCTTCGTGTGTGTGTGTGTGTAAATCTGCAAACCCTGAGGGCAGTGGCACGCCACTAAAGAAACAGTATAGGTGGACGCTTGGTCGCTATTTGTGTGTGTTTCTCTCTGTGTGTGTGTGTGTGTGTGTGTGTGTGTGTGTTCATGCCCTCAGGGTAGTGGCGTGCTGCTAAAGGGCTACTGTGTGGACACTGGGGTGTGTGTGTATGTCGGGTCTCTGTGGTCCTGTTTCTCTGTCTGCCTCATCCAAGTGCACTTTCTGAGGTGCGGCACTGGCGGCAGGACTTCACCTCAGAGCTCTGCCAGGGCCTGTCGGCTCGTCACCGGATCTCTGATACCTTTGTATCCCGTATACGTTCCTGCGTTTGATCTTTCACAAGTGCCATAAAGGTTCAGAGGGACGCTGGAAGCGCTGACATTTAATTTGATTCAAATTGAGCACCTTTGTCTTGTTCGTGTTTTCTCCTCCTGTGTGACGTTCAGTCCCACGCAGGCGTGTGAAGTCATGACGCAACGTACGGGCCCGGAGAATATCGTGTGTCTGCGCGTCTGTTTGCGGGAGTGTGTCTGAATACAAACGCTCGCGTTAATCCCAGTCTCTCCCAGCATCTGGAGCCTTGACACAGTTTAAAGGGCTGGCTGTGTCCGCACAGGGACGGGCCAGTGCTCTCACACACACACACACACACACACACACACACACACACACACACACACACAGCTATCTAGGGCACCAGAAGG
>CM070110.1:14822051-14889551 GCA_036178185.1 Liparis tanakae | reverse complement strand
CCTTCACTCTTCCATCCTTCTCTTTATTGTAATGTATTGTGTGTTTCCCCCCTCCAGCTCCTTCCCTCTCTCCTCAGCTGCTCTCTCATTTGGGCTTTATTTGCATGGATGCAGACGGTGTGAGCAGGGCCAGCCTGTGTCCATCCCGGCCCCGGCTGAGATTTGTAATGCTAGACAACACTCGGCAACGCAGGGATAACAAACCTCAGCCGGCGCGGACAAAAAGAGCCTTGTTTTTATCCTTTCCTTTACTTCCCGCCGCTTATTGCTCCTCTCGCTTTGGAGACGCACAATTTTTTCTGGAGGAATGAATTTGTAGAGGGGGGCGTGGGGGGGGTAGCTCCACCGAATTTGTCCCACGTCCTGCTGGTGCAGTATATTTATTATATTTAGTTCAGTGCAGCAGAGGGTAGTGAGAGTGGTGCTTCAGGACCCAGGCCTTTTCTTTTTATTTGTACTGTGTGTTGCACTTTGTATCTTTGCAGGGCTCCTTTGTGTGCGGCTGGCTCCGCCATGAGTCGAACATTTAGGTCTCTAACAGTCAGCAGCTACATCAGCCTTTTCTCGACTTCTCACATAGTTCTTGATGGGATCTTGTTCGGGTTCTTAGTTGTTTCAACTCGAGGAGCAAACTAGGAGATCAAATGATTTGCATTTTGTAAACGGCACAATGAATTGTCTGCAGAGCTCTTTCTGCTTTAAAGTTTAGTGAATGCCGTTCCGTTTGTTATTTTGATCTCGCTTTTACTGCTTTGCTTTTTTGTCGACAGCATCACTCGTCATAATATATTATTTCACAGATCAGAGTATTGACATTTTGGTTTGGGGCCCCCAGAAAGGAGCTTTTAACGTCCACGCTGCACCACCATAACAGACGAGTGTGTGCATCATAATAAATTGCTCCACGCCCGTACTCTGCTGCATTATACACTTCAGTGTGCAATAACGTATTTTATAAAATGTTAACCTGTTGATTAAAGTTCCTTTGCCCCTCTACTTGCTTCCCGGTCTGTCTTAGTTCAGGATATTTATCTCCGGATCTCTGATCCTTCTCAACATCTCAGTCGAGGTTTGCAGTGATGTTCCAGCCCAGGAGTTAAAACGTGTCATTTGGGGCAGGGGGAGTCACTCTGCGGTTCACAGACAAGCATTTAGGACTTTAGAGAAAGTCTGAACTTTGCCTGCCTGATGCCACAACATGTTTCCCACATAATGCTGGCTCTCTGACCAGTGTGGTGTCATAATGGCTGGTTTAGATTCACCGCTCAGGGCTTTCATTAACCCAAAGATCAGCCTTAATTGACGCTTGTATAGGTCGACCATGATCTGGTGCTGGTGCACGCCAACTAATTTCCTCCAATTTGTTTTTGTAACCTTTTTAATTTTTTTATTTTTTTTTAAGTCTTTATGTTTCTTTCAAGACACTTTTAAAAGGAACACAACTTTTGTTCGGGTGACTCATCTTTTATGTTGTTTTGATAATATAAATCATGGGTTTACGCCCAAAAAACTGAGTTTTTATTATTATTGTTTAACCCCACTGTCTCAACAATCTGAATGGTTATGGTTCAGATGTCATAAACAGAAATGGTTTGAGGTTTGTGGGAGGATCAAGTTATATTTTAGACCAGCTGTCCACATTTTTCTTAACATTATTTTCAGAAAACAAACAAACATGGGAATGAATTGAAACAAGGTCAACTTCTAGCATATGGAGAATCAGGACAAGGGAGTATATGCATTATTATTTAAGCGCATTAATAGACAGTAGGTTTCCTCTATAGCATTAATGATTCAGTGTGCAGATTTTATTTTAATGAGCATATTTCCAAATATTTAGTCTATTGTTGTAATTAAACAAGTTGTACAACAACGTCATCCATATTGTAATAATTATTAGGTCTGCCCATATTTTATTGAATAATAAATACTAAGTTAGTGATCATCCACGTGGAGTGCAGGTGTTATTCTGTCTTCATTTAAAGTCCTATTCTTCGAATCTTCTCATAACAATAAACATAATGAGATTATGTGAGAATTTTTTTTTATATTGATAAATTATTGCACAATATGTTTTTGTTATGCATTGTTGCCACATAAATGTTTTGCAGCTAAACGTACTTATTTCTCTTATATTCCGGCAATTATTCGATTTTTTAATTAATCATGTCTGCGTGACATTTCTTAAAATTGACTTTCCTTGGAAAAGCCTCGCCCTGCACATGAGATCATGGCCACGTTACGCCACCGTGATGCTGACAATCACACACGCGGGCAACTATGATAAACTATTTAGTCTTTTGTTCGTTCTAAACACGTTTTGCTCGATTTGATTTCGTCTTTTCGTTTCGCCACCTGAAGCTCGTTGGAGACTCTGTCCAGCCTTCTGCGACTTCCGGTGCTTGGCGGCTCGTGCCGAGCACACAGTGCGGTCCGACTGTGCAAACTGTTATTTTAAAATTAATTAAGGGTTTAAAAAAAAGTCGTGTTGTGGGATTATTTGGGGTTTAGAGGGACATGTTGGTGTTTCTCCAATCAACTGGTCATTCTCCAAACAGGCCGTCGGGCACGTGTGAGCCTCCCAGCAGCATCTGCAAGAAGACACCAGAATTAATATTCAAACCCAAAAGAATCCACGAGAGAAGGTCATTGTATAAACCGATCATACAAACGGTTGAGGCTGATGTCAGTAAATTATCAGAATGAGTAAGAAAGCGGGATGTATTACATCTCTATTATTATAATTATAATTATTGTTATAATTATTGTGATTATCATTATTAGGATTATTTTACTCAGACTACCCTCCGAGTTGTTGATGATTATGTTTTTTTTAATTTTTTGAGTGAAAATATACTGATAATTATTTCCATGCATCATTTCGTTATTCGTCATTATTCTTTTGTACCGCCTAACTTGCCAACACTTTTAACTTGTCGCTATAGCAACTGCGTCCCAACTAGAGTACATATTTAAAATAATATCAGAAGTTTTAAATTAGTCTTTAAAGAAAAAAAATACAAATTACTTTTACCATCATAAAAAAGACAGATTATTTTTAGCCCATGGACGTTTACATTAGATTTTAATAAAACTAGTGCAGCAGCCCATTTTATTTTGAAAATAATATCAAAATGTAAAAGAAAATGGCTCAAGATTACACTTCATGTTTGGGCAGAAATTACCTTTAACTCAATGTTAATGGCCAGGTTAAAGTCCTTATTTGTACAGTGTGGCTACATTGCATTATTGTTATATGTGTTGTAATTAGCTTTTGATTAAAGGTTTCTATTTTAAACAGTACAACTATTAAACCAACACACACACTCTGCACCCGGGCCTCCGTTTCCTCAATTTTTTTTTTTAAAGAGTGGTGGGTCATCCCCATGTCGTGTTAAATGGGATTATCCAAATTAGTCAAACAAAAACGTAAAGCACAAATTCAATGACAGATAAATAATTGATGTGGCCAAATATGTGAGGAGGTCAACATTTAATTATTGATAAACCGTCATGTTGGAGGAATGTCATTAGAAGTCTGATTTGTTTTTTTTTGTTGTAATTTTAAAAGGAGACGGATAACGACAAGTGCACAACTGAAAATAATGACATTGCCACGCAGACACATGCAGCCCGATGCTGAGAGAGCAACTATAAATATTACTAGTCACCTGTTGGAATAAAAATAGTTATTGTATTGTTTCACACTTAACCAAGTGTTTATATTTGTTTTTGCAAAGCCTGCGTTTTGAATTATGAAGAAAAAAGAAAAAGTAGGATGTATACGGTGAAAACACACACACACACACTTTTATTTAAGATATTTGGTTTGGGGAATTTAATTTTATGCAGTAATTATTTTGTAATTTAAAATACAAATTTGAGAGACCATTTTATTTGTATCCTTTTTTGCACTATGATGCCCTTCACGGGTCCTGCAGGCCCCAAATGCATTCACATTAAAAGTCACTTTCATGTGACCCCCCCCCCCACACACACACACACACACACACACACACACACACGCACACACACACACTCACACACACACAGACACACACACACTTGACCAGAGAGCATGCCCCCGTGTCTTTCTGTTTGCGCCTGGCTGCTGCTGCTCCTGACCTCCACAACTAACCGCACTTTTTCATAAGAAACAGCCCGTTTCGCGCTAAGCAGCTCCCCAAAGTCAGATCCAACATGTCTGCACTCTGTATAATGTCTCAATCACATTAAATCCTGCGGCTTCATTGCGTCACTCTGTGGGGAGACACAGCTACACTATACATCTGTGTGCGTGAGGTGTTTTATAAAAGTTGCCTAAACGCCATATAAGTGTCGTTAGATAGGTTGCATGTAATACACTTATAATGCCCAAGTGAGTTTAAAAACAAAGGTTTTTACAAAATATATATTTATATATTGTTTTTAGTTCATTAGACTTTCCTTGGATGAACTCTTCGAACCCAGTGAACCCTTTTTATTTCTCCCCTCGCTGGATCTTGACTCCAGTTTGAGACATTACCCAAACTATACGGACATCAAGCTGCGGGAAGTCGCTCGGGTCGTGCCCACGGTGCCACTCCAGAACCCCCCGGAGCAGCGCAGGGCAGAGGGTCGGAGCCGGTGCAGCCCGATATAATCCCCGCCGTCCGTGATTCCGCCTCCCGGTCCTCCTAATGCTCCTAAAGCCCCAGCTGCTCCCTGGCCGCTCCGCTCTCGCCGCGACAGACTGCACACCGCTCGCGTTATTAATAATTCACTCTAATAACTCAGCAGTTCGACGCTGCCGGCTGAAGCACCGGGACCGTAAACAACTGCCCTAATTCCCCGTCTTTAATTCCTCTCTGCGCGCGTGTGTAAACAGCACGCACGGTGCTAAAGGTGAGCTATATAGTGGCTTTAAACAAAGTAGTATTGTTGCTGGTCAGTGGGAGGGAAGTGGGAGCTCTCTGGTGCAGTCGCCGCCGCACGTGTGTAGCGCACCGAGGAGCTTCCATTTTACGCGCCGCCGAGGCACCGGGAGCCCCGGCGCGACGTGTCGCTGTGCAGGCATTCACGCTATCAGCGCGGCTGCAGCGATCTGAGGAAGCGAAAACACGCAAGCTGCTCTTTCATCTCGTCAGCTTTGAGAAGGAGGAGGAGGAGGCGGCGAGGGAGCGGGGGTGCCCCCCCTCCTCCTCCCCCCGCCAGTGTGTGTGTAGCTCATCGCGCGCGTGTGTGAGTGGAGAGAGAGAGAGAGAGAGAGAGAGAGAGAGAGAGAGAGAGAGAGAGAGAGAGAGATACGAGGGTAAAACAGATCGGACGCGCGGCGCGGGAGACAGCCGCTTTTGGACACGTTTTGGAGACAGAAGCTGCCCGACTGCACACGGGGGAAAAAACTAAACACAACAACAAGAGAAAGCGCAACTTACTTTGCATCGCCTCGCCCTTCCATTCGGGTTGTCACCGCACCGTTCGTACTTGTTCGGGGAGAGCTTTTTTATTTATTTGTTTGTATTCAGCGGACGAAGTTTGGCGGCTGAAGGACGCACCTCGGGACTTTGACGTAGACGTCTCCCTGACTTCTGGCTGCTGGACATGGGTCGCATCTGAGGGCCAAGCTGCGGTAGACGGACGGCCGGCTCGGAGCTGCTGTCCTCTTGTCCTCCTGTCTCTTGCAGAGTGGACCCGCATTTGAGAGAACGTGTTTTTTCTCCCCTCTATCTGGGCCTACGGCCGACTTGTTTAAAGGTCCCTTTTTTCCTTTTTTTTTTGCTTCCGGCAACAGCGAAGAGACCAAGTATTCCTCCCTCAGCTCGCGCTCTCTCTCCTTTTTTTGGAAGCTGAACTTTTAAAGGAAAATGGGGCATTGAGCGGGTTGGCAGATCTCCCCACGCTATAATGGTACGTGCTGTGTAACTCAATAGTTCTCCTCTGTTGCTCTATAGGGTGAAGTCTATAGGACCGAACACCGCCCGGGTTGAATACCCGCAGCTACTTTAAGGCTTTTTGTTTTTACATTTCTTTGTGGAGTGTCAGCACTTTAGAGTGAGATCTGGCTGCGGAGTACGAAGCCACGGATGACGATGCAACGCACCTGCGTGCGCGCGCGCGTTGTGTGTGTATGAGAGAGAGAGAGAGAGAGAGAGAGAGAGAGAGAGAGAGAGAGAGAGAGAGAGAGACACTATGTGTGTGTTATGTGTATAATCAATTTTGACAATTCAGAACTCACAACCATATTTTTAAACCCACAAAATGGAGCATGTCGTATCGCACAGCGACGTATCTGAATGCAGCTCGATTTTTTTTTATACTCACATATTTTTTAGTGAACGTAACTTTTCTTTCTCTCCATTATAACAATAATTTCCTGAAACTAGCTCCAACGACACAGTAACATTGACATAATTTGCCCCTAATGTCTGAGATCATACCCCCCCCTCCTCCCTTCATTCAAAAGGATCTCGCCTCCCCGCTGGTGGCTGAACGCCGTGCAGGCTGAACTGTTTGCAGAGGCGTGTGCGTGGCCCAGTAAATACAGTTTGACAAAGTGGAGGCTGATCTTTCATGCGCCGCTCAGATCAAACAGAATAAAACACGCACGCGACCGCAGACTGCAGAGATCTGAAAGCCCAGTGTTGGATATTCATTAATATTATTGTTATTATGACGGTATTCTGAAAAGCTCCTCTCCACCTCGCACCCGGGCAGTGTCTTTCTCTGTCTGAGGCGGCTGCTCCTTTTTTAGTCTTTTCTATTCTTCGTCTTTTTATCAATGGGCACTTCATTTGCGTAGTTGATGACACTTTAAAGCGAATACAAGGGGTGAGGTGACACAGAGCGTCTGTGTGCCCCCCAGAACAAGTGAGAAGTGAATAAGAGCTTTTAATGTTGAGAAAAAAATCTAAAAGGGAATCTTTTCTTTGGATGAAGATGTATATCATTTTTAAAACGCTGAAGCATTCGGAGAGATACATATTATATTTTACCATCTGCTCAAAAACTTTTTTTTATTACAGTTTTTGTTCTTTTATCAACATTTCAAAGATTGGATTAGATTCCTTGCCTTTTCTTAGTCTCTGACATGTTGTCGTGCAAAGCTTTTTGGAATTATAATGACCTCAAATTAAAAATTACAATGGCCATAAAATGGTGACCTACTTATATAGCTGATCGTGAATTACAGCTGGCAGGTTTTATTTCTTTGAGGACTTTTGAAGAAATACCTGCTCTGAGGAAATTATGGGACGTTTTTGAAGAAATACAGAAATACAACACATTTGGGAAAAATACAGAAAAAATATTGTTATAAATTATTAGAATTGTTTATAATTTGTTATTATTATTCCAATATCGTGGCTCTTCAGACACACTTTGAGGTCAGCTCTATACATATACAATGTAATAGTTGATAAACTGAAACACTATTTTGATGTGTTTTTTAAAAATGGCAAAGTCTCACCAATTAGGACAAGAACAATTATAATATTCTTAATTTGTTTTAAATGCACAATATATTGACGATTTTAATGTCATTGCAATGATTAAAACCATATATAGTTTAATTTGCTCGGGGGTGTTTTTAAAATTTGTCATAAAAACCTGGTGAGTTTCTCCTCATCGAACAACTTTACAGGAGCAACTTGATTCAGCATTTTTTTAATTCTAAAAAATGTTTGTATGCGAGAATATTAACTTTATCACAGGGTTACCTGCAAATTCAATATTGTTTTTTAGTGGTACCACAACCGTTGTGATGCATCCACAACAATACAAACAGGGAAAACAATGTCACCTTTCAGGCCACATGTGACTCGTGGTCACCAATCACCCTCCAGCCTTTCTGAAGGTGTGCGGAACATCACACGACCACTCATAAATGGCGGCGATATCATAATGCTCGCTTTGTTTTGATTGCAGGCCTGTAATTTCACAGTTGGTTGCGTTGTGGTTGCTGCAGAGAAAACCTGCCAACCGCTGAACCTGTCTGTCAAATCAAAGCCAAGACTCCTATTGGTACTAAGCTGCGAGGTGGGCGGCGACTGTGTCGTGTTATTAAATACTTTTTAAAGTATCATCTAAGTTGCAAGTGGGTGAATATTTGAAAGGAGCTCAACACGTTGGCCTATTGAGTCATACAGGGAATGTGTGTGTGTGTGTGTGTGTGTGTGTGTGTGCTTTGTAATGTAACTCGATGCTTCCTGGTCTTTGTGGTAAACTGTGCCGTATTAGAACCATAACCACAAGAAAATCTCCCCAAGGATCAGTCCTTGTGTGACACAAAGGGCCGATTGTACCGGCCCAAACCTCATTGTTAAAGGCACACAGCGAGAGCGGCGAGGCCCTAACCCGGTGCGGTTCGGCCGTAAAAATAAAATAAAAAAAAGGAAAAGCATGAGTTAGGATCCATGTAGTGAAACGGTTCGCCCGTGGCCTTGGGTTACCTACAGGTAACGGAGGTGGCGAGCCGTGTGGGAAGTTGAGCGCTCCAGTCGGCGTGGTGTGCATCTGAAGGCCAGCCTGTCGAGCAGGATCAGCGGATTGACAGGAGAGGTGCCTGCCCAAGAGCCAATCTCGGGGTGTGTCGCAATGTGTGTTCAGACTTGTTTCGCCGTAACCGTTTTGATGTGTGTAATTTATTCTTTTAATACATGGAATCAGGACAGCTATTGTTTCGGCTGACATAGTTTCTATCTATTACGCAGGCATCATGCATTGTTGACCCCGCCCGGCTGGTTTTAATAAGCACCTTTTCATAAGCACCTTTGACACCTGCACATAAAGCTGCAACTTCTGGCCTTCCCGAATGTTTTGTAGCCTCTTGAGGTAATCTCATACTGCTGCAGTCAGACCTCCTGAGCAGAAACTGTTGTGCCGTAAGAGTCGCTTTGTGTTCTATCGGGTAAAACACAACTGCACAATTAGGCCCGATGCAATCTTCAGCAGTGCATTTTGGCGTGAGTGAAATAATTAGTCCCACTCTGCTCACCCACCTAGCAACCCACCCAGCCATCATTCTTCTTCTTCTTCTTCTTCTTCTTCTTCTTCTTCTTCTTCTTCTTCTTCTTCTTCTTCTTCTTCTTCTTCTTCTTCTTCTTCTTCTTCTTCTTCTTCTTCTTCTTCTTCTTCTTCTTCTTCTTCTTCTTCTTCTTCTTCTTCTTCTTCTTCTTCTTCTTCTTCTTCTTCTTCTTCTTCTTCTTCTTCGTGCCACACACACATACAGCGGCCCCCTCCCAATCAACTCTCAACAGTAACGCACAACAAAATAAGTGAAAATCTCTCAAAGCTGTAAATAGCCAACTAAGATTCAAAATTGGAAAGTACAGTTCTTTTTAGTGTTTTTAATGCAGCCCCTTTAGTTTCTCAACTTCTTCCTCATTCTTCCCGTCTCCCCTTCACACCCCTCCCGTAGATGGCTCTGCAAAAATAAAGGAAGGGAAAAAAATCATATTTTTCCAACGTTTCTCCCCGAGGTAGCTTTGGCATGGACTCACACGGCGGCCATTTCTGCCTTTCATACACCCCTCACACAACGTGGAACAGATCGCCGGTGCGGCCCGGCGTCTTTGAAGTGGTTGCCATCTCACGCAGGTTGGCTGGACTCCCCCCCCCCCCTCCCATCATTCTCATCCTGTCCCTTAAACTTGGCAGCGTTATTTTCAGCTACCAAATCACACTGATAAGACACAATGGCGGTGATAATAATTATGGTTTAAAAAATAAAAGATGGACTGACAGCGGCGATAGAGCTCGCGGTTAACGACTGTGTGGCAGCCAGAAAAGCTTTCTGGAAACGAGGGAGAGGAACCGCACCAGGTGTGTGGTTCGAGTGTGCGAGCGTGTGTGTAGCCACCACACGTGAGGCGGAGAGGACGATCATTGATATGTTGCCATTCATGTGCTTTAAAATGGAGCCATCTGAGAACAAATTTCACCATCAGGGCCTTTCATACGCAAAGCTCTGTGGAGGTGTGCACGAGTGTGAGAGCACGCACGCAAGTGTACGACTAGGTTTTTTTTTGTGGAGATCCCACCTCCAAAGAATTTGGCCATATGGTCGTCAACACATACACCCAGATAGAGGGTGAGCCAAGGGAAGACGGAGTGAGAGAATGAGGGGAAAGTGAATGAGAAGTGTCTTCATTTGTCAGTGGAGGCAGAAGGTAAGGCAGTTCAGAACAGATCCTATACCCCTTCCTTAGATCAGATGGCTCAGACACAAAAAGAATGAGAAAAAAAACCCTCCATCACATCCCCTACTGCACATATTTGTGGAGTGGGAAAATCTGTCTCAATTAACACATTTGCATTGGGCAATGATGGACTCCAAATAGGTCACTGACTCAATCTCCCGCCTCCGAATCTTCCCTCTAAAATGTTAATTAAGGAGGGCTTTGAGATTTTTTCGCTCAGGGCTGGCCATATGGGCCGGGCATATGCTCTATATATATAGTACAATATATAATTCATACACTGCTGCAGGAGAGAGTGTTTGGGGGCATGGAGTTTTTATTTTTGTGTGTGTGGTTGGGGTGGGGGGGGCGTTACTACAAAGGGAGTCAGTATGTTCTGGCCTCCCCAGTGGCAGGTACAGAGCTTAGCCTATTCATTAGCTTTGTGTTATTCACTGTTGCACAATGGGATTGAGGTTCATCAACACCTGTTTCTTTGGCTGACGACATAAAGAGGGCATTTAAATTCCTCTTTGTCGGTTGGTTAATATGAAATGAGAGCAAATCATCTATTGTTGGAGTGCCGTTTCCTTTTTTTCTTTCTTCTTCAAAGATACTGGAGTAATATTGAGATTCTCTGTGTGGTCAAGGATATTCTCGAATAGTCAGTATGTCGAACCAGTTCTCCCAGTGCCATCCTGCCAGGCTGCACGCATCCACCACACAGAATTGGACGGTGGCAGCCAATGAAAACAGAGCGCTGCTTTAGGGTTACAGCTGAGCCAATCTGAGGAGGGCCTGCTACTGCACTTGACCTTGTTTCTGGCCAGGCACAACCAATCGCAGAGACCCCTGCACACCTGATGCTGTGTGGTCTGCCTGCTGGTATCAGCAGGCAGACCACACAGGTGCCGTGGATCCAGGCCCATTATTCTGAGTGCCGGCCAATCGGATGCATCGTCTCATTACCGGACACGTGCGGACTAGCAGACTTTGAGCGATTGGAGTTTGTCAGCGCGCGTGTGTACATGGGCAACAGAGCCACTCTGCCACCCCATTCCCATAATGCTTTGCAGTCTTATCAGCAGGCCTCTCTCTCTCTCTCTCTCTCTCTCTCTCTCTCTCTCACTCTGTCTTTCCATCACCCTCACCCCGTTCCTGGCTTCGTCCTCTTCTGGAGACCCAACAATGAGCACTGTGTTGCACCCTTTAAGGAGCCGCAGGCTTCGGCTATAAAACAAAAAAAGAAACTTAAAAAAACATGTTTATGGACTAATAAAGATGATTAGAAATTGCACAATTGCAGAAAAATGGATGTTTGGCGAGCGCAGATTATCTGTCATAAAAAAGTCGAGAGGAGAGACGGAAGAGAGAGAGAGGGAGAAAGCGAGTTAGCTGTACAGACCTCTCATTGCGAAGGATATGAATAGCCTTTGTTTTCACCACAACTCGGGGCTGTGTGGTCTGCCAATGTCTGGCTCTTATTATGGGGTTTGTGTCTGCGTAAGTGGCATGCACGTGTGCGTTGGTGTGTTTGTGTACGAGGCCGAGAGCACATGGGAGTGGAACAAAAAAAGAAAAGGCACATATATAAATATACATATATATATATGTACAGGTGATTATATTTTCCGGAGGGTTATACTACACGTGTGTGTGTGTTTAAATGGTCCTACACACCAGATACACTGTATTTACATCCGGCTCCCGTTCAGCTAAAGAAATGTGGCACGGGGTCTCCAACTGGCACAAGCACACGTGCACGTTTTTTTTTTTTATCCGTTCGGGTTGTGAAATGAAATAGGATTTCACAGAACGGCACAGTGGCTGTGGAATTTGGGCTCCCTTCGCCTAAGTAGAGCGGGATAGGTTGATCCAATCAACGGCAGAAACTGCAAGGAGAGCCCGTTTCACAGCTCTTGGCCCTGCCAGAACCCTGCCTGCCTGGCTGCTTGACTTAGAATACAAATGAAGCTCCCTGAATGCACACTTACACAAACACACACACACACACACACACACACACACACACACACACACACGCTGGTACTTGCAGACAGTCTGGCTGGGGATGTATAGTGCAAGAGTTGTTAGCGGGCACTGTGCTCTCTGTGGAGAAGTGACACCAGTCGGGGTTATGAGGCTGTTTCATCCAGTGCATGTACATTTATGGGATGGTTGCATCCCGGTGACTTTAGGGCACGATTGGTCACAAATGTCTCTTTTCGCTGGACTTCATTTCTTTGGGCCAATGTCGCCTAAAGTCCCAGCTCTTCCCCAAATTACAAATGATCTATTTCCTCTGACCTGTTGCCTGTTGTGCTTTTCGTATTTAAATCAACATTGTTTTGGTGTGAGTGACCAGGATTTGGTGATTAGTTCTGGAAAGTTTTCTGGAGAGTTTTTTTAATGTATATTTTAAAATGTATTTTGGATTTTGGGGGTGAACTGTTCCTTTAGCCATTGTTAAATAATAACAAGTGTCTGATATAACATTTTATGATTTAAATGTTCTTCTATTTTTAACCATCTCTTTTTTATTTTTATTATAGGCTACTGACACCTACCTGGTGAACGACGATCCATCTAGAGGCCCAGGGATGCCTGAATGTTTCCTCGTGTCTGACACGTACAGGGTAAATAAAAACACACACACACACACACAAACACACACACACACACACACACACACACCACAAGCTCACTGCATCTGTCCTTGTCATGTTGATGCCCCAAGATCTTTTCCTGGACACGCAAACAACCCCAGTCCATTAAAAGTAATCTGTATAAAGATTTACAGCGGCTGGAAGGAGGAGGGTGTTCAGAGTACAAAGACTCACCAGAGCATTGTTGAGTTGGAGGCTCTGGGGTTAATGTGTCCAGGAAATACACACATGCACTCCTGTAAAAAATCTCCTGCATGTCACCATGGGCATCCTGAATTCATTTGTCCACCATGCTGACGTGTGTCGACGGCGGCGGTCTGTGCAAAAACACTGCATTTCCTCAAAATGTCAACTTTTCTGACATGTAGGCTTTAATTTTTTTTAAATTAAATTAAATTTATATATATATATATATATATATATATATATATATATATATATATATAAATATATATATATATATATATGCATGTAGAAAAAGCATATTTGACCGAGTTCACAGACGACCTTCGGCCCTTCGTCCTCTTCCTCTTGGGTCCAAACACGGGCAGAGACGCAGTAATCCGAGCCGGGTCGGGGTAAAAAAATAAATATAAAATGTATGTGCAGCCGTTGCATTCAGTGAATGCGTTTAAAAAAGCAGCAGGCGTAACACATTGCTCCATACACACACACGCACACACACACACACACACACACACACACACACACACACACACACATACACTCCGATTGCGAACCGATCCAAAGAGTCTCCGGGATCCTCGCTGTGTATGATATGCTTGTTAGCCATAACGGCCAGTCTCTCTGACTGCATATGCCTGTATGCATTTGACTGGCGTGCTTCCTTCCAGAGCACACACCAACAGCACACACCAACAGCTTACTCAAACAATATTTACACTGCATGCCATGGTAAACGCTACACTTACACACATTTTCCATTCCCATATTTCCTTCCTTTTCCTTTTTTTCTTTTTTTTCTTTTGAAAGGCGGCCTCAACCACCTGTCTCACACATTTAGCATGCTAATGGCAGTGTCAGTATGCTACATCACTTTCAATATTTAATGGCCTAGCCACAGGCGACGGTAAACAGCGAGTGTACCGGGCAGAGCCGTGTGTCAAGGGGAGACCACAACATGCTAACTTTAGACACACCATATGGTTTTCTCGTGTGCCCTTTTTTTAATGGCAAGCATAGTCCCAGGAACCACTAGAGCCGGCACGGTCGAGGGCCGTTCGGTTAGTGAAGAAAAACCTGAGTGTTTTGTAAACCCTGCGGTTGCTATAGTTTGTTTGTTGCGGCCAAGTTGCTTGTGTTGAATACCGAGATGGATGTCTCGGCCCAGGCTGCAGCCGGAGACAAAGGCAGCCAGTAAAGTCACACCGACGAAAAAAAGGGTCAGCTTGTTTGTCTGTGTATGTGTGTGTGTGTCTGTGTGTGTGTGTGTGTGTGTGTGTGTCTGTGTGTCTCTGTGTGTGTGTGTCTGTGTGATCAAGACGGTGGAAAAAAGAGAGGGAACAGCAGAAGATTATAAGATAGATAGAAAAACAAGGAAAGAGGTCACTAAAAAGACAGAGTTTGAGAAATAGAGAGAGAAAGAGAGAGAGAGAGAGAGAGATGGGTGGACAGAGAGAAAGAGAGGAGGGAAACCGAGGGAGCACACAAAGGCTTTGGGGTTTTGGGCCTGTGCCGCGGCGGGGTGTGGTTTGTAAATGAGGAGAGACTATGCATGGGAAAATGAATGGACTACACCTCAATGTGCTTCACTTTCATGCACTTTTATTTTTCTCAATATAATTCCCTCTTCAGTCGCTCGTGCCAGCGCATCTTTGACCACAAGACATTTGTGGTTGTGTGTGTGCCTGTGTGTGTATGTGTGTACATTAAATGCATGTGTGTATGTGGTGTGAGTGTCTAAGTATCCTACATAGGCTGAGGTCTCGTAAAGCTGCACAGCTTCATATCCCCCTGAAAAACTTGGCATTCGAATGCGGGGGTGACTTCAACCCCTAAGAAACCGCACCCTCTGCACGCACACACACACACATGCACAAAAACTCTCACACACACATGCACAAGGCAGGGGCTTATGTATAATTGCAGGCACTCTGCCTGCATATATGAGTTTGATTAGGCTGAGGAGCAGGGAGCGGGCACGGATAAAGCCGAGCCTGATTAGAAACAGAGTGTATCGCTTCCATACAATAGGAGGAACAATGGAACTGGTTCAGACCACTTCGTCCAAGTCCAGGTATCCTTTGTCTCCATATGCAAAGGTACAGCACACTCAAATAGAAGTTGGACTGTTAAAAAATAAAATAAAAAATAGGGGGAAAACCCGGAATGCAAGCGGCATCGCAAGTCGAATAGAATTCCAAGGTCGTAAATGTACAAGTTTCCGTCATAACTTTGGACTTATGTAGTTCATCGAGGGCATTTGAGGTGCTCCCGAGAAATGTCAGGACTATTCCAACGCAGAAGAGGGTTCTTTTCTCACCCCGAACTTCACGTCTACAGCCGCGCTCAGGTGAAATGCAGTTGCCAGAGCCGGGGCCTCAAATCCATCCGTCACACCTTGTAAAATTAATTAAACACAAATAAGTTTGGCCCACATTTGAGCCAAGGTCTCGGCCGCCTCGGGCGCCCCTGTCCGCGGCACACCTTTTTAAATTTACAGTAGAACTTCGGGACACGGGGCCTCTTTGCACTTGAATTAGTTTAATGTGCGGAAAGCTAACGGGCTGACAGGACGCCGCAGCTACAGCTGAGCTGTAAATGTCAAACCATGCTTCTATTTCTGGCTTTGCTTCTGCATTTTACCCAACTGCAAAGGATATGAAAGTTGAAAATGGATCATTTTGAAGAAAAGGACTTATAACACGGTTATTGCTTAGTGCTAAGTAATACCATTGTTTATAATACAAATAAGAGGAAATATACTTCCATTGTAACGTGACCAGATCTCTGTTATTAAATGAACATTGCATAATAACTATTGTGAGCAATGGTATATGAGTATCATACAATAACAAAGATAAATTGTAACTTGTGAATTATTTGGAGATAGACGGACCGACAGAGAGATAAATATATATATACATGTATATATATGTATATATGTGTGTATATATATATATATATATATATGTATATATATATATATATATATATATATATATATATATATATATATATATATATATATATATATATATAGAATCTCAGTTATCAAAACCAGATTAAGTAAAAAGGCGGCAAGAATATTGTTACAAGAGAGAGAAAGCAGAACAACCCTTACACACTCAAAAGAAACGGCACAATCCTGTAAGACGTTGAAGCAGAATGGATCAGACCCCACTGTATAACTATATACGTCCAGGTGTAAATATTCTAGAAATATTTCATATCCCAGAGGAATTTAAGAAAACACCATAAAACTCGACGAGGTCACTGAACTCACCACCGAGCACCACATCCCCCCCCCCCCCCGCGCGGTTCCCTGGGAGTTTCCAGCGAGACGCTGATTCCATTAAAAAAAATAAGAAGAAGAAAGGTATAAAAACATAAACTTTCATAAGTCGATGAATGTAGTTTGAGACACCGTTTGGGGTTTGAGTCGAAGCGGAGAGACAGCGCGAGAGAGAGAGCGCGCGAGAGGGAGAAAGCCAGAGCGCGCGAGACAACGAGGGAGGGAGGGCGAGCAGAAACTTTCCTGTAAAGTTAGTGGAGCTTTCGCAGCGAGTGAGGCGGGGTTACAGCCGGGACCGAGCCACAGCGGCTTTGCGATGCGGCACCGCAGCGAACCTCCATCCAACTTTACTATCAACAACTCGGCTTTTCATCTCTAGACACAGCCATGTACTCCCCGTACTGCTTGACACAGGTATGGACTATAATACTATGTGTGTAGACATGCGCCGTTTCTCCGTGCTCTTCTTGTTTGCTTTTTGTATGTTATGTTCCGGTATGGTGCGCCTCCGGTTCGCTTCTACTGTACGCGGTTACCGTGCTGCGTGTCTGCCGCCGCTGCCGCTGCTTGTCATTTGTTGCGCTTTAAGGACATTTGTTTCCCTTTTACGGCTCTGCTCTCTTTCCCCCCAGATAACCTCTCTCTCTCTCTCCCTCTCTCTCTCTCTAGCCCTCGCGCGCGGGCTCCCTCTCTCCCCCTTTCTATTTATTTTCTCTTTTTTTAAAAAACGGGTTTGCTCGTTCCTCTCGTTGCGCATGGTTTGGAGATAAAATGGCGCTTCTACCAAATCTATTTAATATAAAAACGGAGGCTGGGAAGAAGAGGAAGAAGCGCTCCGTGCCTGACAGTTGGCCGCCCCGGGGCAGCACTCGGCCTCATCGCCGGCGGGAGTGAAGCACGACTCGGCTGTGATGCGGTCGTTGAGTCGCGGAACTCTTTATTTTGAGGGTTTGTGGCTCGCGCCCGGTAACGTAGCTCTGCCGGTCTCTCGGCTCCGGGAGCCTTTAGGGGGTCGCCGTGGAGCTCCCGCACCGCGACGGCCCCTCGGGGGGCTTGGTCCATCAGTCTCGTTTGGCGAAATACAACTTCTTTTTTTTTAGAGGGGTGGGTGGGCGATCCTAAAGGGGACCGTAAAGGCGGCGGAGGGGAGTGGGCGGATGTGTTGTGGACGGTCCGAGCTGCACGGCCGCAGTTTTGAATCCACCACAAAATACAGTTGACCTTTAGGAAGCAGTGACGCCACTTATTGACCTTAATGGCGTTAAAGGGAGCACCGCGTGCTCTTCAGCGCGAGGGAAAGCTCGCTTTCTGTTGCGCGTGTATTTCAGATTGGGTTCAGTTTAACAAGTGTACGCATGTGTTGGATTTAGTTACGCTTGTCTTTAAAACAACATTATAAAATGTGTTATATAATTAAAAGATCCTGTAATTATGTGTAATTAAATGCAGAATGATGGAGTCCGTTGTGACCTGTTCCGGCCTCGTCCCCCCGCACTCTGTTTCTAACTATTTTATATTAGCTCACCCTTTTGATAAATGATATATATTACTACATTATACATATGTATTACACATTCTTTAAATGAGTGGTGCACATGTACACAATGTAAATACTTAGTTCTTGTTCATTTCAGGATGTTTTTTTCTTCATGTGCTGAATACGCCTCGTTTTTCACTGTTAATACTTTGATCTGTAAACTAACAGCTCGCAACAGCAAAGGTCAAGTCATGTATGACCTTTATTGATTTGGTATTTGTTATGTATTAGTGTTTTTCCCCCATGTTCTGTTCGAAGATTTTTATTTATATTTTGTCAACTCGTTTCTACATTTGGAAACAGTGCCGCCCCGGCTGAGGTAACGCGAGAGCTGGAGCCAGCCGGGCTCCGGCTTCAGGCCGCGGGTCGGGGCTTCCCTCCTGCCGCGGCTCATCACACGAAACCGCAGCAATAAAAGTCAACTTTACGTGTCAGTATTTTACCACCAAAGCTTTGTAAAGATTCAGTTGCATATACGACCTTTTGACATCACTGTTGGTCAGAGGGCGCTGTGTGTGGTTTTGTGTGCATGTGTGGTTTTGTGTGCGTGTGTGGTTGTTTGTGTGTCTGCGTGTGTGTGTGTGTGTGTGTGTGTGTCTGAGGGGACGAGCTTGAGTTAAACTTAATCATCAGACTCATGCACCATAATTTATACACGTTAATTTACAGACGTATGGCGGTTTTGTATCAAGCTGTTAAGCTTCAGGCCTGCAGGTGAAATGTTTCAGTCAGAGGTCACGGCCTCCTCTCGGGTTCACAGCCACACGGTGGTGCATTGCTGTGGGATACATATATATATATATATATATATATATATATATATATATATATATATATATATATATATATATATATTATACTAAATGTATCTATATTTGTTGAGAATGTATTACCCTTGTGTGTGTATATTTATTCATGGGATGAAGCGAACACATTGTTCTTGAAACCATCTGACCTCTCTCAAGTGTCACAAGAACAGCAGCGCTCAAATGCGAAATTATATTTCAACACATGTATTAATTTTTTTAATTTTTGATTTATTTTAATAGGCTATACTTCTACAACATCATTGACATCACTTAAAAACACGCTCCTATCTCTCTCTCTGTCTCTCTCTCTCTCTCTCGCTCTCTCTCTCTCTCTCTCTCTCTCTCTCTCTCTTTGTTTCCTCGCGACGTCTGTGGTCTGAAATCCTCTCTCTAATCAATAGTATATTTGATTTTCTGCGTAAAATAAGTCAAACAGCCATGCTGCATATTGAGCACAGATAATGTTCCACGCCGGTTCTGAGGCAGAGGTCCGCATCGAGTTTCCTCTTACTTTCCATTAATTACAATTAATTGGCAGTAGATCCTCTCGCGCGGGCGCCTCGCGCGGAAGCGTGATGCCCATATGCGCGATACATATTGATCCGCTCACTGTTTTTCTTTTTGCGTCTCGCGCTCACGCTGACGGACATAAGCGCGTCTGAATTGCTCGCCTTCTCTTTTGTCTCATCGAGAACCTGTCTTCGTTTTTTAGGAATATTAACGCAGCAGTAAAAAAAAAAAAAAAAAGTGACATCTAAAACCTACAATTTAAACTCGTTTATCCTCCATTCTATTCGCTTTAATTGCCTATTTTAGTAATCTACGGTTTGTTTGTTGTTTTCTTTATGTGTCCACACACTGTTCACACACACACGCACACGCCCATCAACTGTACTTATACCCATATTAAAGCCCCTGTCCATTAAGACTGTTCTCGTGTAGTTTAAATAATTCACAAATCACAGAAAACATGAAAAACTGGTGTAAACAATCTACAATGTATTATTAATGCAGGTAAAAGCTTTGCTGGAACGGTCTGCTAGGTGACGGATCCGATCAGCCAAAAAAAGAAAAGAGGTTGCCAAACAGCATCGAGAGTTTTTATTCATTCATTTTTAATTTTTATTTACGTGCCATTGTTTAACATCCCTGCGCTGCGCGCGTTCACATTACCGTTTCGCCGCGGGCGTTGAAGGTCGCGGAGGCGTCGCGCATTCAAACTTTTATGCGCTGCGTTTTTCTGCAATCAATTATTTGCGACTCTGCGCCGTGCTCCTCCAAAGGAGAGGCGGCGGCGGCGCGGCTCGTGCCGGACCGCAGCCTCACGAGCACCGCCAACTTTCGGGAAGCATTCGCAGAGAACTCGAGAGATGATTTGACGCTGCGCGCGAGACCCGTTTAAACTTTTCCCGCACAGATCACACATTTGAGAGCTTAATGTCCAATTATTTACAGTTTTGGTTTTCCTCTCCAACATTTGGACCTCAAGTCCTTGGAATTCACTCAGCTGTGCAGATTGGCAAATAACTTGAAAGCATGCAGTGAAATCTATACAGATGTATGCCATATATCCATAGCAACAGACCCCCCCCCCCAAACAGATTGTTGTAGTCCATATATCTTTGGTGATGGAAATGAAGGCACTTATCATCTTAACAAAGCAGTACATATGGAGGATGCATAAAGTCTGTGTGGCAATATGTTTGGAGCCCACGCAAGCACTTTCAGTCTCTTCAGTAAAAAGTCAACCACACAGGCCTGCAGATCTGTGTGCGTGTGCGTCCGTGTGTGCGTGTACAGTAGGTGCACGTTTCTTACCGCTGGCCCGTTTGGGGCCGCTGGCTCTCCTGCGTCAGCCCTCGGTTCTGGTTTCACCGGGACGGCCGTGGCGCTGGTAAGCCGAGGTGGGCCTACACGAGCTGGTAACTAAAGCCCGGCTGGCATCCTCTTGCAACACACACACACACACACACATGCACACAAACACACACACACACACACACACACACACACACACACATACACACAGACCAGACCTACAGACAGACAGAAACACGTACACACACACACACACAGACCAGACCTACAGACAGACAGAAACACGTACTCACACACACACAAACACTCACACATACACACACAGACCAGACAGACAGACAGAAACACGTACACACACACACACACACACACACACACACACACACACATTGCTCACAGAGCTAGTCGGTGTAGCACAGGCAGCAGAGAAGAGGTCTGCCGTGGACCGTAGGCAGGGGTTAAAAGTGGTCCCGCCGACTGTGCCAGGACGACAGGCGGGACCGGGGGGTACATTGTGTTCTTTTTACTTATTCATCCCTTCTGCTGGAGGCAGACCAGGTCCACCTTCCACTGTTGGGCCCCGCCAGTGAGAGATGGTAGGCAGGAGACGGAGGAAGGAGTGCAGAGAAGTGGGAGAAAAGCACAACATGTCTGTCCACGTCATGTTCTGAAACTTGTGCTTGTGGGAGTTTTTAATAAGCTGTAAATCAAATTGATAACTAGCTAAAATATTCAAAATCGTGTTTGTGAATAAAACAAATTGGTCTTGCTTCGAATGCCTCCCGCCCCCTAGCAGCAGAACCCTGAGGTAGTTTGTGGACTGTCCTCTGTGTGTGTGTGTGTGTGTGTGTGTGTGTGTGTCTTGGAGGTGAGTTAAATCCATCACCGTGGTGCTCGGCTCATCCCTTATCTGCCCAGTCTTCCTGACCGCCCAGAGAAAATGGATTTATCATGCTTAACCGAGGCACTTGGCACAACGATCTAATAGGTGGTTGTCCCCTGGATGGATGTGTGTGTATGTGTGTGTGTGTGTGTGTCCGATACGTATGTGTCCATGTGAATATGTGTATCACCTCCACCCCATTGTCCTCTGCCTCCAAGTGTGGATTAGGTTTAAGCTGCACTGTGGCCGGTGGAGGCAGGCGGCGCCTATAGCGCTCTTATGTTGCTCTGTGATATAGTTTGGTTTACCGAGCCACGCGGCACACGCATGTACATACACACACGCACGCTCGCTCATCTGAAATCAGGCCGAACACTCACGTATGTTGTATCCAGATAGACGGACATGTGGAGCAGCAGCAGCAGCCAAATCACTTCAGAGTGCTGATGCTCACGACTTCTCTCCTGGGAGTCGAAAGGACTCGCGGAAAAAAACATCACGCCTCGCTTTTGTCGTTGCAAAGCACTCTACCGAATATAATTGAATAGTTTTGGCAGGGGGTAAGAATCAGGTGCGATTGTCTGATAATTGCACATCACGCCCGTTTTCTCAGGTTTGAGTCAAAGTTGCGGCAGCTATCAGTCACTCGCAGCGAGCGGCGAGACGGTGGGAAGGCGGTGAATCAAGAGGCGCGAGAAAGCCGCACAGAGCCAAAGCGCCGCGCTCCTCCCGCAGCTGCCTGGGACAGACTCCCCTTCACCTTCGTACCCGCTCCTCTTCCTCCACCCCTCGCCTCCCCTCCACCTCCTCAATTAGCTCCCTTCAAAAGAGAAGTAACGGTTAGCGAGAGAGCCGCATTGTTCTAGGATGAGCCATGGTTGTTCTTGTTGTTGTTGATGTTTGTCTCTCCATCCCCCCCCCCAGCTTCCCCTCCTCTTTCTCCATCCCCCTCAACGCCGTCCTTTGGTGTGTTTTTCGCTCGTTTTGATTTTCTCAGAGGCTCTTTCTTTTTTTCTTTCTGTGGGGGTAACCCCACTGAATGGGACAATGCAGCCTAGCGTGAAATTAAAGCTCTTAGTTAGTTTGGAGTTGCTCAAAAGAGGATTTTGCACATGCATGCATTCATACACCCTCCCATACGCTATGTATATAGCTAATTAGAGGAAGTACACCCTATGTCGAGCATCAAGGGCCCAATTAAAAGAGTATAGGGAACCTCAGCGTGCGAGATCTGGGCCAAATCGGCTCCGTGAATGCAATCCCTGCGCCTTGCGTGTGAACAGTGCGTCTGTCTTCTTAATCCAGGCGGGAGAAATATGGACACGACTGATATGAGAAGCCTAAGTTTCATTAACATATGCATGTCACGTACTCAGTGAGTAAATAAATGAAAAGGAAAAAAAAGCAATCGGATTGATCGTCCCCGATTCCTAGCAGATTGAGCGGCTCCCACCGAGTTTTCCAGGTCTCGTTGTGGAGGTAGCAAACCAAGTGTCTGTTATGCATGCTCATTAGAGCTTTCTGTTGTTCACGTTAAAGACATTTATTGGTGCAATTTCACAGTGCAACGTGAGGCTGGCGGCGGTTTAGCTTTGTCAAATGTGTTTCCATGCTGCCGTAGAAGATTTCTGATAACAAAGCAGTAACTTCCTTGTGTAGAGCTTCATTGATGTGTTCGCTGTGTCTTTAAAGGGACAGTTTACCCCAAATGAAAGAATACGTGTCGTTCCTCTTACCTGTAGAGCGATTTACCCATCTAGATTGTTTTGGTGCGAGCGGCCTAGGCGTGGGGATGAGGCATTGCTATGGAATTCTTCCAAATGGCATTGTATTTAAATTTATTTGACACTTTGAGCCCATTATATTGGAGAGAAGGCGGACATCTCTATGGCCAATGGAAGAGAAACATTTTAATATATTTTTATATTTTAGATTTTTTGGTGAACCGTCTCTTTAAAGTGTGGGTGATGGAAACACAAAGGGCAGACTGTATAGCCGCGACACCCCACTGTGTTGAATGGACTATAAGTTCATTTATTTTTTGCTTGCCCTGTTGGTGTGTGTGTGTGCATGTGTGTGTGTGTGTGTGTTTGTGTGAAAGAGACAGAGACAGAGGCAGACTAATATAGAGCAGCAGCAGTCCACATCGCCTGAGTGGTACGAGTGATAGCTGAAATACCCACCAGAGCGAACAGATGTATCGGATACCTGACGCACTGGCACCAACGATCTACTCCCAGTCCGATCGAGTATCATGCGCTCAGATGCTCCTGTTCAGCCCGATTTCCTCAAGTTAAACTACCGGTCATGGAGGCCTGCCGTCCTGACAAGGTAGCCAGTTAGTGAGTCACATTTTGTGGAACAAAGTGTGCTGCTCTCTGATCCCCCCTCCCTCTCTCCCTCTCTCTCTTTTTCTCTCTCTCTCACTCTCTCCATCTCCCTCTCCCTCTCCCATTGAGAGCACTGGCAGACCGCCAGGGCTGGAAAAATCTATAAGCCATTGCGTAATATACCATATCTTTACCTTGGTTGAACCCCTGTGCAAGATTCACAGCTGTGTGAGGGTGTGTGTGTGTGTGTGTGTGTGTTTGCTTGTGTGAGAGAGATAGAGTGTGTGTGTGTGAGGGACCAACAGACATAGAGGAGAGAGAGAGTGGCTTCTTTGTGGCTATAGTCTTCAGTGCGCACCCTTGTATAAACAGTATCACACCACTTTGATCAAACGCTGCCGGCAAAATATTTTCCCAGAGCAGACGTAGCGTGGCGTTTCCGATCACTCAGAACGCTGAGGCTGTGTAAAATGTGTCTGTTTTAGAGGCGAGGGATGTTTAAAAAAGGGGAATCAAATGAACTTCATGTTTTGCCTGGACGCTATACTCACTGTATAAGTTCCATGACAACGCCACGGTGCTCTGAAAGCCAGTGGCGCGAGCAGCACTGCTTCCTCCAGGCGCATCCTTTAGGACGGAAGCAAAGGTGCAAGGCCGCCCGACGCCTCTCAGGGCGGAAACACCTCCTCACTCTTTTCTGTTCTCACCAGGATCGCAGCGTCGCTGTATTCGGTGGAGAGTTATCGGTCCTCTCTGTAATGGCTCTTGTCTCTCGACGACTACAAAAAGGAAGTTGTGTGTGAATCCTCTCGTATTAATCAAAATCGGCGGTTCGATCCCCGCTCATGGCCCGATTCGATGTGTCCTTGAGCAAGACACTTAATCCTGGATTGCCTACGGTGTTTGATGGTAAGTCGCTTTGGATAAAAGTATCACCTAAATGAAAAGTAATGTAATGTAATAAATGAAACTCGAATCAGTTCAATTATATTCAGTTTATTTTGAATAGCCTAATATCCCAAATGACTAATTTGCTAAGAGGACCCTAGGACCTCACATCGGATCAGGAAAAACTCCCTAAAAATAGAAAAAAACAGCTCTCATCTCCTCTAATACGAGCCACTCAGCCGGTGTGATATCGGCCATCCCATATCGCACGCTCAGTCAGATTCGTTTTGGAAGGCAATGATTATTATTAATGGTTTGTAATGACGACTGATAATCCCCACATGCAGCACAGAGCACCTCTTGGATTCGCTCGGAGGCATTTGTTTGTTAATGCATCAGCGAAACCTAAAAATACATCCAGATGTGTGTGGGACAAAACCGCAAATTCGCCTGAGATCCCTGCCATTGTTTAAGCTCCAGCCTTATTATAAATCTTTTTTTTTACCAGCTTGCTTGTGGAAATGTTCTCAACGAATGTGCACAGAACCCCGATCCCCCCGCCCCCGTGTGCAGTTAATTTACTTTCCTCTGCAGCTACAGTGTAGAGGGTCAAACGGTGTAGAGGGGAGGTACAGCTTCAGTAAAAAGTTGGGTGGCAGAGGGATAAAGCAGCGTTTTTCAACTCATGTACTGCATATGTATTTATGTGTGTGTGTGTGTGTGTGTGTGTGTGTGTGTGAACGTGTGCGAGGCGGACCGCTGAAATGTTTGTGTTTATTGACTCAGAGAGACGGGCTGTGGCTGCGCACACAGCGGTGTACGGGTGGCAGGGGTCCAGGCTTTGGGGGAAACGTGTGTGTTTAAAGTACACACAGGCCTAATTATGCTGATTTAAGCATTCTTGCGGTCCTCCCTCTGGCTTGTGGTGAGTTAACTGCCAGCAGAGAGGGGGGGGGAGAGGGGTAGTCCAGAAGACAGAAAGTGAGGCTCAATAATTGAGAGTACAGAAAGAAGAAAGCGTAGAGAAAGAAGAAAAGAGGTTCGTACAACGCAACGCGGGGAGAGCGTCTCGTCCGAGGAGCAGGTCGTCTCAGGACGCCCGGTGAAGAGGAGGAAAAACACACACTGCCGTCAAACTTCCCGGCAGGTTTTTTCCCCTCCTCACTTCGGGGTTGAGAGCGCGCCCGCGCTTCGTATTTATTTTTATATTCAGATGTTATGGATCGCTCCGGGAAAAGGCGGCCCCTTTTCCCAGCAAGAGGAATTAATACTGTTTGAACGCTCTGCAGAGTCTAAAAGGGGGTGTTTTCTTTGCAATGGAGGTTTATAAGTTTAAAAAACCTGACCACTGCTAAACAAACAAACGGGGGCATGATTAAAAGCTGACCCTTGTTTGTTGACCCTCGGCCCTCCCGTGGGCCCGTGGGTGCGCACCTGTCTGCTGCCGGTGGACGTGCGTGCGCGTACCGGGCGGCTTCACTGTGGATTGTGTGCAGAAGGCGGACGCCATTAGAGAAAGAGCTACATATTCTAGAAGCAGCTGTCTGGGGTAACTTGTTCACGCTGTTAGGGCTGCTAGCACCGTTAGCTGGCAGCCGCCCGCTCAGCCGTTGCCACGTTTGAAGCAACTGGTTTAAAATAACCACGTAAGCTCAGTAAAATGTCAATCTTTTTTTTTTGTTAAATGTAAAACAAAGTAAAAATAACAGCAGCCTTTTGAGTCTGTTGGCTAAACGATCTCCAAAACGCCACGCGAACCACTAAAGAGCGCGTAGAAGGCCGGCACGGGCAGGGTTCGTACGGTCATGGAAAACCTGGAAAAGTCATGGAATTTTAAAATGGTCATTTCCAGGCCTGGAAAAGTCATGGAAAAAACTTAAATCATAAAGGTTTGGAAAAAGTCATGGACATTTTTTATAATCACATGTTCATTTACGGCAAGTTTGAAATAATTAAAATATTTTTTAAAGAAAGACGCTCAAAATATAAGCCGCCGTACACTCGCAATATTTTCTAAATGTTTCATGTTTATACCGAGATTTTAGTTTTGTAATGAAAATTCCTGTCATGGAAAAGTCCTGGAAATCCATTGGTCTAAATGTGTATGAACCCTGACCGGTTCCCTTCACTCGCCCCGGCAGCGCGGCTCAGATTGATGAGGCCGCTGTGCCTTCTTCCACGCAGGTGATAAAATCCTGGCAGCACTGCTCAGTGTCTCCGGGTTCATCCGCTGCTCGAGGCGGGATCAACCGACACCAGAGCTCACACGTGCTCCCATCTGACAATATGCTCTCAATTTCCCTACACTTTATTCCGATCTTCTTCCCCCCCTCCTATCTTCTCTCTTTCCATATCTGTCTCAAAACCTCTCCTTTCTCTTTTGCCTTTTATATATTTTTGGGATATATATCGTATCTCCTCCTCCTTTCTCTGTCTCTGTCCTTCAATGCATCTTTTAGAATAGAAATATACTTTATTAATCCCCAAGGGGAAATTTACTTCAACCGTTTCTACCCCTCCACCCCACACACACACACACCTCGTCCACTGCTCCTCTCTTTTCATTCCCTCAGGAAGAGCCACAGTCTTATCTGGGATATGTTGGATTTGGTGAGCTTAAAAGCCACTTCACTAACTCACTGTCTTCCTCTCCTGAACACAGCGCTCTATCTAAAACAGTTTCGCCACTCTCTATCCTTTCTCCGCTGGAATGCTGTTCATCAGGGCGACTTCTTACTCCCTCACGGCCTCTTAATGCTAATCCTTCACCTGACTCTCCATCTTCTGGACCGCCACCCTCGTCTCCCTCGTCTCCCTTCCTCCCTCCGCCTCCTCTCGAGCAAAAATGCCTGATACACACGTATCGAGTTGCTTCGGTGATGTGAAGGAATGCTAATGCATCATAACCACATCACTGTGCTTAAAGGAGGCCGATGGTGCCAAGTGCTATCTGGAGAATCCATCTCTGCAGCAAGAGCTTTTCTCTCCCCTTCAGATTGAGCGTCTAGAAACGCAGAAAGCCCGAGACAATGGCGTTGTTGTATTCAACAATCCAATTCCTCCAAGAATTGGAAAGTCAGCCTAAATAAAGACGCGGCCAAATCCCATTTTGCATCTGATTTATTTTAGTTTTCTTCTCGGGGCAGCTGAAGAAGCCCAAAACATTTCCCTATACGTGGTTCTTCTATGTACGTTTTCCGCATCGTAGCGCTCAAACGCTCACAAACAAATGCGATATTCAGGGGACAAAATATTTATTTTAACGCTTACAGAGTGTAACCAAATGATGAGTGTAAATCCAGAAGCAGGCCGGAGAGGAAATGATCAGGGGGGGACAGGCCCTCTCTGGCATGTGGCAGGCAGACTGGAGTGAGAGGGATTTGCTGGTTTTATTATTAGGGTGCGTGTGTGTGTGTGTGTGTGTGTGTGTGTGTGTGTGTGTTGTTGATGGAGCGGCTCCATCCATGTTGACTCACAGAGAGACACCGGCGATGGCTACACTGAGCATGGGTGTCAGGCTTGGCTGATGACTCCTACTCCCTGTTCAGCACTGCAAAGGCAAAACCCTTTTGTTTGTGTGTGTGTGTGCAGGCCACACTGCATGTGTGCGTGTGTGTGTGTGTGTGCACGAATTTCAGTCCTGACAGCCAAGAAGCCTCAGCAGCATCTGACGTGGCAGCTCTTGCTGCTTTCCATCCAGCTCGCTCTCCTTCTGGCTCACTTTTCTGTGATACTATCTCTTCATACAATCACATGTTTATAAATGGAGGCTGACGGGAGTTTCACTCCGGCCCGCTGCGCGCCCAGAGTTGACGAACACCGCCGCGACGACGACACCGCACGAGTAGATTCAGTGTGGATAGGAAATGCATTTGTTGACCTTTATCCTTGAGGCGGCAGTAAAGCTGAGCCAGATGGACTTTTTTTGCCGTTTGCTGCGTCTTTTAAAATCTATATTTTTTAATTGTTGCTAGGCAACCACCAAACGACGAATACCCGGTACAGTTTATTTTAGTGAAAACAACTTTGAAGATGCAGAAAGCTCCACTCGAGAACAAGTCGACACGTATCGGTCTGCACGGACACGTTCGGTCACTCGTAGACAATATGGCACTTTCATTTCATTCCATTTCTTAGCACAATGTTGGAGGATTCCCAGGTAGCTCGGGCAACTCTAAAATATGAACTAGAAATTCACAAATTAAAAACTAATAAGTTGTCACTCATACACATATGATACATTTGATCATAGCTGTTGTACTGAATCCATCATTAAACTAATCTGAAGCTTGGGTCAGCTCTCTATTACCTCTCCCATGCCTGTGTGTGAGGTGCCTTGACTTGTTAATGGAGGTGGGCTCCCTCCGTTTCATGTCCCAGCCCGGTCACAGAGGAGATAACTGCACACACACACACACACACACACACACACACACACGCACACACACACACACACACACACACTCTCACAGAGGCGCCCGTCTGCACCATGTGTCGGCCTGTCCTCCTATCAGCGGCAGCTAAGGCGTCAGCTAATGGGGATCCAGTTAATGAGCTAAACTAAACTCCCCTTGCTTTGTTTGAGCACACACACAATATATATATATATATATATATATATATATATTTATATGTTTTTTCTAGGATAAAAGTTTCAGAAGTGATTAAGTGGTTTGTGTGTGTGTCTCTCCGTGTGTGTTTACGTGTGGTTGTAAGGCCTCTTTGTTTCTCGCCTCAAATGTGCTTTTGTAGTTTTGTTTGCGTGTGTACTCTGTCTTTCCTAGGCCTGGCATGGCGCTCGCCCTATAGGGAAAGCCCCTCAAAACGGGTGCAGCGACCTTCAACCCTCTCAGAGTCGGGGGCGTCGCTCGCTGCCACGCTTTAAGCCGAACGCTGTCGAGCGGAGGCCTTTTAACCCCGCCGGGATCAGAGGGGGCCGAGGAAGCCACTCGGAGGAGCCACCCACTCTTAACCCCGGACGCGACCGCCTCACAGCGCAGACAAGGCAGAGTGCTCAGGCAAAGGCCCAGCTCATATCATGCCACAGGGAGCGGGCACCGCTTAACCCTCGCCGCGCCAACTCAGCGAAAGGGCCAAACACACAATGAGCAGAATTAAATCCGCAAGCTTCGGTGTTCCTGATAGGGCGCTCCCTGGTGCGGAAACATGGCGCTCACGCAAAAGGGTTCGTCGCCCATCGACAAAGTAGCTCAACCGCACAGCGCTGTAATTTAAAACGATCATTTTGTTCTTATCGAGCGCTTGCTTTTCTTTGTTTGAGGTCAGATTTAGCCTCAACCCACTTACATTTTTTCTTACATGGAACTGTATGCAGGTGAAATGATTTTGCACAAATGTCCCCTTCTAAGGGAACTAAAAAGACATGTTTGCAGCCGTAAAATCCCACAGTGAGGTGTAAAAGTAGGTTTTAAAAGCCATGTGTCACAGAATCTGATCTGGTGATTAGTAATCCTTCAATCAGCGAGATTGCCATCAGAGGCGCTTCACCCGCATCTCGTGGATCAGCTCTGTGCTGCGGCGCTGGGACAATAGATACAATAGATATCCCGCCATACTCTAATACAATTGCTGCTGTTAAAGCATTTTAACGTGACCGCGAGTCTCCTCTTTTTTACAGTTATAATCCTGTTAGAAAGGAGAGTGTTGGTGCGCTTCACCGACTCTCTGCTCAACAATAAAGGAAGCAATCAATCACGCAGAAATAGGGAATAAACTCACGGTGAAGGGATAAACGAGCCAACTGGCTTCTTGCTAATTATACATTTAACACTAAACGTTGACAGATGATACAGTGATTATACAAAATGCAGCCGATAAATACAAAGTGTAATTTAAAGACAACTTGTCTTTAAGGGAAGCACTAGAGAATGAGTGTGTGTGTGTGTGTGTGTGTGCAAAAGACAGAAGAAAAGGAGCGAGAGAGTGAAGGGAGTTTCTGCACTCTGTCTGTCAATGGCCGAGGGACGAGTGCACAAGTTTGAGTCTGGGTGAGCAAGCTGTGTGTGTGTGTGAGAGAGAGAGAAAGAGAGAGAGAGTCAGCGAGAAGAGGAGGGGAGCTCCACCGTGAAAGGAGTGAGGGGGAGCGGAGTGAGAGATGCTGGGAGATGGATAGAGATATATAGAGAGAGAGAGATGGTTAAAGTGCAACGACGATATCGAGGGAGGGAAACAAAGTTTTGGAGAGAGAGAAGAGTTACAGACTAAGAGTTGAGAGAAATAGAAGAAGAAATGGAGGAGTAGGTGACGGTGGTAGTGAGGGGAATGGGGGGGGGGGGGGGTAAATGTGTGAGTCGGGCAAGTGGTGAAGCATTTGCATAAAGGGTGAGGGCACTCTGCCCGGCTTTTGGGGAGAGAGAGGTTGGCATCTCGCCGTGCCGACTGGCAGAACGAGGGCCGGGGAGGAATAAAAGAATGAAGAGTAGGTTGAGGGGGAGTTGTGGGGGTTGTGGGGGGGTTGGGGGGGGGGGGTGAAGCGAAAGAGTGCGAGAGAAAGTCTCCCAATGCATCTCTTGTGCTGCGAGGACAAGCGGGTGAGGGCACAGGAGGGAGGCGAGTATCGGGTTTTACTATCTGCCTGATTCCTGCTGTATTCGTTCAAAGCCCTCTCTGCAGCTGGAGGCGGGGCCTCGGCGGGGCCGGCTAGCGGCCGCTGGAGCGCCGTTAGGTGTGTGTCACCGTGGTGTTGGGGTGGGGTTGAGGGGGTGAGACGGAACGAGCAAGAAGGACGCCCTGTCCCCCCTGTGATTGAGCAATAAAGCTGCTGCTATCACCCTGAACACACAGACACACACACTCACACACGCACACACTCCAAGTATCACACTGCCCACTTGACCTTATCAGGAATGGCCGCCCTTGTCGAGGGGGAAACGCTGTACTCTCAGTTTTGCGCCGACATCCTGTCGGAAAATGCTACACCGACCGTGCGAGTGTGTGCGTGCATGCGTGTGTGTGTGCGTGCGTGATTGCGTGCGTGCGCGTGCTTGCCATCGCTGCAGAACCCTCGGCAGTGTAAACACACATGCAGTCGTCTATATGCGTTCACTTAGCATGCATGTAATCCTATACTTTCCCATCTAGCTGCAGCCCCATGTTGAAGTGGTTGTATTAGATCATTGTTTGCCAGAATCTCCTAATTTAGTTTGAAATCCATAATCTTGACCGTTTTTATTTATACCACGATAACATCATCCCCTGTAGCGAAACATTCTTTCTAATTGACGGCACTGCTATATCAAGATGAACCGTTTAGCATTAAAAGGCGTAAATGTATAGTGTTTCGCACAGACCTGTTTCCCCACTGTACGGTTTGGCGTCCGCCGTGTTTAAGTTTTGAGTTCCGCTCTTCGATCCAAAGCCAAAAAACTAAAAATATATTTAACCGTTTAATCATCGCAAAATGTAGTTTGAAGTCGTCTAAATTGAATTCAGCTCAAATTTTTCCGAATATAAAAGCAAAGCTATAACTCACTTGTGAGGTTAAAGTTCTGTTTATCACGAACTGCATAAGGTGAAATTCATACAGATGGGCCAGAGTCGTAGAAAAACCACACAAACCTCAAGTAAACTCTGGCTGAATACACTCTGGATACAAAAAAGGACTCATAAAGAGCCCTTGATTTAATCTTTGATGTGCTCACATTGGAGGCTGAAGTAGCCCGCCCAGACAAAATCCCTCTCACTAACGTGAAAGCATATTTGAGTGTAATATTACCCCGGTCTGCAGTCATGTCAGAAGCCCCAGCTTGCTATCAGTACTTGTGTCTCTGGAGCTGTTTAAAGCTCGCTCGCTGTCTTTCCCCTCGCGAGCCTCATGCCACAAATGGCTTCCAGACATTCACACATAGTAATGCTTCAGTGTGTAAACAGGCGTAATTACAAACGATGCGCAGACACACTTTACACATCAATCTGTGCCGATTGGGAGAAAAGGGAGGGAAAGTTTTCTTCTTTTTTCTCTCTCTCTTTTCTCTTCCAGGGTGTGTAGATGAATGAATGGATGAAAAGGTTTTGAGCTGCATGGTAGAAGACTGGCAGTGATGAGGACATTTTAAAGAAGAAGTGTCTCTGTGTGTGTGTGTGTGTGTGTGTGTGTGTGTGTGTGTGTGTGTGTGTGTGTTCAAAAATGGGTGTGTATGGGCTCGGAAAAGTGAATGAAAGGGGCAAGAGAGAAAAAAGGACACTTTTCTGTGCCATGGAGAGTTTCCAAGGAAATGGCAGTTTATGTAAAGTTGTACGTAATTATTTCATATCCCTGAGGATCGTGGGGTGACTAACCCATCACCTCTTGATGGCAGGGTGCTGCTCTCACTAGACAGGCCTGCTGAGACCCTTACTTCTCCTGCACTCCTGTAATAAAAATATGGAAACTTTGCTCAAGTCAAAGCAACTTTGTTTCTCTCTTCCTTTTTATTTTCTTTTAACGTAATTAACAGAAATGGCATCATGCCTGTAATGCATAAAATATGGTCCAATACCAGTTTTATATGAAGTTTAGAATGAGGCAAGATGTTTTAACTACTTTCGATGAATATACAAAGTGCAAACAGTTTAATGGCAATTATTCCAGACCACCAAGAGTAGTCAGCACGCACGCAGTCACGCACGTGCACGTGCACACACACGCGCACAGAAAAAATAGATCCCGCACAGTCTTTCCTTTACATCATTACAGTACTTGTCAATATTTGATTTTGCACGGCAGATGTCAAAGAGAAATTCCAACCGTGACACGTCGTGACATGCTGTAACCTTCATGAGCTTTCTGTGCGTGCGTGTGTGTGTGTGTGTGTGTATTTCTTCACCTTATTTTACAGGATCATCCTGAATAGTGGGAACTCAATACGTGTCAGATGAATATAATATTCTTCTTTTCTTGTGGAATTTCCCCCCCCCCAAATTATTCTGTGTACATTTTTTCTTTAGAATTAGATTTTAAGTTAAAATGCTGCTTAATTCAAATGTAAAAATGACAAAAGCATTTTGTGTCCCAGTATTTCTTATTCTTTCATTAATTGTTTGGTTAAATCAATTGATTATTAAAATGTTATTTAATGTAAAATGTTTTATTTTAAGTTATGAACAATTATTTATTTATAATGGAAGAGCTATTGAAATTGTAATAAACTGCAAATATTAAACATAATGTAATACCCTTTTTTGTTTATAATTATATATATGTTCAGGATATTACAGTGGCGTTCATTCATTCACTGTTAATTAACAATTTTACCAATTATAACAGTTACGTAACAGTTCAATTTCTATTTTAAATTTCAAACCACAATTTGTATGGAATTTAAATCATTTACATTATGTTGGTGGTAAAAATACAATAATATTCTATATTATTAAGATTATAATATGAATATTATATAACATTATTCTGATTTAAATGAGACCTGCTGTGAGGATCATTGACTTAATTTAGTTTGATTTAGTGTTGATGTATTACTTCTACTCCAATAATCTTTTTATTTCCATGTAGTCTTTTCTTGCAATCACGCAAGAAAATAAAAAGAGTGAACTCCCACGTTGTTAATCTAATGCCAAATGCCCAGTGAGAACCAACTGAACCGTTGATTCACAACCAACTCGTCATCACCCTGCAGGATTTGGCATCTAGCGAATGTTTGACCTATACTATTTCTTTCCTTATGACGTCAGCCCGGTGGCATTCATCTGCATACCTCCGATTAATACCACACATTCTTCTCAGGTAATTGCTTAATAGAGCGTGGGAAACAGGTCCAGGTTGGTAATTAAAACTCATTGAATGCTAATATGGCCTAGAGACAGGAACAAGTATTCATTTTGTTCTTCGCACAAAGGTGTTAATATAACCTCTCTAAAAACAAAAATAATATTGGTTACGCTAATACATCTGCACGGACTTATGGGGGGGGGGGTAAACATAATGTGACATATTTGTTTACTCTGGCGAGTGTTCGCCTTCACCAAGGTCATACTTTCACACTGTTTTTATTCATTGGCTCAACCACGACGCGTCCGCCTCACTCTAATTACGTTTCGACTTTTCTTAATTATTTTTGACCCTTCTGGTTTAACGTAGGCCGCGCGAGCGCGAGCGCGAGGCGGCTGAGGCCAGAGCCGCTCAAGTTCATCGTTCTCCCCGTCGGGGGGAGAGAGGCCCGATGGACGGGCACACGCGAGCTGCTGAGAGCAGCTTCACCTTCAACAGCGACGCGTCTCGATATGTTAACGAAGGTAAAACACGACGAGGGGACAGCGACCGACCGGCGGGCCGACCGGGGCTACCGACGCGTCCGCGCGGGTTAACGCAGAGGCAAAGACAGCCGTTACTAGCCAAAACTAACGTTGCGCCGGTGTTGGGAAGATTATAATGTTCCGGTGAACACGGCGACCGAGGTAGTTTTCTTTCTCTTCAGCGTGAGCGTATTACACGTGTCTAGTTTTCATACGAGAGGCGGGCTGCGGGCCGTTTGAGGCTTCAGGACAGGCCCCGCGGAGGGGTCCGCGCCCCATCACCGCCTCACACGGGCATCTCCTTTCGCCATACACCTCTGTGTTGTATGTTTATCTTTGGTTAAATAGTTCTGAAATTAACAAAACACACACGTTTCAACGATGTGACCTGCCCTGCGCATAAAACCAGGGTTTTGGTGACATTTTAGCATTTTATTTTATAACCTTATTTCTTACGTTTTTAGGCCTCATTTACGAGCCTCAGCAGGGTTTGAGCTGCAGGACATTTATAATATTCAAAGGCAGCCTAGCATACATGACACAGTAATGAAGTGGGTAAAATAGTATAAGCAGCACTTTTTTTTTCTCTCTCTCTTAGTCTTCATGTTGTTGGCAGTTCCTGCTGCTCCACGCTTGGCCTTGTTAACAAAACCTGGTTTCTCTCCTGCCCTCTGAGTTGTTGCCCTGTCGGGGCAGGAGGGGAGATTGTCTTGCCCAGTCTGGCGAGCAAAGGTCACCGTTTTTCTGAAAGACAGAGCATGGCATGCAGAGATAAGATGAGCTCAAATTATTGCTGAGCAGATACCTAAAGAGTCCAGTGGCCAAGGCCCCAACAGACTGCCACCCTTCGTTCTGCCCTGGAGAGTCTGAGGGAACGGGAGAAACCCTCTCTAATGAGCTGAAGGGAAATGGGTTTGAAAATATGAAAAAGAGAAAGACAAAAAAGTAGACGCATTAAAATAGTAGAGTGCCACATAGACTTATTTCTTGGCCAAAATCATAAAAGATCTTTACTTAACTGCAAATGGTGCACAGACCTCAGTGCATGTGTTAGGCATTGTCTTTTCTCTAGTTTATCGTCATAAATGGCTGTGGTTTTAACTAAGTGATTTAAAAAAATGATTTTATTTAACATTACACATTTTATACAAATAGTAATAATATGGTTTATTTAGCAGTAATAATATGGTTGTTTTTGCAGTCTCATGATAGGTTTCTGTTTCTGTTATATAAAGAGTCAAGAGTTCTGTTACTGAAAATATGTTGCAGGGTAGGAACTACAAATGTGTTGGTAGTTTAAATAGACAAAGGATAGGGGTTGGATTTCCATGATAGTGATCTTGGTTATTATCATTTTGCCTGTATTGGCATGCTGATATTACAGGAGGTGTCTGTAATACTTGGAACATATCACACCTTTTCTTTGTCTGCGGACCATTCATCAAAAAGTCTAGATCCCTTCAGTCTTTTCAAATAAGCGACAAACGCACCTCCGTCATTGTTCTCCATAAACAAACACGTGCAGACCCTTTAATTCCATCTCTTCATGTTCCTTTTGCCCATATTTTTTTTTCTCCTTCCTCCGCCATCTTCTCTCTCATTCCCGTATTTTTCACGTGTTCGGTGCGTCTGCGGCAGGCGTATGTTAGCATAAACAATCGGCACCCGGCCCGGCTTGGCCTGGTCCAGATGGGGCTGCGCGCCGCCCCTCCTTCCTCCCCCCGTCAGGCAGCCAGCTAACCGACTAGCTACCCATCCGGTTAGCCAACCAGTCATTCACCCAGCCAGTCACGTAGCCTCCCGGCCAGTCATCCAGGCTGCGGCTACTCTGTCAGACACTGACAGAGGGAGCAGCCCAGGCTGAGTCTGATGGTCCTGGGAGCCAATCAGAGGACTCTGGCCTTTTGTAGGGTGTTCACACAGACGGCCTGCCCCGCCGCACAGCAGGGGGCCTCCACCCACAATCAAATGTCCGGGCCCTCAACTCTGCCACACGACCAGTTAGCTTTTTGTGGCTGCCCACTGCCGAGATTTCAGTTCGGACAATGTCTCTATAAATCCCGTGAGCTCTGCGGACAAATTTGGACGGCACAGATGAGAATCCTTTTTTCCTTCAAAGTATGACATTTAAAGGCACTTCTAATGACAAGTGCGGTTCATACGTATTTCATACATGCATCAGATTATGTTGAATTGATCCCGGGTGAGAGCCTTTGTCCCTCAGATATTTCTCCCATGGTGCAATGGGCACAGCTTGTCCCTCTGAGGTCATGTGGGTCAGCCAATGAGGATGAGACACTGCGCTTGCCAGGGCAGCCATACAGCCCGTTGCTCCCTCACTTTCCGCTGCTCAATCCCAATCATGTGCCATTGTGTACTTTATAATGCAACTCAATGGAAATATGGGCAATTTACCGCCTGCAAGAGGAAACTATAAGTCTTGTTCACGATCACAAAGACCAGTGTATCTGAATTGGAATTCATTAGACAAAGCTTTGTGAATTACACGGAAGCCGTATAGCCTGTTTTAGACGGTTTTAATATCCGCTTGCCTCGCCTTGTTAAACAGCTTAACGTGTCGAGGCTTCTGACATGAAGCTGTCCACCGCAGCATGTTCAGCTGTCATTGTCCACTGAATCACCCACAAATGGGATTGCTCCCTAATTTGGTAACAGAAACTTTTAATGTGTTTCTGTGTCTGTGCTGTTGGATTTTTAAACTGCAGTAACAAAACAATACAAAACAAAAAAAAAGAGAAAGGGAAAGAAGGGGCCAGTTTGGATGTGAAAGTGCATTTTGAAACAGGAGAGCATGTTTTTGGACGGTATTTTTGGGTGGAGGGGGGGGCATTTTCTTCCCCCCTCCTCTCTTTGTTTGTGTGGTAAATCCAGGAGCAGCTGCTGGTCTCAGGGTCTAGTGGGATTTTGGGCCTGTGTTTTCTCATGCCATCCCATGCCAAGGTGGTGTAACGCGAGCAGAAGAGCGAGAGAGAAGGAGGGTGGGGGTGGGGGGTGGGGGCGGGTTCTGGAGAGGGGGTGCAGTTGGAAAGTGGTTTGTTGGGATGGCTGCGACCACGCTGGTGATGAAGCCGATGAGCGGGGGGGCAGGGGGGGGGGGGGGGTGAAGGCAGGCGCTGTCTGGATTGGATGCATGTAAAATTAATATCCTCTGGACTTTGCCTTTGCACTAGATTGGAACTTGTCTGTTTGGCTAATGACGTGCCTTCTGCCTGCACCACACACAGTCCCCGTTTCTCCCCCTCCCTCTCTTCTCTTTCTCTCTCGCTCTCTCTCTCTCCACTACCAGCCACCAACCATCCACTCCCCCCCCCACTCCCCACACCCTCCCACCGCTTTGCTTCTCCCTCTGCCATCCCTCTCTTCCCTCCCTTTCAGCGCTGCAGCGTGCGTATTGGCTGGGCCGCTTGAGCTTCGGTGCCAAATAGGTGGGCCCTCTGCATGTTGGCACCGACTCAGTCAATGGTTAGAGAAGGAAAGTGGAGAGGAAGAGAGAGACAGAGTTGGAGAGAAAGAGGGGGAAAAAAGAAGCAGCACTCGGGTTTGCCAGCGGTCGTGCACGCTCTTCCAACATTGATTCGGTCCTCTTGTTTTGTTTTGTTTTTTTCTTCTTCTCCTTCTTCTTCTCCTCCGTTCGCACCCCCCTTGTCCAGCTCTTTCTCTTTCCCCCTCTCCGTGAGTCTTATGCAGATCCCAAAGAATTTAACCAATAGCACGTGCCGCTCCGCCAAGCATTTTTCTGTTGTTGTTGTTGTTGTTTTTCTTCTTCTTTTGCAACATATTTTTGCAAACAAAGAGGCTTGTTTAAGTTTTAATTTTTTGCTGCAATATCCCGTCCCGCTCTTTTTTTATTCTTTTTTTTTCTAGATCTTTTTCTAGATCTTTCTAGAACTTCTCTACTCTCTCCCGTTGTTCTCTTGAACATCACCTCTACTGCTAAAGTACCTCCTGTGTTCCTGTGCTGGTATTACACTGCACCCCCCTGGCCTGCCTCCTCTTTCTCACCCCCCCCCCCACCCACACCCCCACCCTCCCGCTTTTATCGAACAGTTTTTCAACTTCTTTTTTGCTTAATTTTTTGTTTTCTAATATATGCCGCATTTCTTTTGATTCAACAATCCAGTTGATTGTCTTCTCATTTTAAGTTTCTTTGCAATCGCCGGGTGAATTTATGATGAGAGAGCAAAATGGTAACTACCAAGTTATTGTTATTTTATACACATATGTTTTGTGATAGCGACTGTTTTGAGTGCGGATGCAGTTGTGATTTTTCTGGACAAATATTATATGTTTTAATTCTAATGATTAGAATTATTTTAAATTATTTTTATTATAAATTATAGCTTATGTCAGCATTATGTTTTATAAAGAATTATTTTATGGCTGTAGATAAATAATACAATATTACAAAAATCACATTTTCTAGAAATTAATTTGTGATAAATGCAATTTTGCAAGTATGCAATATTTGTATTTTTTAACTAACAGCATGTTTTAAAAATCTGTATTTATTTAGTCAGCCACATGAATGTTTAAACAAATACTATTCAAAGAAAACAGTACAAACCTATTCAGAAACCTTTTAGTGTTCAATGTTGTTCAATGTTCTGTAAAGTGTGTCCTTCAATGTGATGCTGTGTTAGGTAGAGAGTGTAAAGCATCTCTCTCTCTCTCTCTCTCTCTATCACTCTCTCTATCAACTCTCTCTCTCTCTCTCTCTCTCTCTCTCTCTCTCTCTCTCTGCACCTCTCGCTCATTCTCTCCCTCCGCTCACACAGAGCAGGCGCCGCTCCTCCATGCTGCGTGCCGGTGCTAACTGCCTCTCTTCTCTCTTCCCTTCCTCACCCCCACTCCCTCTCTCCCCATCCTTCTCCCCCCCGTTCTCCCCCTCTCTCTCCACTGCCTCCTCCTGCTTCCCCCCCTCCTCCCTCTCCTCCTCCACCCTCCCCCCTCCCTCCTCCCTCATCCAGGATGAATTCCACCCCTTCATCGAGGCCCTGCTGCCCCATGTTCGCGCCTTTGCCTACACCTGGTTCAACCTGCAGGCCCGCAAGCGCAAATACTTCAAGAAGCACGAGAAGCGCATGTCCAAGGAGGAAGAGCGCGCAGTGAAGGACGAGCTGTTGGGGGAGAAGCCAGAGATCAAGCAGAAGTGGGCCTCGCGCCTGCTGGCCAAGCTCCGCAAGGACATCCGGCCCGAGTTCCGCGAGGACTTTGTGCTCTCCATCACGGGGAAGAAGGCGCCCTGCTGCGTGCTGTCCAACCCCGACCAGAAGGGCAAGATCCGCCGCATCGACTGCCTGCGCCAGGCCGACAAGGTGTGGCGGCTGGACCTGGTGATGGTCATCCTGTTCAAGGGCAGCCCCCTGGAGAGCACGGACGGGGAGCGGCTGGTCAAGTCACCACAGTGCACCAACCCTGGCCTGTGCGTGCAGCCGCACCACATCGGAGTGTCCGTCAAGGAGCTGGACCTCTACCTGGCCTACTTCGTCCACACGCCAGGTATGTGGCCAACTGGATACGAACATATGGAGGGGTGCCAACACATAACTCGCCATGCACACCCGTGTGTGAATACACATCTACACACACATTTGAATAATCTCACACAGAAACATACTTAACACAGAAACACTGTGGCAAATTATTAAATTGAGAGGGAACAACATAAATACAAATAAATGAGCCTCAGTGTAAAGATGCACGTGTTAAGTTTCAGAAACACACAGAAAAGAGGTTTATATTTGAGCAATAATTGATATTATAATTAAGTTATCTAATATTATTTTATGACATTTTCTGAATACATTAATAATAAATATAGCAAATATTTAATTTCTGGAACCTAAATAAATATCCTTATTGCTTTTGTTCTCTTTGGAAACGGCAAGTAGTTTTGCTTTTTGTCGTTTACATATTTTTCCTTCTTTTCTTCTATTTCTTGGTGTTTGTTTACATGACAACATAGTATCAGCAATAATAAAAAGAATATGCGAGTGTGTGTCAAGGGCATTTGGCCAGTGTGCTCTGGCAAGTACAAGTTCATTTTTCTGAGCGGCTTCATATGAGCATGTATTTGGTGTTGTTTTATAGGAAGGAATTTGCATGCGTGTGTGTGTGTGGGTGTGTGTGAGAAAGTGTGTGTAAGAGAGAGAGTGTGCTTTTTAATGAGATGATCACCACTGTCAAACTGTGTTTTTGTGCAATGAGTGAGAGTCGTACTCAGTCTGTTGAAGTGTATGTGCCGCGATAAGGCCATTGTAGCCAGGGATCGTCATTTGGCCACAGCCCAGGTTGTGTGTGTGTGAGTGTGTGTGTGTGTGTGTGTGTGTGTGTGTGTGTGTGAGAGAGAAAGCAGAGCCGCGAGTCTCCTGCTTTCAGGCCGCAGGCTGCTGCCGCCTTTACCGTCTGCCTGAACGCTAGCACCACGCTGGACCTGGCACACACACACACACACACACACACACACACACGCAAAAAACACCAGTGCTCACAGGCAGCCAGTACTATTGCAGCCACCTTCACACCCATACACACATACAAACACAGCTAAATAAAGACACACACATTTGATTAAACATTTTTTTTTTTTTTTAAAGATGCAAAACACAACTTCTCTTTGTAGCGCACTTACACACCTAATGCCAAAACACGGTTTTAGTCACGATTGCGTACACACGCCCACACAGCGCACTCACCAGGCCAAGGACTACCATGGATGCACTGTGATGCAGCCAAACATTGTTGTATCTCAGCCACCATCACGGATACACACCCTCACACTCGGCCAAACACCGCTGTAGCCTCCAGTGTGCGTACTCCACGTACAGCCAGAACACTGGCTGTGTTACCCCCCCCCCCCCCCCCCCCACATTGCAAAAAACACTGTCACAGCCGCCACACACACATACGAAACACGTTTCACAGCCAAATCCTCCAAATACACACTACTTCACCATTTGCTGGCTACGTATACATACAAACACACGCTCATGACCTAATATTATCTCAGCTGGAATTTTCGGGAAATTTCAAACAGTGACTCAACCAGCCACACACACACACACACACAACTAGACACACACATATCTAAATATTTATATTTTTATATTTTTATATACACACACATATATATATATATATATTTCTGTGTGTGTGTGTTTATGTATGTATACAGCATATCCCAGTTACTGCCCAAATACACACACTCGCTCTGCCTAGGCACAACTGGTAGCTGCTAATAGGAGCCAAATGCTATCTCTCTCTCGCTTTCTCTCTCTCTCTCTCTCTCTCTCTTTCTCTCTCTGTCTCTCTCTCTCTCTCGACACGTACCAAAATCTCAGTGCAGGCCAAACGCCTGGCGCGGCCAGAGCCTGGCAGCAGCTCCCGCTTGTCGGTCTGTCCGTGGTAGTGATGAACCGGAGGTAGCGGGCAGTTTGACGTTGACTGATGAAATCTGTCTGGGTTTTAGTTGCATTGTTGTGTTTTTTTTCAGAAAAATATTCTTTGAAATATAATTGTTTAATTTTATTTATTTATAATTGTTTTCACTGACTTAGTTATTGCACTATAACTGAAACTGTGCTGCAAACATGTGTAGATTATGTCTCAGTGGTGATATCTGCTTTCGATCAGTTTATTCTGAAATGTGCAATCTAATAAACGCTATATAAATCGTAGTCTACGGCAACAGTACATTATAGTATTATTAGTTTCTTTGATCTTAGCTTGGCAAAAATGTATTAAATAATTGGCATACATCTAATTATGACATACTTTGCATCACCATCGCATTTTTAGTTTTGGAAGGGAAATTAAAAAATATATATTTTGATATATATATATAGTTAAATAATTTATAGATTTAAGTTTCTTTAGGTCAACCTCATATTTTGAACATATTGAGAGGGCTTAGATTACATATATATATATATATATATATATATATATATATATATATATATATATATAGCTCTATAATTATGTGTTATCTAAATTAAAACTGATGAGTGACGGTGGCTGCAAATGATTGAGGGAGGACTGCAGTGAAAATATATGAAAAGATCCTATTTAAATGTCTTACACATTCCGTGAAACCAGACGCAGACACACCGAGTGTCTCATGACTCATTTTCTCTGCCTCTCCGGTCCAGTTGTCGGTTTGCCGCTGTGCACTACTGTACTTTGGTTTACAGCCGTACAGTAAAACACATGGCTGCCCCGCGCGCTGCTCATTCATAATATGGTCTCAATGTGTGCTCTCTCTTATCTTATTTGGCGAACGCAGAGTGCCTCTGTACTTTTATCGAGCTCCTGCTCAGTTTAAGTGAGTCTGAAGGAGACGTTGATGTCCAAAGACTCATAACGTCACCCCACTTGGCTCTCATTCACGTAATTAGTTGTAAAAGCATTATGTGTGTACAGACATGAAGGCCTTTAAAAAAAAAGAAAGAAGATCCATCCCATTTATCTGTTGCAGTGATGAGCAGTTACATCTTTTTTTGCCTCAGCCGCGCAGCGAATGACAAGAAGTGCTCATTGTTTGTTTTTGTTTGTTTTGCGTTTTGTCGGTCTTTAGCATCTCCGTCTCCCTCGCTCCTCTTTGATCCCGTGCACACTTTTGTCTTGTCTCCTTAAACATCGCCTTCATTGTCGCTCTCACAGAGGTAAAGCCTCCGCTGATCTCCTTTGTTTATACTGTAGGAGACACGGGGAGAGGGAGTCGCGTTAGGAAGCAGAAGAGGCTGCGATAGTGATTGTTCCGTTTGGCAGCGCCCGAGCCCCGTTGGTGTGGGAAGAAGAGAAAGACGTCTTGTGTTTTGTTTATGACAGAGTGGCAAAAGCTGCCACAGGGAATCTCTGGGCTTGCCGTCAGGCTTTCTCAGGCTGTTCTGCCGCCAGCCAGCCTTTGAGATCCTCTCCACGCTGCAGCCGGAGAGGAGCAAATCACGCCGCCGCAGCACAGAACCATCTCCCCCTGTTTTCCAGCCACCTCTGATAAAGGGCAACAAACCACACAAGAGCAACGTGTCTTTGAACATTGCAGCTGAAACGCAGCCAGAGAGGAGAGCAGCGGGGAGGAGGGTGTGTGGTGCAGCACAGTGAGCAAGGCATTATTATTAGTGTTTTATTAGGAGTTATTGACTGGTATCATTATAGATGTCTGCCAGCACACGGGCACGGGCGCTTTCATAACTATGAATGGAGTGGGTTGGATCGGCCTTGTTCACAGTACTACTTTATGAGTAATTCTCATTTCTGTGATGTCCTCATAGGTGGGTCCACTTGTTATCCAACTGAGTGGAAATCATTCAGCCGCTTCTCATAGTGTTCAGCGGGCTTTTTGATTTATAACCTTTGTTCTGTTTTAGCTTCAACTCAGCACAATTTTCTGATTTATTTAAGGTTGGAAAAAAAAGAAGATAAAAAAAAGCCCATTTGTGAGGTCCAAAGTTAGCTCGGTGCACTTAGTCATATTTTGGACCTCATTCGTGTTGCTTTCTCTTTTTCCCCTTTTCCCCCTCTTTTCTTTCTTTTGTACGCGGTAAGTGTGATCATGAAAAGATGTTTCAAATGTGTTTCCAATCAAAAGTGCAGTACAGGAAATTTGCAGTCAGTCCGAGGGAGGTGTGAAATGTGCTCGCCGTGCCATTTCTGCCATGACCGCGCCGCACTCCACGCTTCGCCGTGCCAGGTCCCGCCTCCCTCTCGCTATTGCAATAGTCATGCCTTGGACGGCTCTGTGAGAAAACCCAGAGAAAGACCTAGTGCTACGGCCGGGCCGCCCCCCCCCCGATCTGAAAAGCCAACTCGCTGACCACAGGAAGGCTTCACTAATAGAAACCCCACTTTTGTTCATTTAGGGAAAACTCCTGACGTTTTCTGAATTTATCGACGGTAGGGACAGAGATGTGGATGAAAGGAGGAGAAAGGAGAGGCGTTCTGACAGTCCCGGCCGACATGATGAATGGCTCGCTCCGTGGTAAAAAGTTGACAGGACCCTCTGATGGATTCCACAGGTTCCCACTGCTCCGTGGCTCGGTGTTTTTTTCTTTTTCCCCCTGTGAAAATAATCTGCTCTTAATTACTTCCTGGATCTCGTCTCCAGCTCCCATGACATCACACGGCTCGAGTGTGCCGTCCTTGTGCATAAGTGTTTTTGTTTGTGTCTGTGTGTGTGTGCGCGCACATCTTAAGATGACCCTCAGCGGCGAATGTAAGCACAGAGTTTTGATTAAATGAAATCCCGACAGCGAGGGAGGCGGTCAGGTCTGAGGCTTTTGTCTTGTGTGGTGGGAACGGGGCCCACGGCGGCTAAGAAAAGCTCTCCACACGCAGCGCGGCTTTGGCACCGGTGGACGTTCGCCGATGGCTCTCGTTTAGCCGGGGCCCGCGTCTTCTTTTTGCCGCGCCTCCGTCCTCCTGTCTGGCGTCAGGGGCCCGTCGATCTGGCCGCACATCAAATCGGAAGAGTTAAGATGGCGGGAGAGCCTCGTCACATCAGAGAAGACGGAGGGAGACGGAGTCTTCTCACACTATTCTTGGCTTCGGGAAAAAAAGTCTGTGTATTTGGAAAGCTAACGGCATCGGGCTAGCCAAAGCCCTGTTGTGTGCGTTTGCTCCAATATATCCACGCACAAACACACACACACACACACACACACACACACAGAAAGACACAAGGCTAACGTTGGGGTGTCACAGACGTACGTAGATCGGTCCAAAACCGCAGGGTCTGCATTTATCTCATGAGACCATGGTGACACAAGCTGACTTGAGGGGAAATAGAAAGAAATAAAAGTCAAAGGCAAAACTGTTATGTTTGGTCTCCCTAAATTGACCATTGAGAACTGGCATGCTCCGCGATACGGTGCCTTTGTCCTAGAAACAGCTCCCCGCTTCTTTTTCTTCTTTTTCTTTTCTTTGGTCTTTACGTAACGATCATAAGCCTCCGTTTCTCTGGCTGCGTCTGACTCGGGAGGAGAATAAACCCCCTGAACATTTCTGCTCTACGCGCATCTGTTTCCTTTTGTGTGAGGAGTTTCAGCGCTGGGTGATAGGAGGTAAACTGATTATTCCAGTGCAATCGGGAGGCCATCATGGTGGTGGAACAGACAAATGTGGCAGTTTGTGCTATTTGGCTCTTTTATCAGTTGTTCTCTGATTCCCCCCCCCCACACACACACACCCTTCCTTTTTTTGAATGAACTCAGCTGTCAGATTCTGCCGTTTCTCTGAAGCAAAGCTCTGCATCGAGCTAAAAAAGCAGAAGAGTTGACATAAATGTTCTTCAGCTTTGTATTCTGCAGACCTTCAGGATGAAAGAGAAATATTATTTTAATATTTCTTCATTACTAATTGTGTTTTTAAATGTTTTATTTTACAGCTGCCTTTATTTTTCCACAAATGTTACATTTATTGGTGTCAGATATAAAGTTTCCACGTGCTTTTTTATATCTATAATTGTGGCTACGTATAATGCGTTAGATTAATTTGTCAAAATATATTATGTCGAATGAAATTACTCAAATCGTTCTTATTGTTAAAACAATTATAATTCAATGAATAATTCCATGATCTGTATTTAGAAATGTACTTAGCAATTTCTAATTTTGTCTAAAGAAAAAAAAAATGTTTTTGTACACGCTGCTGAATCCGGTCTAATACCTACTGTTGACATTTAATTACACATTAAAACACAGAAACAAGCGTCAAATTAAAATGGGTGTGGGCTAAGCTAAACACGCGCTAATAAAAACTGTATTCTTTACTTGAGCTAAGTGGGCTTTTTTATTTGGAAAAAAAACCTAGAGAGCAAAAAAATAAAAGGGGGGGGGATGGAGAAAGAAGGGAAGAGAAAAGAGGAGAAGAAAAGAGTCAGAAGCAGCGAGGGGGTGGTATTGTCTGTATTAATACTGTGTCTTCCCAGTGCCGGGTCTCTTTTCAGGCTTTTGTAGCGGCGCCAACCATGAAATGTGTCTGTCCCCAAAAAACATATACCCACTCAGGAGGGTTTCCCTCGGAGAGACAGAGAGGAGGAGGAGGAGGAGGAGGAGGAGGAGGAGGAGGAGGAGGAGGAGGAGGAGGAGGAGCAGGAGCAGGAGTAAGAGTGCAGTGGCCAACGCTCACTGTCAGGCGGGCCAGCCAGAAAGCAGGCAGAGCCAGGGAACATGCCTTATTCACCGGGCTGCACTCACAGTGAGGCCCTGGCATCGGGCGCTAAGTGTGGCTAACAACGCCATTCAGAGCCGCCGTGGTGCTAGAATGAGAGTCACAATACTGCGTTCTACATCCAAAGCACCATTACGTTGCCTTTTTCCCCCTTTTCTTTTTCTTCTAAGAGGTGGCTTTGCTTTGAGGCTTTTTTTTGTCACTGAATTAAAAAGTTGGGTCAATACTGATTTTTTGAAATAAAAGACAACAACCTCCATTCCATTTTGCACATGTGGGATGGAGAATAAAGAAATCATTATGTGGGCGAGTTTAACGCTGATGTTCAGAAAGTGAGAGGAGTTTGTGTCGTCGGCCGTTTTTGGCACGATGCTATCTTTCTGTACTGAAGACGCCAAATTTTCATACGCAGTGCCTGCCAACCTCCTCCCTCTGATCCTCGCTTTCTTCTTTTTTCTTTTATTTTCCTCACTTGTTCCCCTTTTTCTTTTATTCCTCTTCAGGGTTCAAATGAATGCCCTCCCCTAGCCTCATTAACACCCTGGACTCCTGTTTGCTGCTACAGAAAAATGTATAATAACTTGTAAGCACAAACATTTTACTGCTCAAAAGGACCATTATCCTGGTTGTGCATAATGGGCTCTGAGCCTTGACGGAGTTTTCTTATTCTTTGACAAATCTCTGTTTCTTTCATTGGTGCGTGCGTGTTTTGCCACCAGGCAGTCGTTGATATGTCTTCTTTTTAACGGTATCTTTACACTTCACGTTTGATTCCAGGCTTCACATGTTTGAATTTTTTAAAGATTTGACAATTTATTTATTTATTAAATTTTCAGAACATTTCATTCAGCCACTGATTTAATTTGGTCATTTATTTATTTTCTGGTTAAAACATTCCACATTACATTTGACATTGTATTACTTTTTGTATTTTTATTCAAACTGGAGACAACCTTCATGAGGGGCATCGTTTGGTGTTCGTTACACCGTGAGAAGGAGAGCAGTTTAGAGAAGACAGAAAGTGTGTGTGTGTGTGTACGGGGGGGGGCTCACTGAGAAGCACAACAGAATGCAGAGAATCAAATTTGGCATGCGTCTGTGCGAGCGAGCTTCAAATCAGTTTGGACACAGATCTAGGACACTAGACGGAAAAGAAGAAAGCGGGATGAAACGGGATAGGGAACGACATGGGATTGAGGGGGGGGGAGGGGGGTAGTTAAGCAGACGATGAGACGGAGGGAGTCACTGGGTGAGGTCGAGGGGGCGAGGAGGGGTGTTTTCGGTGGAGTGTCCCTCAATGACGACTTGAAAAAGCGTCCGGTAAATAAATGGAGTGGCAGTAAACAAGGCCCGGCGCTCCATCAAAAGACTCATTCATCTGGGAACAGGAGCGTCTCTCTCCTCTCCGAGGGGACAGAGGAAGGGACCCGCTTGTTATGATAACGGGACGAGTTTGGAGTGGCGTGGCGTTCGTGGAGTTGTGAGGGGGGGGGGGGGGGGGTGCAGAGCAGGTGGGACGTGGACACAGTCCTAATGAGTGGGCGAGGTGGTGGAGGGGTGCAGATAGATGTGTTTGTGCGCTCTTCTTCATCACTAGCGTGGATTCAGGGTAGAACTGTGCTTTATGGGGGGGGGGGGGGGGTGTTGGAGAAGCGGGACAGGCCGATGATAGCATGCGTTTGTGCGTCGAGTACAAAGCGGTGTAGGGGGTTTGGGGGGGGGGGGCGTTTTTGGCACGGGTTTGTGTGCGTGGACGCGCAGACGCGCACGTGCGTGCGAGAGAGTGCATATGTGCATATGTCTCCGTCTGCTCATTATACATGGTTATTTTTTCCAGACCGAGTGCTATGCTCTATTTTGCATGATTTACAGTCTCATGAGCCAAGCAGCAGGTCTTTTTTTATGAGAGAGAGAGGGAGAGAGAGGGAGAGAGAGGGAGAGAGAGAAAGAGTTTGGAAGGAGCACAGTCCTGGGATCTCAGGGACGCCACGGTGAACCGGCCACAGCGAGGTGCCGCGCGGCGCTCTCCGCCTCAGCGCTTCATCCCTCAGAGCGTCGCCTGCCGGCCGAGCGGAGCCAGGTGTCCTCTAAGTGCTGCCGAGTCCCTTTGTGCATTTCTGTCACGCAAACTTTTTAATTAAGAGGCGGTGAATGAATTTATGAATATGCCGAGATCAGGGTCGAGTCACCTCCAACCACTTAGTGGCGTCTGAGACGACATCCGTAAGAGCAGTTGACGAAGACGAGGCGGGCGCCGCGGCCCTCAAAAGCTTTAATTCAGCTCATGTTTGATTGTGCCACACTTTAGTTTGAATGTTAACACTTCTTCCCCCTTTTTAACTCGGCGGTAATCGTTTAAGAGCACGTCTTGTTTTCCGCGGCGGCCTTGTGGATTAATATACGAGGCGTGCGTCGTCTACCGATCTTCATTTCCAACTCCAGAGCGGTAGAAGCCGCCTCCCCTCATCTTGCCGTTGGCGTTGCCAGGCAGCATCCTCTCTGTTATGGGTTATCAATTATGCTCTTCTATCGATTCATCTTCATCTAAACATTTTTCTTTACTCCTTTTAGAACCACAGGCTTCATTTTGAAGGTTGCCATAACACTCAGGACCCCCCCGCCCTCCCCCCTCCTTTCCTTTCCTCTATCCTCTGTCTTGCCCCCCCAACGTTACCCTCCCCAGCCCGCCGCCTGTTCCCCTCACGTTTATTGGACCCGAATTTGGCTGGCACCATGGCAACCGAAGGCTCCCAGGGAACCTCGCCTGGGTAGGATCCAAGGTGCCTCCAGGGTGGCACTGGCTCGGCGTGGCGTGCGTCTGCGGGCTGTCGCCGCGGCAGGTTGCTACGGCGAGGCCAGCCTGGCGCTTCGCCGGCGGGTTCCGCTAGCTCGCTAACCTCCCTCGAATAACTAGCGGCTAGCGCGCCCCGCCATATCCGGTGACATTAGCCGCCGCTTCCACGGCTGCAGCCCTCGGGAAGCAGGGGAAGCGTTTCACCAGTACGCATATTGATGGGGCATGGCTGGGTGCCCAGTGCTGCCTCCCACATGAGAGAACACAGGAGAGAGAGAGGGAGGGAGAGAGAGAGGGGGAGAGGGAGAGGGAGAGAAAGATGCATTTTCAATGTATAATATATGAGCGTATATGTTTTTTGAACAATGCCTTTCTCCTGCGGTGTGTGTGTGTGTGTCATGCCAAAACGAGCATGATATTTAAATGCATGATTAGGACGTGTGCAGCTCCGTGCATCGTGAGGCAGGACGGCGTTATGGCCGACAGTAGACCGGCAGTCCGGACCAGAGAGTTCATTCATGAGCAGGTATTGTTTTCTTGCTTTTACACAACATTTCCGTTGTAGTCGGTGCTTGTGTGCGGCCCGCGAGGGCCTCCTGTGTGAACGTGAGTGTGTGGTCATCTCCCCCCCCCCCCCCCCCCCCCCCTCCATTTGATAGTAAACAAGACAAGCAGGTGACGGGCAGAGTCCTCGAATCTAACATGATGATTATGGCAGCGCGATCCAGATTGAATGCTAAAGGGAAAGGACACTTGTGTGTGTGTCTCTGTGTGTGTGTTATTTTGCTCCTCCTTCCTCCATAGAAACCCTTGGCAACACTTTGCATCATGCATCTCATACTGACTGCTGGCACCTGGGCATACACATACACCCACACACACACACACACACACACACACACACACACACACACACACACACACACACACACACACACACACACACACACACATACCAAGCTAAAGCCCGGGTCGTCCGGTTCAGGGGAACCACGTGGCTCTGGGCCTGACCTCTGCTTTCTCCGGCGGTGGCACAGTGAGCAGAGGCTCTGCTGCCGTCCGGCTTCGCCACACCGTCTTTCTGATTTGACCCGAGCCCGGCAACTGACCGTTTGCCATAATCAGCACGTCCATCGCTGTACACGGTGTCCATACTCGGGCCGAGCGCAGAGCTCCTGATTCTCTTCAGCGCAGGTGAGTCAAGCTCCCGTCAGAAGTCACATGCGGTACTTCCCTGAGAAAGGACGTGAAGCGGTCCTCCGTTTGGCGTCACTCCTTCTCTCAACCGACAGAGAGTCTGACTCAAAGTCTGCTGCTCTCTGTTTGATACATTCCAGATCTTGAATGCACAGAGGGTGGGAAGAGCAACACATTGCCTCTGCAGGGAAGGGATGGATATCTCATCACCCCGCTTTCTTAAACTATGAGTCAGTACCCGTAATTGGTCACGGCCAATCACTGCTGCACTGCTTCTGCACTCCATTAAAATAGCAGCGTACAATTTGCCCGCGCCTTTGTTCAGATTAATGAGACCGTCTGCGGAGCGATTCGCGGACAGTTATAGTCGCATCTTTGTACTGCGAGTGTCTCGATTCATTTATTTATTTTAACCACTTCTCAGCCCCCGCCTCCTCCCCGCCGTCTTTGCGGGGACAAAGTCGGTGTTTCCTCCTCGCTGCTCAGCGGGCGCCGCCTGCAGCAGGGAGACAGTGGATTGGTCATGCGAGGTGTGTAAGCAGATATGGTGTGTGATCCATGACGGGGCTGGCGGCGGCGCACAGAGGCCAGAGGTAGAAAGTTGAGCGGAGGGAGAAAAGTTTGAGAGACGACATAAACAGGAGATGGAGTATTACGCAGTCGCTCCATCTTTGTTTGTTTCCCTCTCTCTTGTCCCTCTCCTTGTGTTCCTGCTGACCTAAAATTGAGGGTTAGATTGAGGATAGTGACGGACTAATGAGCCCCCTTTCCTGCAATTACCCTCCTCCTATTCTCTCCGCTCCCCCTCTCCCTCTCAGATTCTCCCTTTAGCTTTGTCTCTCCATCGTGTTCATTTTCTCTTTCGTTCTATCCCTTCTGCTTCTCTCTCTCTCTCTCTCTCTCTCTCTCTCTCTCTCTCCGGCCTTCTGTTTCGCCTTCTTTAGCTGTCACCTGAGAAAGCTGTGGAAAATCAAGGTTGCACTTCATCTTTGAGATCAACATGATGGTCAATTAGAGAAATCTGGTCCTGATTTGTGGTAGATGTTTATCTGAGATGTTGGATGGAATCACTGCCTGTTAATAAAGAAAATAGATGCAGAGCTGCGCTTAGTTTCTCCACCTCCTTTTGTTTTTTCATTATTGTGGCCTTCTCTCCGCTTGCCACCCTTCATTTCCTCTCTGTTAATGCTATCTTACAGTAGAATCTTCTTTATATGTGATGGGCTTTGGAGAGGGTGTGTTCTTCATACTGCACATGCGTCTTTGTTTCTGGCCTTTTGGCAGTGCATCCTGGTGTATAGGATCATTACTTCTCTCCACACGCCCATTTCGTGGTTTAAACTCCCTCGTAGCCACAGGAGGACTTTTGTATATGTGTATTACCACATCTAACTGGAGGTGTGCGTGAAAAAGAACATGATTTATTTTCCTTTCATGGTGCCTGGCTGCTGTTTTTGTTTACTTTGGTTGCTAGCCTACTGTGTGTTTCTCCCCACTGCGCCAGGGCCATGAAATGCAGCAGAATTGTCAAGGGTTGAGTTGCCCTCGCATTGGTTTTTATTTCTTTGGCACGACTTATCCGTACGGACTGACCACCCCGCCCTTCACGGGGACAACCTCCTCCGGACAACAGGCGCCTGAAGACCAGACTGTGTAGAGATGTGCACTCAGTAAAGCAGTAGAAGTCAACCTACACTTTTATAGGAAGGCTTCACCCTGAAAATGAACATTCAAATATCACGTGTTAATCCAAGACTGGTGCAAGACTGGTGCAGAATAACCCGAGTCTCCTTTATCCGGTGTTCCGCCGAGTCCAAATTGTTGTAAATGGTTAGCTTGGCGAATATGCATATGTTTGGGAACTAGTAATCATACGACTAGATAAGCGAGACTTGGATTACACTGAAGACGATCTGTGAGAGTTTCTGCGTGTAGTTAAACCGGCCTTCCATTTACTTGAATTGATCAATGATTTGGTCCGTTTTCACACAGATGGTCATGTTTAGGGTGAAGTAACCCGTTAAGCAGCATTGTTTTCTGTGTGTTTTTCGCATGCTTTTTTTTCCATAAAATCTGATTAACTGTCACGGTTTGTTCCCGGCGCTCTGCTGCGTTGGCACCAGGGATTTGAATGGAAGCAGAGTGGCTTACTGCGCAGGGCTGAACCGCCCAGCCTGTTAAAGTGGCCTTGAACCAGACGCCTAACCTCCACCACCTCCAGAGGTGCTGCTCTGTAACCAACCGCGACCTCTGACCCTCCTGAGCATGGCAACCACAGTAAAGTATTTTCACAGGGGTTAAATGAGGTACCGCGTCAGCAGCAGCTCCCAGACCAGCGCCGCGCTCCACGGACGCTAAATGCCTTGCGCAGGTGCTAATGGGATGCTACCTCCTAGCCGAGCGCCAACTGCTTCACATCCTATCCCCTAGCCTCCTGCCAAGTAAAAGTCAATCTGGACGCTAAATCCTCGCCCAGTGCGCCGCGCTAACAAGTCCCAATCTGGGCTGATCCCCATTAATACGGAGAGTCGTGATCAGCCGAAAGAACTATCCTCCAGCTGCCCTCTGCGTGGCCCGGTGGTACCGCGGGGTCAGAGAGAGCGAAGGAGGAGGAGGAGGAGGAAGAGGATGATGATGAGGAGGATGACGATGAACAAGTTGCTGTGTTCCAACTGTATGTGACACATGTATGGCTTTTGTTGATTAAAAGTTGTTGTTGTAATTGCGGGGCTTAAAATGCCAGGTGGCGGATGTGTCCTGCTAATCCCCTATCTAATTTCGAGATCCAGGGGTGAAGCTCTTAATCCAAAACACACACACACATACGCTCGCTCATAGTCTTGTGAACACACATGCACATATGTACACACACACACACACACACACACATACACACACACACACACACACACACACACACACACACACATACCCCTCCCACTGAGACGCAACATGCAGATACACATGTTCTTATTCCTTTCTGTTTATTGTGCACATACAACGTTTTTTTTAACAATGTGTTGTACACAACACGTTTAAGTAGGGGAACACATGTGCGTCACAAGTTTGACCTTAACCCGCAGATGCCCTTTTATCTGTTTGTTTTTCTTGATGGCCTGAGCATCTGTCGCGTGCGTCCTGATGGCCGTGTTTATGTCCCGCTGCGTGCTGTCAACATCTCCGCTCGCGCGCACACACAGACACCAACACACATCATTTGATGTAACTCGGTGTCTTTCTTGCTTTCTGTTTGTCTTCCCTCTCCCGCCCCGTGTTCATTTTTTACGACTTGAGCGTTTTTACGGCGTTGTTGCTGCACTCGGGCCGCATAAAGGTACACTTGAGATAGAGGGAAGTGTCACGGCGACGGGAGATAAGAGCGTTGACTGGCAGCTCCACCCTTTCCCTCGGTTCACCCCCGCTCCGCTCCACTGTATGTGGGTCAACCTCACAGCGCATGCACACAGCGGATAGCTGCGTTATAACATGGGAGGCCTCGTAGGGGAGGAGAACGTAGTGTTACTGTCAGATAGCTATCAGCTCTTTTCTGCTTCCCTCTGGCTCACCACGACTTTCTCACTTTTGTTGAGCTTTAATGTGTCTCAGTTTAATCTAATAATACCAAGTATTACTTTAGGGTATTTTTGCATTATACTTTGTAGTTCACCATTTATTTTCACTGTTCAATAGAAGGTTTATTTGTGCCTCCAAAACCTGTTGATGGCTTTCGTTTTCTGACACTATTTAGCACATCACACCGTAGCTCTTTGTCTCATTCTCAGCCTTTCTGCCTCCAAGCGGCAGGTGTGGTGACCATGTGTTGCAGTACGTGTAGTGGTTTACAGCCCGGGCTGAGAGGGGGAGGAAAGGGAGGCAAGCGGGGAGGGAGGGAGGAGGAACTGCCTTGCCCCGGGCGCAGGGTCATCTCAGGTGAAATGCCTCTCTGGGCAAGTGGGCGTGGCCTCAACTAAAAGAGGGAGGGGTCAGAAGAGGAGTCTGTAGACAAACAACAAGTTTGAGGAGAGACCAGGAAACCTGTCAATAATCATTTAAAATTCTTAGCACACAAGTCTCATCAACTTTTGTATGAATTGTGTCATAACATGTATGTAGTTGTTTATTTGATGTGTGTTATGATTACAGTGGAAGGGATTAAAGTTGTTGAGAAAAAGAGAAAAAAAAGTTTTGAAGATGAGGGAATAACTCCTTCTGGCCTCTGTCTGGGCTGGATGCGGAGAGAATTCCTAATAAAGGAGAAATATGCATCTGCGTGAGCCATTGAGTGACTGGGACAGCGTGAAGCCTCATGGAGCCCCAGTGACAGCGAGATGTGTGTTCAGACTTCGAGCTCTGAGAAAGGTGCCGCGTCAGGGGGAAAAAATGGGGCGGGGGGACGTCGAGGAGAAAGTTTCAGAGAGAAGGAAGGAGGGAAAATAAACCGATGGGGTGGGGGGAGGGCGGTGGCTGACAGATGATTTCCCAAGTTCAGATATGAAAAGGGCGGAGTAAAAGATCTCGAGAGAGAGAGAAGTGGGGAGGCGGCAAGAGAGGGAAAGAAAGGGAGGCTGCAGAGAGAGAGAGAGAGAGAGAGAGAGAGAGAGGGGAGGGACGTAAAAAAGAGAGAGCTTCTCTGCAGGGCGGGTTTCCTGAGGTCACAGAACTGAATATCACAGAGGAATGTGGAATGCTGAATCGCTGCCAAGGCAAACACACCGTCCACGCCGCCGCCGCCCCCAATGGCTGTCAAGGGCTGCTTTATATACACACAAAGACACACAAACACACAGTCATATGTGTGCATGAGCATATACATGCACATGTATATATACACACACACACACAGTACAATCATACAGAATGGCCAATGCACACCAAGGTTGTGCACATACACGTGCGCTTGTAGAAACGTCCATGCGGTCAGCACCTGCAGAAGATGTAATTTCTTGTAATTGTAGCCGACTGCACAGAACTCTGGTGATCAAAGACCAAGTTTAGGTGTCCGTTAGCTGCAGTTCCCGACAGCCGTGATTACTCGACGGGGATATTGTTGCTCTCCAACCTGCGTTACTCCGAGATGTTTTCATTAGTTTGTGTGTGTGTGTAGAATTATAATGGACTGTGACAGCATAGCTAAAATGCAGGGAGCTGTAAGTTATTACAGCTGTGACACACACACACACACACACAGAGAACGCTCGCGCACACGCATACTTATAGACATGTGCGTGTACAGTTACACGCAGAGCAAATGAGTCATTGACTGCAGGTTGGACAGACGTGTTAAAACACACTCGCACATGCGCTGATCCGGTGACTCATGCGCCATGCACGCACATGCTAAACCTGCATTTGATGTTTTGTCAAGGATTTAGGTTATATCTGCCGACGGGTAAAAATACAGAGAGATAACCTTTTGAAGAATTCCAAAGAATAAATGATGAAAAGAGACGGGGATAAAGTGTTCATGCAAGAGCCAAGAAACGCTTCCACTTGTCCTCCACGTTCACAGCAGCGTCACAAGAGAACCCTTTTGACCGCGTGTTGTTCGATTGTACCGCAGGGACCGTCAGGACAGGTTCAACAGGATGAAGCACAGACTATGATACAGAAGAAGATGCACAGCGAGCCGAGAGGGAGAGGAGACAGGAATGCCACCGGGAACGTTTTAGTGCGTGTGCGTGTGCTATATGTGTCCGAGATGTACTTGTGTGCGTCTGCTCACAGGTCCCTAGAAAAACTAACAAGACAAATTGCTACCTCTGTATCGGTGGTTGTTTTTCTAGCTGTTGTAAATTTAGAGACTCCAGAGTCTATCCCACCCTTTTCTATGTATATGTGCTTGTCTGTGTGTGCGTGTTTGTGTGTGTGCGTGTGTGTCTGTGGGGATACGTGTCTTTCTCCTCCTCCGCCACCCTCCCGCTGTCTCGGAGCATGCCGGGGTCAGAGGTCAAAACAACTGAGCCACTCCGTCGTTCTTTGATGTGGTTCGCCACACGGATGCATGCACATACACACACACACACACACACACACACACGCTCATGCACACACACGGACACACACAAACCAAGGTCAAGTCAAGACAAACAGCACTCACACTTGAGGCCTTGTGCCTCCGTTTGCTCTCTCTCAAGGCGATGACAACCAAGGTGAAAAAACAAGGCCGCTGTGCTGGTCTCTGCACTTGTGATGTTGTCTCATGTTTGCCACGTTGCACGTTGGTGGGCTGAGACAACAGCACAGGCACAGGAAGAGGTACATGTGTGCAACATGAGTGCACACTGTGTGAGCAGGAAGACCTGCTGTATTTTCTACGTGTGAAGAAGGAAACACATTGGGGGTTTCTCAAAGTCACGGACGCTTCCTTAACCCTTAATCTAGCACTTTAGATGTCAAAGGAAATACCCCCTATGCTCATCAAACCAACCAGACTCTATTCAAATACAATTAACTTTTGTAAATCGAATATGGGTGAAGCAACTTTGCAATTTACTCCCTCAAATCTGTTGACTGCTGAAGTAAAATAGCTCAAAGTTGACTCATTTTTGTAACAATTTTCCACATTATTCAAAGTATTTCAATGTTTCTTTTGATTTATATATGAAACAGGAAATGCATCATGCGCATAGGATTTTGGTTGTTTTAGTGAGTCCTGCGTCAGGATTCGATGGCGTGGCTTCCACAGGATTCCGTGGTTGAAGGACCCTCGACTTTGGGGAGATGCCCAATGTGCTGGTACTCTCCCAGTGAGGTCAGGTCGTGTACTTGCAGCATCACTGGGACCTCTCCATCAGAGGTCGGAGGCTCGGACGCAGACAGAGCATGCTCTTATGTCTGAACTGTGTCCAGCTTAGACAATAGAAATGTCAAAGATAATTTAGACCATAATTATTCAAGACATTTTGAAGATTCAATTACTAAATTGGCAACATTTTGCTCTACAAGCAATCTTTCCTGCCAGAATGAATGTTTTGGCGTCAGAGGAAGTCCTTCTTCTGAAAGTCGGCAGGTTCTCGGTGCTTTCGTTCACACCACAGGAGTTTAAATGAGCTCATTTAGTGTGCGCAAGTGTTTGTATGCACACACACGTGTTTGTTTATGCGGTCGCTCGCACATGCACAGTGTGTGTTTTTTATTCTGTCCGCACCCTGTCATCTCCCTCCTTCTCTCTCTCTGTCCCTCTGTTCTGTCCCCTACTCCCTCCCTCCCTCCCTCCCTCCCTCCCTCCCTCCCTCCCTCCTAGTGCAGTTGAGTGCAGGCCTGGAGTCAAAAGTGCAAGTGTGCCGCTTGGCTGATGAGTCACAGAGGCAGCGTTCCCCCCACTGTTTGTAAATATGTGGTTGCCCTAATTGAACGCAGCTCCAGTTCCCAACAACTTTCATTTATTATTTTGCGCGTGTGTGTGTGTGTGTGTGTGTTGTGTGTGTTTGTGTGTGTGAGCAGGGCCACAGCTGGAGCAGCAGGAGCCCCGTTGCACTGATACACAATGATATGCAAAAAGAGAAGAGGTCCACTGGCACACGTACACACCTTGAATCCAATGGTTATTGTTGGGAGAAGGATGTAGCATATCTTTCTGCTTATTTTTTTTCCTCACACTTTCACGCACACACACACACAGTGGCTTTTACATCTCTCCATAATTACAGGCTGTTAGATCCCAGTATAAAGGCTGTGGTTTGGCTGGCCCTCCTTTCCCTCCATTAAGACACTAAGCAGCGTCTGTCACTCGGCACTTGGACGGCTCTTCTCCAGGGGTGGCAGCAGGGGGCCAATAAATGTTCCCTCTCTCTCTCTCTCACACACACACACACACACATTGAGGTGTTAGTGAGGGGCGAGTAAATGTTTTCCCCGAGAGCTTTGTCTGGGTGGCACTGGCATTGCTACTGCCAGCGACCGCAACTTATCTCCGTCCCATGCATTCAGAAAGTGTCAACAAAATTAAGCTCAGATTTCACCCAAATCCACATTGTGCCCTAAGATATAGATTCCATACCATCCTAATTCATTTCCCTCATTAAAAGTAGAACTTCCTGCCTGTTTCTGGAGATAAAACTTTCAAACTTCTGGTGACTTCTAAATGTGACTCTTCCATAAACCGTATTTACAGATAAGCAGCACTACATCTGCACGCTATTTTGACCTTTTTCACCCCAAACATGCCCTCGATTAATCCGCATGGTTTCCCTCCCCCTACCAGCCCAACACAGACGTTTTAATTTCACGTTTAGGTCCTTAAATAGTTGTTCTAATTAGATTATGTCCTCCTTCACAAGCCCAGAAGCACCTTCTACAGAATTAGACTTTATTTTAACCTATTTTTACTTTGCTACCAGTTTTTTTTTCCTGCAGTCCTGTCTCAACTTAACTTAATGATCCGTGAGCCTCTCGGTAAACACACAAGATTCCCCCCAGATTTAAGCTCATTGACGTCGGTCCGTGGAAATCCAAAAGGGGGTCTGCGCTGGCAAACCCTATATCATTTCTCTCAGGGCACCTTGGTCTTTAAACTTTGGCTTTGATGGCAGCCGAGTGCTTATACAAATGTATCTTTATCTTTCCCCAATGGACTGAAATCATCACCGTGGTGGTGCTTTACCTTTCACCAACATTTTTAAGCAAGAGGAAAATTCAAATGTCATCAATCTTGAACTTAACTGTATCTCTCCAATGACATCGTCAACTCATCCTCACTTACTGTGGACATTGTGACCGCCTGACCCCTCACGGCTCCCGCACATTGGCCTCAAGCGCTTAGACCGGCACATGCGGCTCCATCTGCTCCCGCCATTTAACTCCAACTCCCATGTACTTAATTCAAGTTTGATTTGCTTTACTTAAGCTGACCTTTGCCCCCGCTGAACGTTTAGGGTCACGGTACGCTCAGCTGCGGCAGCGGTCTGATCTCCCTTGACTTACCAGCGTCTACGTGGCGGAGCCATATTAGCATTAGGCTCTGGCCCGGCCCGGCCCGGCGCTGGTAATGGCTGATTAATCGAGTGGTGACAGCATCAGAGCTCCTCTCAGTCCCAAAGCAGCTTAGCCTCCCCGGGGCACAGCCAGAACACCCTGTGTGCGTTGCACATGTATTTGTGTACTTTAGACTCCCCCCATCCCAGAGCACAGGAGAGCATGTCACTGATCAGTGGGCAGCAGGCCTCGTGCAATATGATTAGCGACACGTGATGGAACAAGCTATGTGGTCAAAAGTGTTGGTGACTTAGGGAGACAGATGCAGCTGTGCAGACACACTTGCAGAAGCACTCGCACACACACACACACACAGCGGCCGCGACAACAAACACAGTTCAACTCAACTGGGGATTACAAATCCACTTATGGTGGGTCAAGTCGACTCTGTCAGCTGCAGAGCCACGCTCTGATCCCGCTGGCCTCCACACTGCTTCACTTTGCACATTTGGAAGACCTCATTTGAGCATGATGAATTCCCAGTTGCCTTGCATGAGGCACGTGTATAGAAAGGGTAACACACACACACACACACACACACAAACACAGTCATCTTGATGGTGCACGATGGCCGTCCTGGTTTCTGTGCGTGTCCCAGATGCAGAGACCTTGTCGTCTGTTGAGCCTCAGGACTGCTGACGGGTGCACTTCAGCCAAGAAACTAAAATACTATTACCGCTGTGCTATTTATCAGACTTTTGCATTGTTTTATATACAGAGTTTTTCCTGGGTCAAAATGGGTCTTAGGTGCTCTGAAGAAGAGTTGTTGAGGGGGGGGGGCTCGCATCGCCGTAACAACAGCTGGCCGCTCTGTCGCGCACCTTTTTTTTTTTTTGCTTTAGGCGCTTGGGATTTGTCATAGGCGCTCGGCAAAAAGGCTTAGGCGCGCGCCCACATTTTCTCTATGCAGGGAAAACCCTGATATATATGTATATATATATATATATATATATATATATATATAATGGCACTACGTGGCATTCGGCTCAAAGCGCCTAAAAGAAAAGTCTCTCTCCAGAAACCATGGCCCGGTTTCTCAAGATTATCTACATTCCTTGTTGTGAGAAGTTTCATGTAGGAACTATTTTCTGTCAACCATAGTTCCGACAGGAAACGGCTCTCGGCGAGGTTTTCTGTTGGTTTAAAGTTCGGAGGCGGAGGTTGAACACGACTGGCAGTAAAAGACGACCACCAAACGGGATCGCAGCAGCGAAGAGCGTCTATGAGAAACCTGTGCAAGTGCGGACGAGCAAATGGAGTAGGTCGTCTGAATGAGTAATGACACATATGATATTGACTTTAATCACATCTGTTTATGTGATTTCATCTCTCTCCGTTCCCATTGGACCTCCCTTAGTTCTTGGAATGGGCCGCAGCCTGGCCTGCCAAAAATAATCTCTTGTTTGCTGCTATTTACTTAAATCTGTCAAAGAGGCACTGTCGGAGCGCCATGCTGTTATGGCTCTTCGCTTTTTTTTGTGCTGTGTGTGTGTGTGTGTGTGTGAGTGTGTGTATTTGCAAAGCACACAAGGACACACCAATGTGGGTAATGTTCTATACCGTTCTCTCAGTTGTGTGTGAGAGTCAGACGTATCCAGGCATAGGCAGAGTGTAGTCTCTCTCTGTCTCTCTCAATCTATCAAACACACACACACACACACACACACACACACACACACACACACACACACACAGAAAGACAGACACACACGTTGCCACAGCCAGCCAGTTAGTGTGAGACGCCTCAATATCTCTGAGTAGAAACCTGGCAGAGGCGCCGGGTTCATCTCCACGTCGCTCTGTGTGAGACCAGAGGTCTGTGAAAAAAAGAAAGAAAGTGAAGAAGTGTGAGACAGGGGTGTCGGGGAGAGGGGATTTGTGTGGTTTGGATGTTTGCCTTTGTCAGATGAGCGATGTCGTTCTCCCTCCTTCTTTATGAAAGACGAGGGAGGGGGAAGAGTGATTGGTCAGAGAGCATGCGAGGTGAAAGGATGCCAGGCAGATGTCAGCTCACACCTTCCCTCCCCTTTTCCTAGCGTCTCGTACGCGTTCTTCATTCTCTGTCCCTCTTCATACTTTCTCCTTCTTCTTCTCCCTCTCTCTGAATCGTCTTTTCTCTTCCACTTCTGGGTCTGGAGGCATCCCAGACCTCTCCCAGCTGGAGCGGGGTCTGAAAGCATCCAGGGATATATCAGTTATTATTAAACCTGCTCTCCAATTGCCAAATACCTCATCACTCATGTGCGCACTCACAGATGTGCACACACAGATACACACACGCACACACACACACACACACACACACACAGACATACAGACACCACCTGGCAGAGTGAAGCAACCGCTTTTCTCACAGAAGATAGACATAAAAAAGAGAAGAAAATACCCTTTTGATTAGAAGTTGAGAGGATTGTCGTAAATCTTCCCCTGTGCGATTCAAAATGGTAAACACATGTCAGAGCTGTCTTCTCGCAGTGCAAAGCTCGCAGAGCGCCGCTTTGGAAGCCGTCTGCGTTGCAATAAGGATTCCACCGCAGCAGCGGCCCGCTACCCCGATCCAAACTTTACAATCAATCACAAACTCATTAAATGCCCATCCTCGCTCCTCTTTGACGACAGCGTTGGACAACAGTCATACCGCGGTAGTGACTGACATTTCACGCCGCTGTCAGGAATAGCGTCTAAATGCACGGGACTGCATGCGGAGCGCTTGATTTACGATGAAGTACCGTTTCAAACTGTTATGCTGCCAAGGCAAGATTAATAAAACCGCAGATGTTCGTATATGAAACAATAATTCAAATACATCATTTTGAAATGTTTTAATTCAATCCAGATCCGTCTGTCATAACCCTTTCTGGTTATGGACTGCTTCCCCCTCGTCTCTCCACCTTTCGTGGTCGTGTCTGAACGAACTCGGGGAAGTTCATGATCTCCTCAGAAGAACACGTTCACCATGTTTTTTCTTCTTCTCTCTCTCGGACCGCATGAAAAACATGGAAGATAACGCGTCCATCACAGCGGACTTGAAGCCAAGTGTATTTTCTCGACTGCCATCAGTGCGCCGTTATTTTATGGTCTTCTTCACCTGACACCTGCAGGAAGTAACGGGACTTCTTGCTCTTAACTAATTAGGTCTTTGTGGGTCGGTTCATCAATACATTTTAAACTATGTCCCACAGCGTAACACGTTACCTTGAAACAAACCACACACGCCAGAAAAGGGCTCAATGGGCTCCTACTATGTCCATGAGTTTGAACAAGTAAGACCTAACCTGTGAATCCTTCAAATGGGAGCCGAATGTAACCGAATCCTAAAACAACGAGAAGGCCTCGGTGTTGGGGACAAGCCAACAGGGGATTCTGTCGCATGGCAGTTGTATTTTTAAACCTGTTATACGTGTTTTTTTGGATCCAAAATGCTTCCACTCTTTACTTCTGTGGTGTTTCAGTATTCCGATTGGGCAACTTGCTACTTTTGTCCATTCCGTGTTAGAGAGAGCATCAACGGCCCAATCTGCTGAAGGCAACGGGGCTCTCAGAATATCAGAGCAGTGACATCCCCCATAAAGTCAGGTGTTGATGTTGAACTTCAGCCTGAACTTGGACCCGAGCTTGAGCGGGTCAAAGCCACTGGGTAATCTCCCCCCCCCCTAACTTGTGGTCCCACTTCCTTCCTCTTTCTCTCTCTCTCTCCCACCCTGTCCCCTTCCCTCAGTGTTGGGATTAAGGAGCGGTGGCGGCATCAAAGGCCTGTCACCACAAGAGTTAATGGAGCATCACACACGGGCAGTCACACACACACACACACACACACACCACACACACACACACACACACCACACACACACACACACACACACACACACACACACACACCAAACACACACACACACACACACACACACACACACACAAACACACACACACACACACACACACACACACACACACACACACACACACACACACACAGACAGACATAAGAGCCAGGCTCTGCAACTCGAGATGGGGCATTTTCAGATTTGGGATGGGGGTATTAACAGCATAGAAAGCAAAGAGAGAATGTTACAGAACGGGTTAAAGGGCAGGCTAAGGAAAGCATGTGTGAAAATGAAATGTTACAGTGCGATTTTGAATAAATCCACGTGTGTGAAAAACTGGAGCTAAGAGAGGTAGTGTTTCGCGGTCAAACCCTGGAAGAGGACATGGGGGACGTGTGTAGTCATAAGGAGCGATGAAGAGAGGCTCTTGTTCAACATACGGTAAGGACTCATGTCATGGTTACTACCTCTTTAAACAGAAAGTCAGCGTTCTCACTGGAGGGAAAACGTACCCTCTTATAGGACCCACGCGTAGACTCGGCCCCTGCGGTCGGCCATACGTTACACACACAGACACACACAATGACATGCACCTTCCTGAAATACACACACGCATACCGACAGAGCCGGGTTAACAGGGTACAGTTCCTGTTGCTTCCCTGATCAAACAATGGCGGCTCTATTACAGGCCTGACGAGTCAGACTGTGCCAAGAGAGAGAGGGAGACTTACAAAAATAATAAAGAGAAGGAAAGTGAGCAGACAGAGAGATAGAAGGGTCAGCAGGCTGAAGAAAGGCAGTCAGCAAAACAGGCTTGGCAGTAAAGACAAAAAGAGAAGCCGTCTGAGAGAGACTGGGATCCTCTTACATGCAGGACACGCTGGAGGGTCCTCCAGGGTTTTGTCTCCAGACAACAGAACCTGTGTTTCATCACCTGAATCCAAGCCGCCTCCTGCGAGGACAACCGACGCTGTGCGTGTCGCTGTAATTGCGTGTCTGTTGTGTGTGTGTGAGCACACGTGGGTTTGTGCTCGCCTACGGACAGGTCCACGAGTCAGACTGTTCCTGTCGGTGCTCCTGTCCAGTGAGCCGTACATCAGGAAGTGCCCCCCCCCCCCCCGCCTGTGTTTGACACTAGCGTGTACCGAGTCCCTGTAAGGATGCAACCTCTGCTTTGGAACAAGCCACCCCAGTGTATCCCCTCCTCCTTCTCCTTCTGCACATCCTGCCTAGCACGTCTCTCCAGGAAACGCTTCTCCTCCCTTCCTTCCTCCCTCCCTCCCCCCCTCCCTCACCCCCTCACCTCCCCCCCTTCACTGCTGTCTGGGCCTTTATCACTCCTCTGCCTCCTTCCTCTTTCTATCTATCTGCGAGGATGAAAGCGTTTGCAAGGGAGTACGTGTGAGGGAGCATTCCCTACTATGAATGTCTGTGTGTGTGTGTGTGTGTGTGTGTGTGTGTGTGTGTGTGTGTGTGTGTGTGTGTGTGTGTGTGTGTGTGCGCACCTATATATCTTCGGGTGTACATGGGTCTTTGTCTGTGCAAGTGTTGTCTTTGTGTATGCGATTAACATTCTGTTGACTCTAGCGAGCGAGCCGTGTGAGGGCTTCTATTGAGTCAGAGCAGGTGGGCTCCTGCGACTACAGTCCTGCTAATCGCTCCTTCCTCTGGGTGACTGACTGGGTCAGGCAGAGGGCAGCTGACGTACAGACAGCCCACTGTGGACACTAGATAGACTGAGGAGGAGAGAATGGATGATGAGGCACCTTGTGTACTTGTGATGGAAAGGCTCAGGGCGCTGACTTTGGTCAGTTGAGCTCGGGCTGCCATCGTCATATGTCCTGTTCTGTGGATTTATTGCTCTTTGCCCACTTTAAATAAGACCAGAGGACAGGTATACTAAAACGGACACCGCTTGGTTTTACTCTAAATGGAGCCGAATGTTCTATGAACTTCATGCGGAAGACTTGAAACCAGAGATTGAGACCATGAACCCATGTTTAAAAAATGTCCCGGGGGAATAAATCAAGTGAGAAGTAGAGTCATTTTCTCATAGACTTCTATACAATCGGACGTCTTCTTAGCAACCCGAGGAGTCGCCCCCTGATGGCCAGGAGAGAGGACGCAAGCTCAAGAGCCTTCAGCGTCACTTTCAATATCAGTTTGCCAGCCCAAATGTTTTTCAAGCTTCAGAGCGGCCTTGTGTCGGGAAAGGTCTTGATAATGTCCCGACATTTTCAAGATGGGAATTTTGTGAACAGTATGACCACTGTACTGGTCAGATACGCTTCTGCCTTGTAGCCATAGCCAGACAGTCGCTCATTAGCCCCGCTAGTCAGACGGACTGCATCAGATAGCTCGTCGCTCAGTTGGGAGTTCCTTGGTTTTCTCAGATATCAGGATGTTTTTTTAGGATGCAGTGTTTCATGAAGGCCCCATCACAGTCAGGTGGCTATGGTTCATGTCTCTTCTGCTGCTTTCAAAGAGAAGGAGAGACGCGCTGCGTGTTAACATGTACATAAGAAACATCTCTCAACAAGTGGCCTTCCACAACCAAACAGTTGCCTACGTTGTGTATAAAAGCTATTTTCACAAAGGCTGGCTCATCATAAGGCAACGAAAACACAATGATTCTTATTTTCAGGTGATTAGACACACACACAAAAACTCCCCCTTTTTTATTTTATATTCCATTCCTGCCAATAGATCCCCCTCAAAGCTGCACACTGTTCCGTTTAACCTAAGATGAGTCCACCAGACGTGACATCAAGGCCCGCGCAACGCAGAGCAGACAGAGATGCCGAGACGCACCAGCGGCCCACAAGGCTTTTGATCGGGGGGGGAGGGGGGGTGAGAAAGGGAGAGAAGCTGCAGTTACTTGTGTCCTTGATCAGTCAGAGGTCTGGATACGTGTGTAGGAGTTCTGAGGCTGCTGAAAAGAGCGTGTGGTTGTGATCACTTACGTGGGTTTTTTGGTGGGCAAGTGTGTCTTTGTGTCTCTTTCTGTGATCCCTCAACCTTTCGTGTCTTTCTTCATCCCTTGTATCTGTGAAGGTAAATAGTGTAAAAGTCCGCTCCCCCCAACGTTTTTGATTATTTCCCCACAAACCAGTCGGCATGTGCGTGCATGTATTCTAGACGAACCTACTGAAAAAAGCATTTAGCATTAGGAGAACTATTTTAGAATGTGCTTGATCCGTCTCGTGACGTCAGAGTTGGAACGGTGTGGACGTGAGCCACGTAACAACTACTCCAATCCCCTCATGGGTGACGTATAGTGCATTTTTAGATAATGGAATATAAAACACTGGTCAAGTGGAGGCTTGAGTTAAGATGTTGGTGCATCCAAGTCTGAAGTATCCAGCTCTATATTTTCCTGCTGGACTGGTGCCCAGTGCTGCCCGTGGTTCATCCCCTGGCCTGTAGCCAGTCCAAACTACAGGTACACCCATCAGACTGGTTGGAGCATTAACAGTGAAAGGAGATCATCTCTAATCTCTGATTTAAAAAAAGAAGGTTACATTAAGTATTGAGAGCTGTGGCGTATTATTACAGATACCTTGGCGAGCAACCAAGACTTTATAAAGTCTGGAAGGGATTGCAGGACTTTTTCTTTTTTTCGCATGTCCCCCCGGTGCCGAAAGTACAGAGCGTTCATTGTGTCTTTTTCTTTCTGGGTGAGGAGGGGGAGCCTTCGCGTTAGCACAAACCAGAA
>CM070110.1:14793297-14821551 GCA_036178185.1 Liparis tanakae | reverse complement strand
TAATCATAAATGTTTGCATAAAGTGGAAAGTAAGAAAAAATGAGCTAGCATGCGTAGGGAGGCTTGTGAAACGTAAATAGAGAGAACGTGATTGAGAAGAGGAGAGGAGCAGACAAAGCTGAGCCGTGATTGAGATGGAAAGAGAGAGAGAATGATGGAGAGAAGGGAGGAGGATAATTGCAGGAAAGGGCGATTATTAGTTCGTCACCATCCCCATCCTGGAGGCTCTCAGACCAAGGCCTCGGATAAGTGAAATCATATGGTCGTCTCATCGCAGAGCGGAGTGGGAGAGAGAGAGAGAGAGAGAGTGTTGGTTGATGAGCGCAGTCGGTTTCAATGTAACCATTATTCGACGGCGCTCATTAAAACCGCCAACGCATTTATGCTATGGCCCATATGGCTCTGCACAACTTCACATCCCTCTGATGCTCATCTCTTTATCTGCAGATGTCCCACTGCACTCGTTTGTTTTGTTATCGAGTTCAAGCGCCACGGAGTGGCTACGTGGCGGTGTGTGAAACACGAACGGGACCGTGAAATAATTAGTAATAAAGTTTGCATGGTGGCACGACGCCATGACAGAGCCACGTCGGTCCAGTGAACACAAGCTCATCGGTGTGATCAGGACAGTGAGCTTAAAAACAGATTTGAATCCAAAACAAAGAAGGGGGGGGGGGGGGGGGATCTCCGCTTTAAATCTGCAACTGACACATGACTCCGAATATGGGGCACTGTGGATGTTTTTGGCGGGATTTGGGTGTGGAGAAAATAAATAGTGGTGAGCTTATAAAGATATTCATTCCTTTATAGAAGGATGAACATCCCTCAAACACTTGTTTTTGGTTCCATTTCATCGGTTCTCTTTCATCAGGTGTCTTTCCCCGTCAAAGATGGACCGGTTGTTTTAAACAAAACAAAATATTATTATAGAAGAATGAGATAGTATGTGGCGAGTGCTGAACTGCAGACTTTGTGACAAAGTTTTCATAGATAAACAGATTACACTTTAATACCTTTTAATACATTATGTAGTGGTTGATTCATGCATACAATATGAAACAATAATGTGACGGTAGCTATTCTTTATTATTATGTTCCAGTTGTTTAACAAACATTTTGTACAGCTCTTTTTGAGTGGAGCTGACTCGGCACACTTTTATTGAGTTTTGTAGTTTGTCAGTTTTTCGCTGCCACAAAATGTTTTGCAGGTTTTGTGACAAAATAATACCAAAATACAACAAACTATTGTTCGGGTGTAGCCACGGAGAGGCGGTCCGTCCTGACTTCTCCCTGGTCTTGTAGAGGAAGAACCTGCATTACAGGCACAAAAAGAACAGAAGAAAACGGATGAATGAAATAGACTTGAAAAACGGGAAATGTTTGTTGGGTCGGGACCCTCCAGCTGCCTGCGGGGCCCGTCGCAAAGTCGTTCCTTTATCGTCGTCGGAGATCATCCGCTCTGCGGAGCTCCTCGGTTATAAATCTCGAGCGGAGCCACATAACCAAAGATAACGCTAATGCACATGTGAGCTCAGTCACTTACTGGGATATTTACAGCTTTCTAGAGAAAGCCCTGTCTGAGGGAGACCACTTGGAAAAACAGAGAAGAGCTGAATGGCGAAGAATAATGGCGTGTTTGTAAGAGATAGCAGGAAGAGTCCCGGGCAGAACGCTGCGACTGTGTTCTCCAACTCAACTGTTAACCCACTCATGTAGAGCAGGTGACTGATCATGTGTTCTTTAATTCAAGGCGATGGTCCGGGGGAATGTGCACAAGGGGAGGGAACGTGGAGCACACCTGAGAGCGGTCCAGAACAAGCGAGGCCTTGTAACGTGGATTCATGTGTGGCTGTGGAGCGCCTTGTGACTTTGTGTATTTTTAAACAAATGTGATTTAAAAGATCCAAACTAGCAATGAATTCCTACTTGCGAGTATTTCCTGTGCAGCCAAAGCTCTTTGTTGTCTTCCGAATGTTCCTTATTATGGTGAACATGGACATTGTGGTTTATTTTGACTCGATCCAACATCTGCTGCTGCCCTAAGTACTCAGAAAAGCACCAAATGGTTCCCAACTGTTTTAGGAGCTATATATTTATAGTATATAAAAGTATATATTCCGTATCCGTAGTCGGGAGCTCTCACTGGTTGCCCCGGGATAATTATGGAGAAAACATAAATATAACAGAACTATATCGAGAAAACATCATTTGGCGACTGTCAAAGTTTTCTTTGCTTTTGCAACTGAAAAAAAAGAAAGAACTGCGGCACTGGGAAAGGCCCGTCAAGTCACACTGTATCCCTCAGTCAGTGCCCGTATTCCTGCTCTTAATGGTGGGTAAAGAACATGATAAAGTATTATTTCCACAAATGAGCTGCCGTCTTAACACCAGCCACCGCCACACTGCTGCTCATCAAGCTGGCAACTTCCACATGAATATCAGTCACAAGGCATTCAAGGCCTGTGGTCATCTCACACCTCCCCCACCCTCTGGCTGTCTCTGTGTCTTCTGTCTCTGTGGCTGTCTTTCTGTCTCTTCTATCTGTCTGTCTCTTCTATCTGTCTGTCTTCTGTCTGTCTGTCTCTTCTGTCTATCTCTTCTGTCTATCTGTCTGTATGTCTCTTCTGTCTGTCTGTCTCTTCTGTCTGTCTGTCTGTCTCTTCTGTCTCTTCTCTCTGTCTATCTCTTCTGTCTGTCTGTCTCTGTCTGTCTGTCTGTCTGTCTCTTCTGTCTGTCTTCTGTCTGTCTGTCTCTCTGTCTGTCTGTCTCTTCTGTCTGTCTGTCTGTCTGTCTCTTCTGTCTGTCTGTCTGTCTGTCTCTTCTGTCTGTCTGTCTGTCTGTCTCTTCTGTCTGTCTGTCTGTCTGTCTGTCTCTTCTGTCTGTCTGTCTCTTCTCTCTGTCTGTCTGTCTGTCTCTTCTGTCTGTCTGTCTGTCTCTTCTGTCTCTTCTCTGTCTGTCTGTCTCTTCTGTCTGTCTGTCTGTCTGTCTGTCTCTTCTCTCTGTCTGTCTGTCTGTCTGTCTCTTCTCTCTGTCTGTCTGTCTCTTCTGTCTGTCTGTCTGTCTCTTCTCTCTGTCTGTCTGTCTGTCTGTCTCTTCTCTGTCTGTCTCTTCTCTCTGTCTGTCTGTCTCTTCTGTCTGTCTGTCTGTCTGTCTCTTCTCTCTGTCTGTCTGTCTGTCTGTCTCTTCTGTCTGTCTGTCTGTCTGTCTGTCTGTCTCTGTCTGTCTGTCTGTCTGTCTGTCTGTCTGTCTGTCTGTCTGTCTGTCTGTCTCTCTGTCTGTCTCTGTCTGTCTGTCTCTGTCTGTCTGTCTCTTCTCTGTCTGTCTGTCTGTCTCTTCTGTCTGTCTGTCTGTCTGTCTGTCTCTTCTCTGTCTGTCTGTCTCTTCTGTCTGTCTGTCTGTCTGTCTGTCTCTGTCTGTCTGTCTGTCTGTCTGTCTGTCTCTTCTCTCTGTCTGTCTGTCTCTTCTGTCTGTCTGTCTGTCTGTCTGTCTGTCTGTCTCTGTCTGTCTGTCTGTCTGTCTGTCCTCAGCCAACCCTGAGCAGCTTTATGTGGGTTGGTGGTTTTGCGAGCTGCTCAACATCAATCCAAGCCGGACAAGTGAGAATGCCTTAAAACGTCTGAAATCCCCCTAAAAGCTGATCGCACAGGGATAGAACCGGCTTACGCGTTCAGGCGGGATCTAGAGGGAGTTGGAACGAGAGAGGAGCCGGTCTGCTGGAGATGGACATGTACATTCAAACAACATAACAAAATGAAGTAACCCAGAAACATAAAAAGGGCGGCAGGAGTGAGGGAAAGACGGAGAAAAACAGGACAGGAAAGAGTAATAAAGGGTTTGAGGCGAGAGCGGTGGAGAGATATGAAGAAATGAAAAGCACATTTTCATTATTTCACCCAGTCACATTGAAGCACCACTCATTCCCTCCCTCTCCCTCCTGCCCCCTTGTTTCCTTCCATCTATCTCTATGTTTATTTTCTTCCCGTCCAACTTCCCTCACTCGTCCATCCATCTCCCCTCCCTCCCTCCCTCCCTCCCTCCCTCCCTCCCTCCCTCCCTCCCTCCCTCCCTCCCTCCTCCCTCCCTCCATCCCTCCATCCCTCCCTCCCTCCCTCCCTCCCGCGCTTTGTCAGTTAGCTCATGTAAACTTTGCTTTCCCTCATTGTTTTTCCCGGGGAAAGTGCCTCTGCTTTTGATTAAGCCCAGAGCCCCGCTTTAATACCATAACGCCCCGTCCCCCTCCTCCTTGTCCTCCTCCTCAACACACACACACACACACACACACACACACACACACGCACACAAACTGTACCAACATCATACATCATATCTTGCTTTGCTGTTGAGTGCTGAGTGGTTTAGCTTCTGCAACCAGAGACTGATTGATTGCCTGTGTGTCTCTCTTAAAAAGAACCCCCCTGTTAGTTTGTTTGTTTGTTTGTTGTGGCTGTCCATATACACACACACACACTTTGAGAGTTGGAGGTATACCCACTTATCAATGTACAATTATGCATGTACATACGTACACTCACACACACAGGTGCTGGTTTGGGAGGTGGAGGCAGCAGCACCTGTCTGCCAGCTGTGTGTCGTCCCCTGGGGGGTTTCAGACGTCTGACTGACAAGTGAGGAGGCCCGGGGCTGAGAGCCACGACGCAGCTGGCCTCGCCCAGATGTAGAGGACGGATGAAAATCCTGTGAGAGTGTGTATTTTTTGGGGGAATAAGTATTGTGAACAGGTGAAATTGACAGGCGAGGGCGTGGTCCTCATTCCCTCTGCTTTTGTTTCTGCCCTTTTCTCTTATTCCTGACTTGTTGTCATTTTCTCAATACCTCATGCACCTCTGTCATTTATCTTCTCCTCCTCGCCCAGACTCTCTCCCATCCTTCTCCTCTCTCTCTCTCTCTCTCTCCCTTCATCATATCCCTCTCCTTCCTCTCACTCCTGCTGTCCTTCCTTCCCTTGTTGCACTTTCATTCCTCGGTTCCCTCCATCTCCCCTTTTCCACATAAAGCTGTTTTTCATAGAAGCCCATGCAGCCTGGAATAGCATTCCCCCGGGCGCTGCAGGGTGAAACACTAGACTTTTCTGAGCCCCAGCCAAACAGATGCTGGCTCTTGGAGTCCCACCAGAAACAAGCCTTCATGCTCTCTCTCTCTCTCGCTCTCTCTCTCTCTCTCTCTCTCTCTCTCTCTCTCTCATGCTTTTTGTCTCTCCTCTCCCCTTTTCTGTCCCTGGTTCCTGGTCTTTCTTCCTGGTCTCTCATTCTCCCGACCTTTTCTCACACTCTCTCCGCCTCCCGGTCAGGGGCAGCATCTCGGTGTCCTAACCCGTCGTCCAGGCAGCCCGGTGTCAGGCCTCCACAGCTCTGCTCAGCCTCCGCTCCCCTCATCTAACATCCCTTTGTCAGGTGCCTGTCGCTTTGGTCACTTTTGAGCAAAGGAAGCTTGAAAACAAGCAGTGGAAAATAAAAAATAAAAATGTGTTCTCTCTCTCTTTTCGTTCTCGGACTTTTTCCTTTCGCCTTTATCCACCCTGAAGTCTATACTCTTACTTTTTTTTCTCTCGCTGTCTTTCCTTACAATTCTCGACCCACTTCGTCTCTCCTCCTTTCTTTTTTTTGTTTTTTGGCAGAACTTGCTAGCCTGCCCCCCCCCCGTTCCCCCTCCCCGTATAGCTCCTTCCTCTCCTTTTTTCCCCTCTGTGCCTTTCTTGCTTGCTCAGTCTTTAAATTCGCTTGAACCCAGGGACCCCGTCAGTTACGTAAATGGGTTAAACACAGACACACATGTGCTCTCATACTGTATGTACTCACACTCATGCCTTCGCATACAAACCCTCTTTTCACCACACACACGCACGCACACATGCTCGCACACACGCACACACGCTGCTGTATGGCCAAACTTGGCTTTGCAGCTTTTGGCAGGCGCTCAACTCTCCCTCGGTCTCTACTATCGCTCACTAGCTGATGCAGTGTTTACACGAGCTGCCAGTCACAACCAAATCAAAAGCTGGGAACAGTTGGGGGCCGGGGAGGTATGCTGTGAGCGGGTGTATTAATACGGATTTGACTGTAGCCATTCGGGGGCTGAATGGAGGCATCTTTGTGAGCTGCTCTACAGCCACTCGACCTCAGTCCAGCGCGCCTTCTGGCACGCGTCCTCCTCAGGGTGGAGCCGCAGGGCGACTCGGGACCCTTAAATAAGAACTAGTGGCTTCAGCGACGTAAACACTAATAGTTTGATGGGTTTCATTATTTTATATCTTAACCATGATACAGTTGGTCCTGACAAAACAGCCAATCATACTCAGCCTGAACCCCACACACCCCAGGGTACGTAAACCTTTTATAAGGTTATGTAACTTATTATGGTCGCTGCTCCAGGCATTACATCACTGGTTAAATTACAACGCGATCAGGTCCGCTCTCACACGGCCCCAACACACACACGTGCACAGCTTCACATTTTATAGGTCTATATACAATGTAGATAAAAGCTCATGTGTGTGTTTTTACAAGTTCTGCTCATAATAAACAGTGGTATTCATGTTTCTGTTTCTCTTCTGGAGTATCAGGTGTGTGTGTGTGTGTGTGTGTGTGTGTGTGTGTGTGTGTGTGTGTGTGTGTGTGTGTGTGTGTGTGTGTGTGTGTGTGTGTGTGTCTGTTCAGAGGCTCTACCTGTAGCTTTTGTTAGGCTTTGGATGTGTGTTTATTTTTGCTAAATTTAATTGATTAGGGTCATAGACTGAAGAAAAGCCCGATTAATATGGATTAAAAACCGTGGTCCAGTTGTTGTGTGGTCAGTCAGATAGTGTGTGTGTGTGTGTGTGTGTGTGTGTGTGTGTGTGTCAGCTGGGGTCGAGTACGGGGATGATGTGCGGGGTGATTGTGGTAAGGAGGTGAATTAGATTTAGAATTAGAATTAGTGAGGAGACAACGTTAAGCGGGATGGGCTTACAGGCTAAACGTTGTGAGGTGGTGGTGGGGGGGGGGGGGGTGATCCTTATATAAACATGCAGACACACATAAAACACATACACACAGCTGGGTCAATCAAAAGATAAAAGCTTGCTGCTGGTCTCCGCGTGGAAACACTGAGAACACGGGGGAAAGGATGGGAAGGGGGAAAGAAATAGGACAGACACACACACACATTCTCAGTGTGTGGTGTGTTAGTGACTTGTACTCTGTTGGTACGCACATGCTTTGTCTGTGATCCAAACTCCAACAAGACTGGAGGCCTCTGTTGTCTGGCAGAAGCCTCGGAGTCGCGCAGGTCGTCTGCCCAGACTGAGTGCTCTTTTTCTGGGGGAAAGAGCAAAAGTTTGAGGAGAAGATTTGTTTGTGCACTAATATATTTACCAATCATAAACACAACCCCCAATCGTTAATTCTCTCTCTCTCTTTCTTTCTGTCTCACACACACACACACACACACACACACACACACACACATGCATTGATCCTGTGTGAGGGCGATGCGGCTCCCCAGTCAGTGCCTATACCACCTGACAGATGGCGGTCCGCTTTGCGGTACATCTACATCCTGATTGGTTTATCTGTGGCGGTGCCATCACTTGTTTGTCCGGCCTCCAAGCTGTTGGGAGTTCTCCTCGCTCTGAGTGTTACCCCCATCGCCATTTGCTGAATTAGCTTGTTGACATTGTATGTGCATTGTTATTTAGTCGTTCCTGTAGAGTGACTCTTTCCCATGTCTGTTAGATTGTTTGGGGGGGCCATCTGTCCTGTCCTGAAGCGGTAATCCTCTCTCTTTCTCTATTACCAATAGCGCATGTGTCGATATGCATGTGTGTGTCATGTTTGAGCGTTAGATGCAACCATCGGACTGTTTTGAAGCCTCGGCTTCTGCATTTCGGCCATCGCCATATTGTCTTTTGCAACCAGAAGGGAGAATAAAGTACAACCGGCGCTGAATAAGACATTTTACATGACCACACCTTTTACAATTAACTTTTCATCAACTGAAAACCCCACAGTGAAAGTATTGAAGACCTGTCCATCACAAGGTAGCCACACCCTACAGCGTCCCCGTCTTTATGGTCTTTGTTAGTGGGACCATCATTCAATAGATGGACATCGTGCTGCATTGAGGAAGTCTTCAAACCATAAACTCATGTTTACAATGTTTACTGAAGAGTAGGCTCATTTTCTAATAGACTTCTTTGACAAGCCAGAGGCGTCGCCCCCTGGTGACCATTAGAAAGAAGACATGTTCAGACCCGGCTGTTGATCTTAAACCTGTTCATCCATGTTTCCAGGATTTAAAGTTACAGGGCCTCGAAAGAGTCCTGCATTGTTATTTTTTGTCACTACCACCTTTTTAATATCTCTGTAATTTATTTACTGTATTTCTTTTGCAGTATTTATGGGCTTATGTGTTTTGCTGAGAATCCTGGAGCCAGCTGTTCATGCACAGCGCTGTCTGGTTAATTGAATCTCCAGCCGTGCACACATAACACTCACCTGTGCCTGTGACGCTCAGCTGAATCAAAGATCACACACACACACAAGCACACACACACACACACACACACACACACAAGCACACCCTCACGGGGGCGTCCATTGGTGAGACTACTGGGTCGACTTGGGGCTCGCCGTGGCGCCTGGCTCCAACTCCCTCACATGACCTCACCCTTTGCCCCTCACGACTCTCCCCATCTGCCCTCACCCGGCCGCACAATGGACAAAGAGGGCCTCGAGAGTGTGTGTGTGTGTGTGTGTGTGTGTGTAACGATGATCAGCTCTCTTTCATCTCCTGCATATAGTGTGTGTCTGTGGTGCGGGTGAGGAGTGCGCGCCATGAGCCCGGCTGGTTAAGATGGCAGCTCGGCTCACTCAAGGGCACGAGTTCACTGTCTCCTCTGGCATCTCCCTGCCAACTCCTCTCCTCTCCTCTCCCTCACTTCCTCTCTTCCGCCGCCCTTCTCCCACATTCTTCCTGCGTGGCCTTTAATCCTCAGTCTGCGTAGCAACACTCAGACTCACCAGCCTGCACGCCAACGCGCCGCTTCCAACGCACGCGGCCGCCAACACGGACGCATATTGACGAAGCACAAAATGAGCGAACGCCAACCCTCGTCAACCTTGTCCGACTGTGCTCTCATTGGCTCATACGATCCGACTCCGGGGCTGTGATTGGCCAGTGCGTGTCCACACCCCTTTGTGGACACACACACACACACACACACACACATACAGACACACGAGCACATTTAAACACACTGTTTGCTCTACTTCCTGCGTTGAGCTGTCTGGCTGGCATCATCTCCCGCCACAGTGCCAAAGGGTCAAAGGTGACCCCCGTTTGGCAGCTCTAGCTCCATGTCCTTCCGCTCTTCTGTGTGTGTCTGTGTGTGTCTGTGTGTGTTGTCAACGTGACAGCGTGACCTCTTTGATCATGTTCGCTCCCCTGGAGCTTTCCTCCATGTATATATTCAATATCATATACGCCGCCTTTATATGCTTCACTGTTTTCACTCGTCTTGCCAACAGCTCCTTTCCTCTTCTCCTGCTAGCATCCGTGCTCCTCCTCTTCTTTTGATTCCCCCACACACACACCCGCCTCCCACGGCCCTCTTACTTTCTGCCTCCCACCCTCCCTCTGTCCTCTTGGCACAAACTGACAGGACTGAGTCACTTGGATTGTTCTTACTTCCCAGGGAGACGCATATTGTGTGAGTGTCCAGCCCCTGTGCGCGCTGTAAGCGTACGACACGCACAGGGAGCCACCGCGTCCAACACCTACCGGACGCATCGCCGTGTGTAAACGTATATCCAAATTACACTCTCGCACGTTCTTTTTATTTTTATGTATGAATTCATTCTTATTATATTGAAAAAGTTCTATTCCCAAAAGTGAATAATTTAGATTATGACTTTTTATGCATTCCCAGCAGAACAATTATTTTCAGATGCACTCAAACGGAGGAATCCTGTCTTTGCTTTCATCGTTGCATTTCTCCCGAGCAAAGAACTTAAGAGATGCTTCGTAATTGGGTCTCTCGCTTTTCAGTGCAGTGCATCCACCCAGCTGACTTACTGACGTATTGTTATGTTCATAAAGTGGCACATTTGCGCCGAGTTTTCATTGAAGTGTTCCTCGGGAGAAAAAGACTTGGCTGAAGGAACAATGTTTGTTATCACTGTTATCTCAGTGGTGCTTTTGGAGGAGTTGGCAACCTTGCTCAGTATCACTTTGTGTGTGTGTGTGTGTGTGTGTGTGTGTGTGTGTGTGTGTGTGTGTGTGTGTGTGTGTGTGTGTGTGTCGAGGATGTTTTCTCACTCTTATCGACGTGTCCTTGGATGTGCAAGTGCACCAGCCTTCTATTATTGTAATTCACTTTCTTTTATGTGACCTGAAAAGAAATGCAAATAGCTCGGGAGATAAACGTGAGGAAAAGAGAATAATGTGGAAGGAAATAGCACTCTACACAAATATAGTGTAAAGATGGGGAAGGAGGTGGGCAGAAAGCAGGTGGTCGACACCTCATTTTTTATTTTTTTTAAAAATTGAAATGAATGACGTGCCGTAAGCGGGTCGCTAGATGAACGCGGATAAATAGACACGTGAAGTGGGACTCGGGAAGAGAGAGGAGTAAAGACAAAGACAACTCCACGCTAGAACATGGGAGAGGCTTACCTTAAAGCACCCCTCTGCTGGCCAGACAGGAAGTGTGTGTAAAGCCTCAGCACAAAGACCCACAGTGTGTATCTGGGCCAGCAGGAAGAGGGAACCGAGGGAGGAGGAATCCAAGTCTCAACACAGGCCTTCCCTCGCTCCCCGGCCTCTGTATTCAGCTCCGCGCTGCTCTTTCTCTGCGACATGTCCAGCGTTCTTATTTTGCAAAGCTGCACTGAGCCGCTCACTTCGCTGCGGTTCTCTGAAACAACACCGTCCAGCATGGGCTCACCGTGATGACCCCTGTGCATCCTCTCGGTCCCCATTGTGACTTATTCTCTCCCCGCTTCCTTCCTGCAAAGATGTTTTTCTTCTCCTTTTATTGCTCCTCTCTTCTGCCGCAAATATGTTTTTCTGTCACGGTGCTGTGTTTTAGTTTTCATTTTCTGACGGTGCTCCCGTTCCCTTTGCAAATCTGCATTTCCTCCCTAGCTCACATATCTGTCTGACTCCGCACCCTGGTCAGGTGGCTCCGGTAGCCCCTCTCCGGCTGCCTCTTTGTCTTAACGGGCCGGTTGGAAAGTGTCAGGCTCTTTGATTCGAGACACTTTCATTTGAACGCAACAGTGTGCGCACTCTGTGCTGGATCTTTGCTATCCAAACACAAAATGCAGCAGGGATAAGCTCCTATCACATCTCAATAATATTCAGGGCTCCATATTTCACTTTGATTATATTCATGTCACATCCCTCTCTCTCTCTCTCTCTCTCTCTCCCTCTCCTCTTTGTCTCCCCTTTCTCTCCGTTTCTGGCCTGCTTCTCTCACACAGTCTAGAGTGAAGTCTGAGATAGTTGAGAAGACTGGCTCAGGGCCTTGTTGCTTTATTTGCATTTCACCGTGCTCTTCCCGTGCCAGAGAAATGCCACCTGGTGGTGATAACCTCGTACTGCAGCCGGCCGCCTCTCTGACGTTTGTATCATGTGAGAAGTAGTGGCGAGAGTATGCACGCACCCCCCCTTTTCCTCCTGTTCCCTTTCTCTTTCCCTTTCCGGCCTTTGTGCAGCTGTATTTATTTGGGCTAAGCAGAGACACCGGTCCTTAGCGCGCGGCCCCACGCCGGTTGACGCCTTTAAGCTGAGTGAAGATGGAGGTTGACAGGGTAATAATGCTGGTGTCAACACCGCTTACAGGACAGTTATATCAGTATCAGCTCAGCGGGGGGGACGTTCACACTCTGTTAGGCTGGGTCGTGAACCGTGCTGGGGGCCCCCAGCCTCACACACACACACACACAATCACAAACACACAACACACACACACACACATGCAGTACTCTTGAGCATCCGCTAAATGAAGCAGCTTAGATGCACATGAACGCAAAGTACTCCGACTCACATGCAGCAAACGGAAATTGAACCCAGAATTCAGCATGTGTACGCATATTCCTGACATGTTCTCTTTAATGCGTCCTCGTGATTCCATGTAAGTGTTACTTTTTAAGTCAAATTCGTCACGCGTTAAAGAGATTTATATATTCAAATTTAATCAACTAAGTCGGGCACACTTCATATCAGAGCCTTGTGTGCTTTCTCTCCCTGACACGTGTCAGCTGGAGGAGTACATTTGTACAAGTGTGTGTGAGTGTGTGTGTGTGTGTGTGTGTGTGTGTGTGTGTGTGTGTGTGTGTGTGTGTGTGTGTGTGTGTGTGTGTGTGTGTGTGTGTGTGTGTGTGTGTGTTTAAGCAGGATTCTGTGCTCCTTGGGCCCTAGCGGTCCTTCAGGACTTTAAGCGTCTGTCCAAAAGCAAGTCTTGTCAGCACGACTCCAAAGCACAGAATCCCATTTACACTCGACTATCCATATTAATTATGAATCTGAGTTGTGTTGGAGGACCTACATTACCGCATCGCATAGCAATTATCACATAACCCAATGTGGCGCTAACAGGATTGCCTGTCTACACAAATGCTACTATTTCACCACAAAGTGTCAAAAGGAAGTTACAACATATAAAATATGTTGTTGGCTCCTTTGCACAGAACTTCTGAATAAGTTCCAAGTTTGTATTTAATAGACTCTCTATAAAAACCATTAAGCATGTTATAATCAGCATAAAGTTACAATAATAATACTCAAACAGTTATCAAACTTATACAGTGACAGTGACTTTCTTCAGAATATCCTTCTGAATATACCTTATTAACTATCATATATTTCATATGTTATATTCTTATTTACATATGTAAGTATATATAAGAAACCATTACAGCTCCACAGTAACCTAGAACAAGCCGGCGTGTTCTTACAGACTGGCAGCGCATTGTTTCACATGCTCTGATTTCAGGAAACAAGCCATGGCACGAGTGTGGATACTAAGTCCATGACTCATACTCATAATAAAGGGGCAGAGGAGGGCAACATGAATGAAAATATGTTACGCCTTAATAAACTTTTTTTTTTTAAATAAATAAATAATTAAATGAACTTGCTCTAATGGCGGGAGTCCACGCCCAAATATGTAGCAATGTTGGCGTCAATTGGACGTACAAGCCTAGGTTAGAATAACCCAGTCGCAAACTTGTGAAACCAAGCCTGCATTATGCATGCACACACACACACACACACACACACACACACACACACACACACACACACACACATCCTGTACTTAAGTTCATAACTCTCATGGGAAGTAATTTTACACCCTCTGTGTAAGCGGTTGGCTTACTTTAAATGCCACAAGTGAATGAGTTCACCCTTGGTTATGCGAAATATATCAGTTTACTTTTAAGCCTTTTCACAAAACTCTGAATTGTTTTTATTGCCTTTAAAAAAAGATGTTTTACAACAGACCATATAGGAAGCACTTAAAATCTTTTTAATTGCTATACCTTGGGTTTTCATGCTCCCACTCTTGGAATTTCCCAAAATTGATTTTTATAGGCTATTGGGTAGGCTAATTTAATATAATCTGCCTCATTTTGGGGATTCTACCTCTGGGTCTACAACCTCATAATTAGCCTAGCTTATATTGTCGCAGCTTGGGAACACCCTGTTGACTTCACAAAGCCAATAACTTTGGATGAAACGTGTCTGGAGAAACAGTCTGCGACCCAGTTGTAGGCCCTGTAACCCACTGGTGGGTCTCCACCCAGTGAAGGAGACGCACACTGCTGTGTGCCTGGGTCACACAGGTCCACAGTAATCTGCACTGGAGGAGCCAAGAGGTGATGGTGGGGTGAGGATAAGAGAATGAATGGAGAGAGGGAAGAACAACGGGAAGGAGTGAACAGGATAAATAAGGAGGGGGGGGTGTGTGGGCATCAAGCCAGCCACATGCCCTCCACTCAGCAGCCCACCCTCTCCCCATCACCCCCTCCGCCCATTCCCTGCGAGTTCATGCATGCTTTCTCGACCCATAACCCCCCTCCCTTTCGCTCTCTCCCACTTTCTTTTGCTCCCGTTCCCATCCTCCATGCTCCCAGCCTTGTAATCCCCCTCTCCCTCCTCCCTCCATCCCTCTCCCACTCGCTCCCATCCTCTCCCCCTCCTCCTCCTCCTCCTTCCTCCCCTCCATCCATCTCTCGCTTTTCTTCCCATCCCTCCCCTCCGTCTCTCAGCATCCCTCTCTCCTGGGTCTCTCTCGCTGTGGTGTGGTGCTGTTGGCAGAGCGTGGGCGCAGGCGGCACACAGACGGGAGCACAGATGGGCAGCAAGCTGCGCAGGGCGGCCAGGCACACCTGCTCCACACACACACACACACACACACACACACACACACACACACACACACACACACAGAGCCCTACTCTACCACCTCGCCACACAGCCTGCCTGGCACAGTGATACAGGGACACAAACACAAATACACACAGACACACAGACACACAGACATACATACATATATATATTTATATATATGTATATATATATATATATATATATATATATATATATATATACATACATACAAACTGTCATATACATATATATATATATATATATATATATATATATATATATATATACATACATACAAACATACATATATATATATATATATATATATATATATATATATATATATACATACATATATATATATATATATATATATATATATATATATATATATACATATATATATATATATATATATATATATATATATATATATATATATATATATATATATATATATATATATATATATATACATACATACATACAAACTGTCATACATACATACATACATATATATATATATATATATATATATATATATAAATTGCATACTATGCAAACAGGGGTTTTCTGTAAAAACATAATACCAAATTATACTTTTAATATTTGTATATATATATATATATATATATATATATATATAAAGTTTCACTACGAATTAACTTAGCAGTTTATGCTTTCATTTGAAAATGTCACATTTTAGAGCATCACACACACACACACACACACACACACACACACACACACACACACACACACACACACACACACACACACACACACACACAGTCGCAACGATAAAGAAAACTGAAACAGAAATATACTCTCAAATGACACAGACTTAAATAATTAAAGTATAAAACGGGGAAATATATATATATATATAAATAATAAAAAAATAACGTCCAATAAAAGAGCTGCATGAACATCTGTGTGGGATAGCCGGGGGGATTAGGAGGGTTTGGAACATTTTAAGCGCATTAAGGATTAAAAAAAGGTCAGAATGTTTAGCAACATACCGATAAACCTCTTAAGCGAAACCCAATTGGGAGGCTGTACCGCGTTATCCTGTGTTTTGGGGAGGAGAAGAGCAGAGGAGGGGAGAGGGGAGAGGGGAGAGGAGGGGGAGTCGAGTTGACATTTGTTCCAACAAGGAGGGAAATCTGTGAACCGACAGCCTGTGCACATGCAAGTGGCGGCACACATTGCACATATGGACACACGCTGGTTTTGATGGGGCCACAGAGTACATCGGCTCACTTGTTGGTGTTTCTACATGGATGTCAGGAGTGTGCGTGCTTGTACTGCAAAGTCGCTCACAAATGTGCAGCGCGGGTTATGCGTCTGTCAAACTGTGGTGCACCACGGCAGGGACCGTTCTAAAACATGTTTCCACCTTGACTTTTACTTTTAGTTTTGGTCTCATATTTGTAATCGGCCTTCTGTTAGCATACGGTGGATGTTTGAATCTGAGTTGTTTTCTTTTTTCTTCTCTTCTTTTTGAACGGCTGAGCTTAAGTTCAATGCGTCGCTCCGTCTGCTCGCCACGAGGAGCGACAGACTCTTGTCTGACCCCTGTCACCAGTCGGTCAACAGCACAATCTTCACAGGTCACAGATGGATGGTTTCCGGCTGGTTGGCAGGGTAACAGTTTGTATTGGTCTGACCCAGGAGATCAACAGTTCAGCAGGCAATTAGAGGAAAGTCATATAGCAGTGAAGAGAATAAATAGAAGATATGGTGGGGGTTCAGTATGAGTAGTTGAAGGTGTTTAGAGAAGACCGGATGAGAATCCCCCCAAAAATAAAACAATGAGGAGCAGAATGTAGTGCAGATTGAATCGATGCAGAGGAAGGCCACAGAAATGTGTGCCGGATGTCAGAGGGGTAGTACGGGGTTGTGAGAGAGAGAGAGAGCACCCACAGTGTGTGTGTGTGTGGGGGGGGGTACAGCCCTACATGTCAAGGCCATGATGACTGGGGTTATGTTGATTGCGGTGAGGGTCGTGAGATTTGCCCCGGAGCCTGCAGGGAAACTAATCAGCGACCGATGATGGCCGCGGTCGCGATGCTGCTGCCTCAACCGTCAGAGAGCAGACTCGCCATCCAGCACGCCGGGGTGTATCAACTTGCCGCGTGCTGAAGGGCTAACGCCCTAGCGACATTTGCTCCTATTTCTTGCTACTTGTCAAATGTTGGTTGCGTATCAGCGCACGCTTTGCCCGCCAACTGCTACCAAAATGATCCCAGCCTTTTCATCTTACTGGAATTGGATCTAGCTGCCTTCACCAGTCCCTCGATTACTTTTGGCTCAGCAATACAGAGCAAGATGTAGTTGTGCAGAAGCATGACTTTTCAGATGTTCTTTATTCGTATAAATGGCCGGAAATGTTTGCCTTGCTTACTCTTGGCTTGAGAATGCTCTCCCTCGCTGGAAAGGTGTATCACGCCAATATCCCAGCGGGAAAATCAAGCGAGTGCAAAAGTGAAAAATTTAGCTTGAAACAAAAATCGTAGTTATTGAATTGTGTTTCAGTCTTAATAACATCTGACTTGAATAATATTTGTAACCAGGTTGGTGGGGAAAGCCAAGTTTCTGCTCAGGACTGTGACTCTATCGCCCCAAACCGTTTCTTGGAGAACGACTCGCATACCGAACCACGTGGAGTCGATCTTGCCAATCCAGTGCCGGGTGGGACCCAAAGTACAGCAGCCTCAGATGTGATGGTTCCAGTGATAATTTCCAGACAGTTGGTTATCAAAAATGAAGCACAGCCTTACTTGTGCTTCTTGTTTGTATTTGTACATCACGGGGTCAAACAGTGAGCGCTGTTAATCTGTGTGTATTCCTGTTTTAATACACTGGCGTGAGGGGGCTGCCGGGTAGGCTGAAAGGTTCGGGGTTTGAGATGGGGTTGCTGGCGGTGGAGGTGGAGGGGCATCCAGAGGGGACTGCAGGACTATGATTGTGGTTGCTGAAGGGAGGGCTTTGGGGGGCTGCGTGGCGAAGATAAGGGGCTGGATGTGTGGTTGGGAGGCTGGGGAGGGGGATGCTGCTGTTGTCGGCAGCAGCTGGCAAAGCGGTGATAACCAGCAAGCAGACCTCCTCTGTCTTGCCACCTTCTCCCTGTCCTCTTCCCATGTCTACACAACTATATGATGCACTGTTGGAGTCAACAGTGACACTGATTTCCAATGAATGACAGAGTCCTGTTGGCTAAGCAGCCCGGGCTCAGACACCTAGACCCAGATCGGTTAAAGCTCTGGTTTCTAGCAAAGTCGTCTTATTGTACAGTCTTCAGCCTACAGCGTGTCAAGAGTTGAACTAACTCTCTCTCTCTCTCTCTCTGAGAGGTGATGTTGAGGACAGCTATCAGTGTCATGGCCACTGCACATGTCCTCCCTGACAGTCTCTTATCTGCCACGAGCCTCGCTTTTCACTCCTTGGTCTCCCACACCTCTGCACTAGCAGAACATGTTGGGGGCATGAGAGGCCAACAGTACGCCATTTAAGAAAACAGTGAGGGCAAGTTATGGGGGTTTTCTAATCGGGATACCTTCACATTGAGTTGAATCTGTTCAAAACAGATTGCGTGAAATACGTGAAGTTGTCAGATTGCAATGGTAATCCTGAGAAATTAACGAGAGTACCCAAGATTTTTTTTATTATCTAGTCTAGTTTTGCCAACTCTCTTCCGATGACAGTAGCGAGCAGCACCAGATCCAAACCTGAGCTCCAACCTGCAGGAAAGTCCCTCTGACAGCCTGTTCCTGTGGGGCTTCCCTACAACGCCACGCCCCCGGAACCCAAACAACAAAACATGGCTATTGTTAGTAGTCACAGCTGTTGAGCCAGCAGCTTCTGGAAGGTGACACAATACAGACATCTACATCATACAGGCAGGTAGACAGGCAGGTAGACAGGCAGGTAGACAGGCAGGTAGACAGGCAGGTATGCCTGGCCAATCAGTACAGTCGGGTTATTACAGGCCTGTCACAGATTATTTTCTTTTGTTAGTCAGAAATCAGAGACATTAATTGCTTGTCAGATGTGAAGAGAATTGCCGCATCAATATCAAACATGTTTTGAAAGAAGATTATAAACCCTGTCTTTGAGAAGGCCTTGACATGTGGTGAGTAGATGTGACAATATAACAACACAAACATAATATACAAGACGGTTTTGCTGGAGTCTGTGAATCTGTGATCGGACGTTCCCTTGAAGTCGTGCGAGGTTCGTGGCAGCAAAGCGTTCCCTGCCTCGTCGGCGTTGGGCTCCGACGTCTCTGCAGCAGACGTACAGTACGGTGGCTGTGTGTACCCAGTGCATGTATGGTGTGAGAAATAGAGTGTTTACAATATTGTCGAGCCCTGTGGTGAAATACTACACGACGGCAAAAGGTCCAGTGAAGTCGGGTTGTTTTTCTCGACAGCTTTCATTGGCCATCATATATGTTTACTCTTGAGTGTGTACCTCAGTGTTTGTCCACGTCGGAGTGTGTGTGTGAGTGTGTTTGAAAGTGTCTGGGTGCGTGCGCGTCGGGGGCGCAGCCTCATATGTTTGGAGTGAGTGCCGTCAGTTAGCTGGAATGTGGCGCTACCGCCAATGCTAAGATGGCTGCCAAGCTCTAAGATGGCTGCCAGGATTACACCCAGCGAGAGAGAGAGACGGAGAGGAGCGGGAGATTCTGCAAAAGAAGAGAGGGGGAAAAAGAAACCCTCTTTTATTTTCTGCGCTTTCTTTCTTTCCCGCTTTCTTTCCTCCGTTCTCGTCTGTCTCGCCCCTCTCTCTCTCTCGGTGGATAAGCAGCGAGACAGGTCTGTTATTGTTTCTGTTCGGTAATCTGTGGCTTAGCGTGGCTGCAAGGCAAGTGCTGCTGGCAGGAGTCTGTGTGCTCTGTTATCACCTACAGCCTGCAGATAAACACCTCACGCTGCTAGCCGGCTAGCTCGCTAGCTAGCCGCAGCCTAGCGAGGCCCGATTGGCGGTTGCATTCGGGCCTCACCGGGCCTCACCGGGCTGGAGAGGGAGCGCGCTCCTTCTCACCAGCTCACGTCACGCGCTCACAAACACAGCGAGCGCACATACAGCCGCCCGGGCCTTTGTTTCACCTTCACAAACATACATGCGTACACACGTTGTGAATGCAGCGTCTTTTGGGCCGACTGTTCTCAGCGCTCGTGTTACAGAAAGCTCCTCGCGCCTGCAGCTCCTCCACGTCTAATTGTGGCCCTTTGTTGCCAAAACTTGGCGTGTTTGTGTCTGCACATGTGAGTGCTTTCGTCAACCAGTCATAACAGGTGTGTGTGTGTGTTTGTGTGTGTGTGTGTGTGTGTGTGTGTGTGTGTGTGTTCGGGTCGGTGTGGGGGGGGGGGGGGGGGTGGATGTTGCTCCGCTGTCATTTGATCCCAAGAGGAAGAGTTTCGCCTCAGCGCAAACAGACTCCGAGCCAGGATTGGCGTGGTCAGCCTATCACGCTGTGTGTGTGTGTGTGTGTGTGTGTGTGTGTGTGTGTGTGTGTGTGTGTGTGTGTGTGTGTGTGTGTGTGTGTGTGTGTGTGTGTGTGTGTGTGTGTGTGTGTGTGTGTGTGTGTGTGTGTGTGTGTGTGTGTGTGTGTGTGTCCATGCAAGGATTACAACATGTATTAAAGGAAGAAACACAAATTAAAGAAACAGCTTGAGAGAGAAGGTTGTGTGGGTGTGTGTTGGTGTATGTGTGCAAGGTGCTCTGTTTACGCAGACCAAATCCCTACCAGAAAGAAGGTATTAAATAGGATTAGGGCGAGGGATATGATTGCGTGGTTAGATACTAAATAGCGGCACACTGTAGATCTTTGCACCTTAAGTCAGGGGTGACAAAGGGAGACGGGAGAGAACATTCTTAGATACAAGACTGTCGCACAAAAATGCATGAATTCACACACACGCACGCTCACAAGATGTACATCATACTCCAGCACATACTGCAAGTCCCTCTTATTTCCTCTCACACCTCAATTATCACAGTCTTGGCAGCATAGATGCATCTACACAGCGATGATTCACAGAGACATTGTACACTTACCAGTATGTTTTTCATTATTTTTTCTTTCCTTTTTGTCGCACACAAACCGGATCCTAACCATGTGGCTCTTTCTTTTCTCTCCCCTCCCTGTTCCCGTTGTTTCTGTGCAGAATCCGGACAATCAGACAGCTCCAGCCAACAGGGGGACACAGACATCAAACCACCGCCCAATGGTAAGTGCGCACACACACACACACACACACACACACACACACACACACACACACGCAAACACGCACCCACAGATCTATGTCCAAACACTGTCAAATCAGCATAACATAATTGATTCCATCATGCTTATCAGTCTTAACATATTCCAATTATGGATCCAATTAGCAAACACACTCTTACAGATGTTGATCCACCAACATAGTTGCAGATGGTCTCCCTCTCAAAGGGATGTGATTTTCAAGGTTTCTTCCCATTTCTTATTAATTTGTTGTCTTCGTGTGAAATACAATACCATTGCATTTCTGATACAGTGTTGTTTTCCTCCAGAGCTTTTTGATTGTCCGTGTGTAAGTCCTGTTCACGTACTCTTCTGTACAGGGCACCTGAGTTTCCAGGACTGCTTCGTCACCTCAGGGGTTTGGAACGTGGCAGAGCTGGTTAGAGTGTCGCAGAGTAAGAAAAAAACACGTCAGAGAGAGGCGGCAGCAAAACAACCACGATACCCACGATGTATACGTACCGTAACTCATTCTTTCAGTGTTCTCCTCAACCCTCTTTCTTTTATTTATCTCCCCAACAGCACCCGTAGCCACGGCGTCAGGCCCTAACTTCTCATTGGCTGACCTGGACAGCAGTCCTAGCTACTACAACATTAACCAGGTGGCTCTGGGGCGACGCCCCCTCACCTCCCCTCCTTCCACCAGGTACACAGCCCCGACTCAGATTCACACGCAGCACTGTGCGGGTGTGAAGAGATGCATGTTGCTCAGAGGAAGAACCCGTGACCGCTATACAAGTCCAGCTGTCCGCCATTAGTCGAGTCTAGAGACCATGTGGCAGGAGCAGTGCTACCTTAGTATGTGATTGGCTGTGAAGCCAAGGGCAGCCTGAAGGGAAGTGTGAAGTCACAGTAATATCTGCCAACCATATATCGCTGCGTACCGCAAGGACGACTTTACTGGCAAGGAAAATGCCCCGTTTCATTGAGCTTTCTCGCTATAAATGGCATCTAGAGCCACAGTCCACTCCTTGGAATCTGCCTGGAACCTTTTCATATATGCGTGTCTCTGTGTGTGTGTGTGTGTGTGTGTGTGTGTGTGTGTGTGTCTGTCTGTTATCTGCACTCCTCTTTATGAATGTGTGAAGGCACTTTCTACTATTTCCTCATTTGTGTCTTTTTCTTAACTTGTCTCTTCCTCTCTTCTTACCTGTCGTCTGCCGTCACTTTAGGTCTGATGTGGAGTTGTACGCAAACCTTCCACGGAGGTAGTTATGAACACTTATAAACTAATGAGACACGCACAGAAACACACAGATAACGAGAGAGTCCTCCCGTGTGGCTGTCTCTGCTTCCTAACTTTTTTGTTTCCTCCTTCGTTCGGAGTTCTCTCGTTCTGTGTCTGTTCTGTTAGTTACGAGAGTCGTATCGTTTCCGCTAAGACGCAACGCCTCCTGAAACGTTAACGTGCTCGTTTGTGTGATTGCTTTTAAGTTTGCGGAATTTTATCCGTAAACCATACATTCCCTGCCATTACATATTCAAAAGAAAGTCATGCCTCCTCTCCCATCTCTCTTTCTTCACATCCTTTCCCCCCGCGGCCTCAGCTCCAGCAAGAGGAAGTCGTTAGACGACAGTGAGCTGGAGAGCCCCACGGATGATGTCTTCTACCCTGGACGCTCGCCTGCTGCCAGCTCCTCCCAGTCCAGTGCGTGGCCCAACGACATGGATGCAGGTACACATCCCCCCCCTCCCTCCTTTTTTAAAATCCAGAATTATCCCCGTCACCTACTAAGCAATCATCATGAAACATGTTCACACTCCTGCCTCACCTTTACCTCCACCACCAGTGTCCAAACTGACTCTTCTGTCTCTTCTCTACACTCACTACCTCAATCACCTGCCTTCTTACCGGTGATTAAAACCCTCCCCCCCCCTCCCCCGCCTGCCTTTAGGTCACCTACCTCAGTCTGTTGCTACACCATGAAGACGCAGCAACACCTGAGAGCAGCTCCTAGATACCAGAGAGACTAACAACCATTAGGAGTGTTGTATACATTTAATATTGAAAGGGCTTAACTAAGGTCTATTGGTCACAGTGTCTGGCACTTAAAAGAAAAAGCAATTAAAGTAGTTTAAACATGTAACACCCTGTCACACATGGGAGCATATAAACCATAGAGATACATTTCTCAGATTTGTTTCCCACTGATTGGAACCGTCTCTCCCTCCACTGTTCAGTAAACAGGTTTTAAAAGTATCAACATGTTTTAAATGATAGTGTTTTTTCTTAATCTGACTTACTCTCTTACTATAACCTCAGAACATTGTATTCATCATGGATGAATAGTGCTAAATGCTTGCTGCCAAATAGCTCCAGACATCAGGACTATGAATGCCAAAATGCATCAAGGATGAAACAGCAGCTTATAGCTGTATTAAGGCTTTGTGTCAGGGTTTCATTGTTCAGGCCCAAACCACGATACCTCTGTATAGCCTACCATCTTTATTCTACCTCCTCAGTAATCCTTCCTCGCCCCAAACAACCCAATAACAGAAATAAATAAAAACCCTCTTGTTGAATACCTCACTTCCAAATTCACATTTACTCATCCTCAAAGCCATAATCCCACATCCAGTTTACCTAATGTTGTGTCAATCATCAGTCATCCACTGCCTCCATCACACACTAATGCATTCACTCTTTACTCCTTCCCATTCCCATTCTCATTCTCATTCTCTCTCTCTCTGTCTGTCTTTCTCCCTTATTGTTAACAATACCCTTTTCCATTTTCAGTGCAGCACCATTTGGCGAGTGTGCAGGAGAGGAAGATAAAACATGAAAACGATGGCGTGCAGTTTCCTTACCATGGTTAGAACAACATTGATTACACTCACATGACATGTTTGCTATTTATCAGCCTTTGTGTAGCTCATTCCTCTGTGCTTGTGTACATAGACAATGAATATGCATATGTATATAATATATACTGTGTATGTGTTTTGATGTTTTTGTGTGAGGTATATGATGTCTGTGGTAAGGACAATGGGCCCATCCCACAAAATGGGACTACAGTATGATTGTGTCATAATATCAGTATGTTTACTACTAGTTATCAGATTGATTTATTTGCTGCTGATCTCAAATGTAATTCCCTGTGACGTTCAGCCAGAGATCTTAGGCTCACCTAGGATCCCTGGCTTCATCCCCTCCCAGCGACGCTTTGATTGACAGATGTCACCAGACCAACACCAACAGGCGTATTCACACGCTGCGCCCATTCTGCACTTGCAGGGATTCCAACAGACCCGCCCACACACACACACACACACACACACTTCTAACCCCCCACGTGTGCAGACGTTCGCACATAAAAGCACATGCTTATCGTGCTGCCCACCCCGGCAGGTGTTCAGGTGCCTGCCTGGCCTCCATCCCTCTGTCGATCCATCCCTCCCATGCTTCAAATCCCTCATTAAGACGCTTACCGTCTGTGGATCAGAGGTGTAAAACCCTTCCTCCTGTTCCCTAGCTCTCCCTTCAGCGCTCCATCCCCGTCTCCATGCTGTCTAATTGAAAACGTGTACAGCAGGAGGGACCCTGGGGGGTGTGTGGGGGGTAGAAAACATGTCAGAAGAGAGAAGGAGGATAGAGAAGCAGAGAGCAGGCTAGTGGGAGGTGAGAGCGGGAGGAGAATGGTGATGGCTAATGAGAGAGAAGGGTTATCAGGATGTGAACTAGAGGAGCCAAAAGCCCCGGTTAGGTTTTGCCCCAGTCTACTCACACTCGAGCCTCAGCGGCTGCTCTCCTGCTCCCGCTCCACTTAGCTGTAAATGTAATTAAGAGGCTGCTCATCAGAGCCACAACAGAGGCTGCTGCACGCCTTAGCGCACCAGAGCCTCATCTTTTTTTCCCTCCGTCTCCCACTCTCTCTTCCTCGCTGTGTATGTGCACCACCCCCTTACTCTCCAAAGTGCACCACACACAGAGGCGTACACCTCTTAATGAGTTTGGCAAATAGAGGTGTGGAATAGCATGCAAATCTGGACCCTTTACCCAATTAATTTATCAAATCCAAGCGAAAAATGAGCTTTTGTAATCATCAGCCTTTTCTCTTTTTTTATTTTCTGTGGATTCGGATGTATCATTGTTAACAGTAGCTAGCTCTAAACATGGTCCACGCCCGGGAGAAACCAAAGCAGAAAGGAGAGATGGAGGGATGGAGCGAGTAGAGAGTGTGTGTTTTGGTACTGTGTGTATGCAATTTTCCCCCAAATTATCCCACCTGCCACAGGGAAAGCTCATGTGGGAATTCCCGTCCAGGTGGGGGGTATGTAAACAAGCAAGCACAAACATACACACACAAGCGCACATACAAACAAACCATGGGGCTTCAAAGAAAAAAAGGAATCAGAAAACACACTCACACACAGGTGTGCCTTGCCGTCTGTCCACAGCCCCAACTACTCCCCTTGACTCCCTCCATAACCAAAAACACACACACACACATACTAATGTGTGAAGATGCATCCATACGTAGGAATCACACAAAAGCAGAAATACACACGATATATTTTTACACACATATCTCACGGCATACACACACACAGCTGAAGCATGGTCCCAGATGGTGTTTCCGTGTGTGTGCAGCCTTGGGATCCGCGAGGATGCTGGAGACATCTGCTCCACTGGGGCTGGAAGAGGGGTGGGGGAGGTTAGCCGAGGCAAAACGAAACAACCAGGATTTCATATTAGTTCCAAATGATTGCGAAATTTTCCTGAGACACCAGAGACTCGTGGTGGTGGTGGTGGGGGCCTTCTCCCTGTGCTTTGAGTTAAATGTTACATGCCCATAGAGGGATATGGCTGGACATGTGTATGTGGTTTAAATCACCAGGGAGAGGAGAATTCCCTGATTTTCCTTTACTTGTTAAACCACTATCTCCTGTCTTTTCCAACTGTGTGTGTGTGTATGTGTATGTGTATTTGAATGTGTATCTGTATGTGTGTGTGTGTGTGTGTGTGTGTGTGTGTGCGGGTGTGCTTGTGTGCGCATCTGTGTCTGTGTGTGCTTCAGAGGCGCATCTGGTGGTAGGCCTGTTAGTGCAAAGAGACAGAAGGGTCATCCTGGGAGCGCTTGATTGGTTGCCAGTGAAATACTAAGGCTTGCCAGGAGAGGAAACAGTGCAGTTGTGGGCGCACACACACACACACACACACACACACACACACACGTACACGTGCACAAACCAGATCAGAACATTGCAGAGTCTCTGAAGGACCAGAATACTTTCTTTCACATTCCCCTCGGTGTTAGTGACATTGCTAAAATGTCCTATATATACAGATGTTAATCTCCATCTGATCTTCTGTTTCTCCTGTCTCTAATTTCTATACTTCAGATCCATTTTCTACTTCCAAAATTGTTTTAAATGCACAACTCCCTAAATGAAACTATGACTGTTTTAATCTGTACGGTTCTGGTTTCTTACGCTCTCTCCCCTGCTGCGCCTCTCGGTGTTCGAGTCTCTGCAGACTGCTCTTATTTCCAGTCTGCGCCCACCACGGCGACAGTGTCATCGCAATCACGGCTAACTATTGGTGTCACAAGTGGGATCAGGGTTGTCTTCATGCTTGGAATCTGACTGACAGTACAATACACCCCCAGACTCCTGCTACAGTGGGGGGAGAAAAAAAGAGCGAAATATATGTCTGCAAAAGACATAAATGGTTCACACATATTCACTCCCACCTGCTTGAGACTTAACTCTTTCACACAGGGAAGGAAGGTTTTACACGCCCCCACACTCCCATAGACTTTCACACGTCTCCAGCTGGAGAACTGAGGAGGAATCATATTTAATGCCTTGTTTGATGCGGAGGGGGCCACAGAAATAGACTACAAAACAAGTCTTAAAAAAAAGTTTAGAAAGAGAACATTATCACATCACTCACTTGTTAGGAAGATTAGAGGAACATTTAATGGGGAGGATGTTTTATTTCTTTTCTGCATTAGTTAAATGTAGCTGTGTTGTAAGCGTCTTTGTTTTTTGTGATTGGTCACGTGCTTGTGCTTTCGAGCGTGTGCAGACGTCGTGTGTGTGTGTGTGTGTGTGTGTGTGTGTGAGCGAGAGATAATAACCATATTTAACATCTTATGACATTCCAATTTCATACATGTCGTCAGAGCAACGCATTGAAAAACAAGACTGCTGCTGCACTTTTCACAGGTTCTGCTTTGCTCCCTCGCATATTTTCATGTCTCCCACGTCCTTCTCGCCTCTCTCTCCCTCTCCCTCTGTCTCCTCTCTCTGTCCGTCTGCTTGTCTTTCGCACTCAGCAGCTGCCGTGTCCATACTGTACAGTGTGTGCTATTTCTGAATGAAGCCTTCTTCTCGTGCAGCCAGCCCGTGAGCTGCACTGAAGCCAGACCACAACTCGCTGACTGTGGCTGTATGGTGGCCACGCTCGTACACAGAGACAGCCTGCAGTTGGCACCTGACAGAGGGAGAGAAACGGAGAGAAAGAGATGAGACAGAGAAAACATACAGTGGCACAGAGAGGTTTTTATAGCGACAGATGTGCTTTGGCTCGGAAGCAAAAACCAGTCAGTTTGGCTTTTGATATTTCTCCCTTTTTTTCTTTTGAAGACATGCAGCTAGGATTTTAAATATTGCTCAGCCGTTATTGTACGACTATAATGCCGGGAGTCCAGTATATCTCTGAATGACTTACGACTCATTGAAACGAATGAGAGTGAATGGCCAAAAGGACAGGGTTTAATGCGATGCCGTCAACCAACGAGGAAAATATACAATCAGAAAATCATGATTGTTCAAGTCCCCTCCAACAAAAAAATTAAAAAAGATCTATATTTTTTTTCAGTGAAGCCAATAAAAGAAGCAACAATTTGTTGATTAAAACCACCTCTCTTTTCCCTCCCTCTTCCCCTTCCACTTTTTTTGTTGATCTCGTTTTTTTTTTGCCAGGACTGTCCTCGCCTGGTTCACTTAAGAAGCCGGGGAAGTTTGATTTCAACGCCCTGACTTCCCAGACGAGGTCCCCCCGCATGGCGTTCACACACCACCCGCTGCCTGTGCTGGCAGGAGTGAGACCAGGTGAGAGCCCTGCCATGAACCCAACAACCTCAATCCCCTATTTTCTAATCTGAAAAAGAGAGAGAAGGAAAGGGCGTGTCACAGGTGATACTGGATGCCACATTTACATCCCCCAAACTCCTCTGGAAAGCAAAGAAATTGTACAATCGCTTGCCTAAAAATAAAAGTCCTAAACATACTTGCTGAGAAAGCAAAAATACAACTTTAAAATCCTACAGTTGCAACTGCTGAGAAGCAATTTGCCCGCAGAGTTTCACCTGTTTAGTAAAACTACTATCATCATGGCTTGGCACACAATTTCTCTCTCTCTTTCAGCCTCTCTCCATCCATCCATTTATGTTTTACCATTACTTTGTGCCTTTGTGTTTTAATATTGTCATTGCATGGTACCATCGCTGCATCCATGCCTGTGTGACTGGTTTGCCTCACGTCTTACTGCTTCATGCATCCATTGTAATGTTCTTGTTCCGTTCTTGCATTTAAACTGACAATGCTGTTTATTCTCATGTAAT